>JAXGGA010000029.1:0-450841 GCA_038373865.1 Uloborus plumipes
GTCAATTTGTTCCCTGTTACTAATAGCTGAAAAAGTGTCTTCTCTTCTCTATCTCTACTAATAATAAAGCTGAAGGTTTGTCTTTCTTTCTTTCTTCTTCTGTCTGTCTGTTACGCGCGTAGCGCCCAAACCGTTCGGTCGATTTTCATGCCACTTGGCACAAAATTAGTTTGTAGCATGTAGTTTTGCACCTCGAAGCGATTTTTCGAAAATTCCATTTCGTTCTTTTTCTATTCGAATTCTTAGCGGAAATTCGATAAAATAGGGAAGAAATATTTCATACACATTTTCAAGTCTTATGTCATTCGAAAGCTTGAAATTTTCTGCACAAAATGAAGTTTTTTCGAAGTTTCTACGATCATCAGGAGAGCTGTAACAATTGTTTTTAGAATCCCGGAATTCAAGGCTTATCTTCAGTAAAGCAAGCCAAACGATTCTAAAATGGTTAATGAAATGAATTATTTTATCAACGGAAATCAACTTTTAATGTTGTTACCATGGTTACGTTTTTATTTCGTTTATTTGTTTCGTTCTTTTTCCATTAATAATTTTAAAAATGTATTTGTTTTTGTAGCAATCCAAACTCCAAGCCTTATTAAAATTAGTCAAATGAAATATAATAAAATCGTGATAAGATGGCACCTGTCAATCAAATGAGAAATCGAGTCCTTTCTTTAAAAAAGGTAGAGAAGGAAGAAACTGACGCGTACCATTTTTGTGAGTTTAGAGATATTTTGGCGATCTGACGAGTTGTGTAGAAGAGGGAAACATTGTTTAACTAAATGAGGTCAAAAAAGAAACAACATGATAGTAAACCATTCTAAATTTATCGTCTGGCAAAACATATTTTATTTCCTTTTTTTTATTTCAATATAAATTGCAGTAAATGGCTTGAGTGAACGAGTTTGGCTTTTAATTTATCATTTGCTGGTTGATGTTTGTCGATGTTTATTGTTTTTATTATCATGGTGAAGAATAATGCACGAAATTTCTATTATTTTGTTTTTGAAGTTAGGAAAGAAAACTTTCTTCTTCTTTTAAACTTTGGTAAGATTTCTGTGAGCAGCAAAATTGTTCTTATTTTCTCTTTTGGCTTATTTTTGTGCACCTCCCCTTGGGGTTGCATTCGAATTTCCCCAAGGGGGTTTTTACCCCTTTTATGGGGTAAATCAGTGTTAATTTCAATGCAGACAAAAGTGATATGAATTGGCGCGAGCACTTGGCGAAATATCGCCAAGCTTTTAGTCGCCAAGTGTTTGACGCCAATTTGGCGACATATCGCCAAGTTGGCGGCAAATTTGGCGAAAAAATTTATTTTTTTTTATTTGGGTTCAATTTGGTGCTATTGGCGATATTTTGCGAAAAATCCACTGAATGATGTTAAAATCGGCGATATTTAGGAGATTAATCATTGAAAAACATTTTTTTGCATTGTTTTGTGGCAAACTAGGGATGTAAATGTTTGAATTGTTATCTTGCTCACTCCAAGCACTATTTTAGCACTTAAGGCATCTACTAAGAAATTTACACGTAAAAGGAAGTAGTGCGGGGTCCATGCCAAATTTTTATATCATTCTTTAAAAGAATTATAGTTGATTAACTAAAATAGAGTATTTTTTCTGCTATATCAATTTTTTACAAATGAATTTTTAATTTTATACCACGGGTAAAGCTGTGCGGGTACCGCTAGTTGTAAATATTTCATTTTGTAAATATTTGTCTATGTTAAATTGTAAATGGTTTTACCTTTTAAAAGTGTATCGTTCTCAGTGGTGTATCGAATGTTTCATCATCGTAATCGTAGTGATGTCAGAGCTGCTGACGTCACAAGGAAAAACACTGGTTACTTACGAGATCAAACTTCTAAAGATGATGACAACAAGAGTGGATATTTAAAAAATAAGTTTTTAAAGCTTTTCTCTTCTAGCTGACAAGAAATGAATCAGAAAAAAAAGTTCCCTACCTTCGTAATTAGCTTTAAAACCTTTGTGGTTGAGATGATTAGAAGAGGTCTTGTACGTCAGCAACATACGGTATTTGCTGCTGATCAAGACGTCCGGAACTTTGGTGTCTCCACAAAATTTACCTAAAAGGAAATAATGAAATCAATTTAAATTCACAATGCTTTCAAAATAAAACACAGTCTAGCTGACTTTTTTTTGTGATCGTATTTAATGCTATCAATTATACAATATTTTGATAATGGGCGATTGATTTGATGGAGAAGTGCAGCAAGAACTTCAGTCGACTATACGGTGCAAAGCTGTAGTTGAAAGTTACTTTTTGTGAAATATTTAATAGGAAAAATAAAATTATAACTTTTATAACACCACACAACTCGAAAAAAAAAAAAAAAAAAGAATCAGAGACTGAATGCAAGCTTTAGTTGTGCGAGTACTTTTATTTGTTGGAAACGAAATTAATTTTTATTCTTTTACGTACTGTTATGAGTAGTGAATAAAAGTCTATGACAATATTTATAGCAACCAAATTCAAAATGTGCAATATCTGTAAAATAAGGAAACAAGCGGTTTATAATTGATGATTCTGTAGAAGTTGAAGAAATTTATTTCCAGTGCGCTACAGGGATACTTGGAGATAGCAGATACCATGTTTTTATAGGGAGCTCAGAAATCTGATATGCATGAATACTTTTGGCTTGATGATTCTAGCCGTCATACAAAACACTACTGAAAGCACTTAACTGGCGGCGCAACAATATAGTGTTAAGAGTTATAAAAATATATACGTAAATTTTTGGGTTAAAAAAATTAATAGATCCCAAGCGGTTTAAAGTTGATTCTTTTACAATTACGTACAGTTAAAAGTTAGTTTTTTTTTTTTTTAATTTTTATTTTGTGTGTTGGCTTGAAAGAGAGAGATGCGGATCGACTGACGAGTTTTTGCTTCAGATTACACTGTACCTCAATGGGTATCTATGCGTAGGTTGTTCGATAAAGACTGATCTTAATTTTCTAAAATAAAAAATCAATTCTTAAAAAACGAATAATGTATGTGAAGTAGCATGAGTGAAGAATGAATGGCAAAAATGTATGAGTCATTACGTAAGTAATATGACCTTGTCAGTCATTTAACCCTTCACTCCACGGTGTGCCAGATCTGGCACAAACCAAATAAATCCGCATATATTCCTATGATTTTTAAATGCAGTTAAACTGAGCTTTGTGCCCCTTCTGGAACATTGCTATAACAGTTTAGTGTGATTTTTATGCACTAGTTAGTTGTATTAGTCTAGGTATTACAGTTCTTGCTTTTGAAAGAAAGAGTATCTGCATTTCCATTAGAAGTGTGCTTAGTCATTATTTCCTTTGTTCTAAAAATGTTTAAATACACTTAGTGGAAAGTTTGTTTATACCACTTATGGCACAAAACACATTGTAGATTATTACACTTACCGGTATACAAAGCATATGCTATGTGCTTTGTACCATATATAGAACAAACAATTAAAACATCATTTTTGGTGCGCATTTTTAAGATTAATTTTTTTTCTTCATTTTTCCTGAACTCAGGGCTATTTAAAAGGTAACAAATGATTTCTTTCATGAAAATACAAAAAATCGTAAAATCGTGCAGTGAAGGGTTAAGTACACATGGTCAAATTTTCGCGTACGGATAAATGGGAGTGACGCGCAGTGAACAAACTAGTGTTAAGTGTGGAGGTTTATTTGTTTCACGTAGCTCTTCATATAACTTTTGATTGAACCACTACCGACTTCTTTATCTTCCCAAAATCGAAAAAACACCTCCGGGATTTCGTTTCTCTCCTTCAGAGGCAAATGGTGGTGGTACCTTCGGAAGCGATTTTGAAGGATGTGTCCAAAAATGGATTCAAGCATGTCTCTCAAGAAAAAAAAAAAAAAAAAAAAAAAAAAAAAAAAAAAAAAAAAAAAAACAAGAAGTTCTGTCAAGAACTAAACGAGCCTACTTTCCCGTACATCGACATCGGCATTCTAGCATCTGATCATTATTCTCTTGATTATCTGAGACTAAAAATTATGTCAAACATACCTTTTAGCACTTAAAGCTGTTTTCTAAAAGCAAAATATACCCCTCTCATCTGATGAAATAGAAACATAAAAAGTAAATAAATGAATAAAAAAAGTTTTGTCGCACCTTTTAAAGAATATAACTGTTACAGTTCTTCCGTAGAAAAAATCCTCAATGGTTTTCAAAAAGAAAAAAAAAAAAAAAAAACTCGTCCTTTAATAAAATGTCTCGAATTTCCCTTTTAATCCGTTGCAAGTTGTTAAATATAAATAAAGAATAAAATGCTCTCGTGAAGGAAAAATTTTTGTTATAAAAAATCGTCTGCCAAAAAAAAAAAAGAAAAAAAATAACAATAATGAATAAAATAAAACAAATAAATAAAAACAAAAAATCGTCTGCACAGTCAGTCATTTTTTTTTCTGAGCCTGCATTTCCGCCATGTTTGCGGAGTCGGAGTCGGAATCAGAGTCCTTTTTTTTTTTTTTTTTTGTCGTGTGCCAGCCAGGCTGGCAATTTGGGGTGCGCTGCTTCACTTTTTAAACTGTGCCGTAATTTGGTGTGAAGTCCGACTTCCACAGTACACGCATGCCATAGGGACCCGTTTATAGGGTATGCAACCTTTCACAGCACAATACACATTCACACAAAGAAAGGACAAGGACAGGAGAGAGAAAGCACATCCACGTCCAAGCCGGGACTCGAACCCGGGACCACATCATCCGTGGCAGACTGCTCTGACCACTAGACAAGGTGGGCGACAATCAGAGTCCTCACAGAAGATTATTCAGAAAAGTACTTTACAAACGTTATTTATCAAAACCATTTTCTTACAAAGTTAGGTTGAAGGAAATCTGACTTAAAGTTCAGGATCAACATTTAAGTTAAATTCCCCGCAGGCGCTAATGTTAAAGTTTTTTTCTGAACGGTTCAATATTGAACGATAAATGGTTCAAATCAAAAGGAGAAATATGGGAATGAGCCTCTCCGAGACCTTTCAAACAAAAAAAAGTTTATTCCATTCGGATGGTTCACTCAGAAGTTATTAGGTGGGGAAAGGTTGCTTGAACGGTTCAATGTTGAACGAAAAAATGTTCAAATTGAAAATTTAAATACGGTAATGAAGTATCCTTGCTGAGATCCTTCGAACAAAAAAAAAAAAAAAGTTTATTTAAATCGAACTGTTCACTCAAAAATTATTAGGGGTGACAGCTTGCTTGAGCGGTTCAATAATGAACGAAAAATTGTTCAAATCGGAAATGTAAATACGGGAATGAAGTATCCTTGATGAGATCTTTCGAACAAAAAAAAGTTTGTTCAAATCGGAAATGTAAATACGGGAATAAAGTATCTTTGATGAGATCTTTCGAACAAAAAAAAGTTTGTTCAAATCGGACTGTTCACTCAAAATTTAGCATTGCGGGATAGGTTGTTTGAACGGTTCAAAGTTGAACCAAAAATTGTTCAAATCAAAAATTTAAATACGGTATAAAGTATCCTTGCCGAGATGCTTCGAACAAAAAAAACTTTTTGTTCAAATCGGAATGTTCATTCAGAAGTTATTAGGTGGAGAAAGGTTGCTTGAACGGTTCAATGTTGAACCAAAAATGTTTAAATTGAAAATTTAAATACGTTAATAAAGTATCCTTGCCGAGATGCTTCGAACAAAAAAAAGTTTGTTTAAATCGAACTGTTCACTCAAAAGTTATTAGGGGTGACAGCTTGTTTGAACGGTTCAATGTTGAACGAAAAATTGTTCAAATCGAAAATGTAGATACGGGAATGAAGTATCCTTGAAAAGATCTTTCGAACAAAAAAAAGTTTGTTCAAATCGGACTGATAACTAAAAAGTTAGTATCGCGGGACAGGTTGTTTGAACGGTTCAAAGTTGAACCAAAAACTGTTCAAATCGAAAAATCAAATATGGGAATGAGCAGTACTCGCCGAGATCTTTCCAACAAAAAAAAGTTTATTCAAATCGGAATGTTCATTCAAAAGTTATTAGGGGGGGACAGACAGACCGACCGACACACATATTCCCCATCTCAATACCCTACTTTCAATTTTTTAATTTTTCGATATTCATTTTACCTTTTTATTTTTTTAACTTGGCGATATTTTTTGGACTTGGCGATATTTTTTTTAACTTGGCGATATTGTTTGGACTTGGCGATATTTTTTAGATGCATTAAGCCTTTTTTAATACTTTTTTCGTCTTTCTTTTATTTTTAACGGGAAAGTAGGCTAAAAAAAGACAGATGGATTCCATGTCATGGTGGGAAAATTCGGAAAATGCCAACATTTGCAGGATTAGTTCACATGATTATGTTCTATTAATTTGTAAGCATTCTTTATTGAACAGCCCACGTACTAAGAACTTGTGCAAGCGTAATGTAATTTAATGAGTGTATTACAAATTTTAGGACCTCGGTTCGAAACATCGCTATTCAAAACTACATAATTTGTAAATGTATCTTAGTTTGTGCAAAGCCTTTCGTGAACACCATGTTTACGTATCACACACACACACACACACACACACACACACACACACACACACACACACACACACACACACACACACACACACACACACACACACACACACACACACACACACACACACACACACACACACACACACACACACGCACACACACACACTGTAAAAATAAATGTTCTTTTTACAGTAATAAACAGTAAAAATTGCTAATTTTACAGTATAAACTATAAAATTTCTACTTTTACTGTACTAAACTGTAAAATTGCTAGTTCTACAGTAACAAACTGCAAAATGGCTAATTTTACTGTTTATTACCGTGCATTTTACAGTTTTAAACTGGAACCTCTAATTGCTAATTTTACAATAAGGAACTGTAAAAATGCTAGTTTTACAGTTTATTACTTTGAAATTTAACGGTTTTGAATTGGAAATATGCCTGTCAGATTTATACTGTAAAAACAACAATTCATTTTTTGCTGTGCACACAAATACACACATTATGTGTTTATCTGTGCCCATGCATACATACATAAAATGAAACAAAAGTGATTCGGTATCACAAAACGTAGCCCAATCGAAATCACTTTAACGGCATGAACACGTTTGCTGACGTATTTAGTAGCATGAAGCAAACATTCGAACGTCATGCACCAGTCATATCAAACATTTTCATCTCCCCAGAGCTTTCCCAATCGGAAACACCCTGTTCCGAGTTTTCAATTTCCGGTTCAAAGAGTAAAGTGGTGGCACTCCATTCTCTACTCTGTCAGAAGAGGCGAAGTGTATTAATCCACCCAGCGGAAATTTCCAACTTATTTTTCTATAACACATATCTTTTATGAATGAAAATGGAATTGTACTTTTTATTTTATGGCATTAATAAAAATCTGCCATGTTTTTTATAAAGTAAATATTGGGGAATGTGGGGCAAAGTGAAATAGCGGGGCAAAGTGAAATGGTAAAATATTTTCATAGTTTGCAGCACTACCAATCTAGCAATAGTTTAACCAATTTCCTAAACATTTAATTAATTCCTGTCAAAAATAAAATATTTCCAAAGATCTAAGAAAAAAACTATACAAGTAATTTTTAAATTTTGATACCATTATTGTAAGGTACGTAATTTTTCAAAAATATTTCTTGTTATTATAAAATGATTAAGTTTTTGTAATAACCATTTAACTATTAATTGAGATCTACTGATGTCTATTGCAATCCTTATTTAGTTTATATTTAGCATGTTTTTATTTTAACACTAGCAAAAATACCCGGCGTTGCCTGGGTCAATAATAATATTGAGAAACAATTTATATACTCACCTTTGTTTTTTTTTTCCTGAACTGAAAGAATTCAGAACACACCGCTTGGCGATTTTTAAAATGTCGCCAAATTTTTGCGTAACTGTTTAGGGATACCTAGGATAATTTTGCTCCCCTACTTACTTTATGAAAATACATTAAGTATTATTATGTCACTAATTTTTGTCACAGAGAAATAGTTGTCAAATTCTGAGATACTATTGCTGACCACAAAATGACGTTAAAAGTTTTTGTCCTAAATGATTTCGAAATTAATAGGGAACATTTAGCAGTTATTTATGCAAAAATGCAAATTAGTGGTAATTTTAGTCTTGTTTAAGGGTTTTATTAATTTAGTATGTGGATTACTTTACTTTTTGACATAATTTTAAAAAGATTTTTAATGGATACATTCGGAATCGGAAAACAAAAGAAAAAAAACTGAACTTTTCAAATGTGGGAGTATTATATCGATGATGGATATTTTGCTGCAGTTGATAAATATCAGACAATAATCGGTTTATTTTGGTTACGTCGTGTAAAAAGTAAAGTATTATTACGTAGTCTTCGGCACAAAAATAGGCGTCAGTTAAAAAAATCGCCGAGAATCTCAGTTATTAAAATCTTGCAGCAAATTTGGCAAAATTCCTGTTCAATCGGATACTAAGGAACTGCCCTATTATAAGTACCAGAGAAAGTGACCAATCAAAGCAAAGAAATTTAAGAAATACCGTTAAGTTGTATTTAAAGCTCCATCAAATTCGAAAATAATGAACCTAATCAATTTATTAGTTGCCAATCTCTTCTAGCGGTTACGTTACCGATACTCTAAAACACATATTTACAAAATTCGAGAAAATAATTGACGCCGTGAACAATCTACTAATGTTTTAAAATACAAATCATAGAGTAAAAGCTCGTTCAAGAGCTGGCGCGTTCGTTTCCAATGTCTATGTAAAAACCATGAAGCTGAAAAAAAAATTACTTTTTGATTTGACTTGAGAAAAGCCTTGAACATTTAATGCAAAAAGCGGAAATGATATACGAAATTCTAGCTATCGACAGGGAGTTGAGATGATGCACTAAATACTGAATTACTTTGCTGGAAGCCTTCGCGGATTTATGCGAAAAATGTACCTTAAATTGGAATGAAAAAAGCGCTACCAATCAAACTTTTTCGAATATCGTTAGAAATTATAGCCTATGTGTTATTCTGATGTATAAGCTACATTATGGTAAAAGTTTCATTAAAATCCATTCAGTAGTTTTTGCGTGAAAGAGGAACAAACATCCAAACATCCAAACATCCAAACATCCAAACATCCAAACTTTCGCATTTATAATAGTATTAAGATATTTATGCCCAAGTTTTTTTTAACAATTTTTTTTTCAATTTTTATCTGCTTAAAACTCTTACTTGGAATGGTTTACATATATTTTAGGCTTAAAATAGCTCGCCGTTGCCATATTTATTAAGTTATTTAACGTCCTGTTTGTGGGATATTTTGCAAATATGTGAACAAAATACGAGCTTACTTGACTTTACTCATGAAAAGTACCATTACAGAAGGCATCTCTGATCAATTTGAAGCAAATCATTTTAAAATAGTTTAATTTTATGAAAAATAAGTTCGCAAAAAAAACTTGCTTTCTGTGGCTACCCATGCTGGATCGTTGCTTGACTGATTTGTCTGAAAATAGCTGTCAATAAATAAACTCTGATGTCCAACTAGTGGCTCTGACTGGTTTTCTCAAGAAGAAGGACTATTTAACCTGTGAAAAACATCTCTAGTAAAATGATATACCCATTACAGGTTATTGTATGCAGTAACTAACAAGCAGGGCCGTGGTGGCCCGATCGGTAAGGCATCGGACTCGTGTCCGGAGGGACCCGGGTTCGAAACCCAGCCGATCAAAGATCCACCGCCTTGATTAATGGTGGCTGGGAGGCGTTAAAAATGTCGTGGTCACAAAGTCCTCCAAGTGAAACGATACCTCTGGGGGTGCTGGGCCCTAGGGTTTGCTCGACCCTAGGTTCTGGTTCAAAATTAAGAACAGAGCGCTCTTCAGGGCCCTATCCCGGTTAAACCACGAAGCTGTGGTAGGTACGGGGGACCCTGGAGAGTGTGAAGTGAAGTAACTAACAAGCGTCCGGTTTTTAGGAAACCGGGCATAAATGGGTTAAGTGTTCAATGTAATTAGTCAAGTGCATACAGGGCAAAGTGAATGGGGCAAAACGAAATAGCTCATTTCGTTTGCTTATGCATTCATTTACTAAATCACAAACGAATTTCGTCATTTATTAATTTATTTAAGTTCTTTTACTTATTAATTCACTTATTTATTCATCCGTTCACTTATTTTGTTATTCATTCTCCATTTTATTCACTCATTTCTTTTTCTCATACACTAATTAAAATTAAATAAGTAAAAAAAAATAATTAATTTTTCTTTTTTTAAATAAATAATTCATTTATTTGTTTATTTATGCATGCATTTGATGAAAATTACTGTAACTCATCCAATCGGAAATGTTTCATTACAAAAACATTGTATTTTTCACTATGCCCCATGGTTTTTGAAGTGAAAAATTTCCACTTTTTTTTGAAGGTGAAAAATAACTGCCAAAAATAAAAAATAACATTTAAACTCAAGTTGTAAAACAAAATACATTATTCCATCTACATCAGTGGTGGCCAACCCGCGGCACGCGTGCCACAATGTGGCACGGCAAAGCAGTAACAGTGGCACGCGAAGAGTTTTTAAAATAAATTCTAAAATTGAGGAAAAAATGTCGATCTCAAAAATATTAATAAAAACTAAATCCCTTACACTGATAAATGCAATGATATTATGACGATTAAGTGTCAGGAGGCTGGCTTACAAATTATCTGAACTACAATATTGCAAAGCACTGGCGTTAGCTTTGGACATCTAACGAAAGCTGCGACACTACAATTCTTTGTAAAGCATATTTGTGCTTAACACAAATGAAACTTTCAATGCTGCAGAATGGATTCTTGATCTGCAAGAGTTTCAGCTATGGGTGATGAAATTAAAAGAAAAGAAAAAATAACTCAGCAACTAAAATTAGGAAACAGATTGGATGAAATCCGGTATGGTTGCAGAAATGAAGACCCTTAAATTATTTTTGTTACATTGTTGAAAGTAATTTGGGGAAAAAACTTCATAAGTGTCATCGAATTATCTATCACAAACTCCTTGCCAAAAGTTTCCCTGCCAAGGAACACTTTTTCTCTGTTGGTGACCCTGTAGAGTTCACTGTATTAACAAACTACGAATTAGAGCTCGGAATGTTTTGTGAACTTTCCCCAGAAGAAAGAGGAGAATATGGCAAGTTACTCATTCATTGAAATGTGTGATAGCTATCCAAGGGAAAAATAGTCATAAGATTTAAGAATTTTAGAGAGTGTGTTTTTTAAAATATCTGGAAGGAAAGCAATGAGGACTTGCTACTTAGGAATGAAGAATAGCAATTGAATTTAGCTATTTCATCTCTTATTATATCCGGCGTTTAAGTAATTTAAATTTAAGATTGTACAGAAAAAAGTTTCTAAACCAGTGTAGGCCATTTACATTCTTTTATGATGAAACTTCAGTTTCTTACTCTCTACTTTGGAGAAAAAAGAATAAAACATCAAAAATTAATACTGAAAGTAACAACCCAAATTTAATGATTTTCCAATGATATATGGAGAAAATTTTACACATATTTTAAGTATTCATTCAGTGTTAGGTTTGATGATTTTCAGGATGATTAAAAAAAATGCTGATTTTTTCACATTCTTTGTCTATTTCTCTGCAAGACACTACTTGTTTCCCTCCTCAAATCAAAATCGAAATTAGTAACCTTTTTCATTGGTAATCAAATACAAGAGCTTACTTCAACAGAAAGTCATACACGTTATATTGAAATTTGGAAATTTGTACCAACAAATTTTTTTTCACATTTACTCACGTTAGCAAACTCATGCTATTGTAGATTTGGTTCAATATACGCTTCTAAACAAATATTTTTTGTTATGAATGTATAACAATCTACATACCGTTGAATATTAATTAATAGCACTCAAAACACTTTGACTTAGGATTCTCAAGAACTAATCCTAAAATTAAAGACTTGGTAAAAAATATACAGACTCATAAACCATATTAAGTGCGGACTGTTTCATTTTTAGAATATAATGTTTGATGTTATTTGTTTCTATTTTAAGCGTAACCCAGCTGACAAGAACCTATAAAAGTGTTTATCAACGATAACTCTTAAGTTCGGACTTGTTTTATCTTTATTATCATTTTAATTTCAATTACTTAGATTTGCGAGAAAAAATGTTTGATTTGAGTAATAATTACATAGTCAGCCAACGCATAAAATATATTTTTAACTTTTTAAAATTTTTCAATTGTAGGAAAAATACAATGTGGCACGCTGAGCTTTTTCTCTCCAGATAGTGGCACTCTCCCTAAAAAGGTTGGCCACCCCTGATCTACATGTACACTGATTTTCAGAACAAACTTCTAATTTGTTGATTTTGAAACACAAGAGTCATCTTAACTATTTCACTTTGAACTACATTCCCCTACGTGAAACCCAAGTAGCATCAACTCATCGGATTTTGCTCGGCCAATCATCGAACTCCTCGTAAACTGATCCCGTAACGCACGATGACATCGTTCCGATCAGTATCCGAGCACGGTTTTCGATGAGCAACTCTTCATCGGAAAGCGATATCCTTCCGATCAACTTTCCCGATGAAAATAAGCCGAGCTATATTCCATCGGAAAACGATATCCTTCTGATCAAGTTTCCCGGTGAAGTTCATGGGCACGGGACCGTTCTGCTCGTAAATTGCTCCAAGTCTCATCGTATTTCGAGCAAAACTCATCGGATTTTGCTGCTCAGATTCTGTTTGGCCGATGAGACACTTTGGATCATCGGCCGATGAGAATTTCATCGGGTTTCGATGAATGGCGGATCATCAGCCGATGAGATAATGCTGCTAGGGAAGATTCATATCCTCGTAACACGATTCCCCGCATCTTTTTCATTTTTTTTTTTTTACAATAAGAAACTAAAAAACACGTTATTCAGATTTTTTTAGTCATATGTAAAAAAAAAATTTCATGTACATTTTTTACTTCAGTAAGACTCATTATTTATGTACATTTTGGTCAAATAGTAATATTAAAAGGTAATTTTTACTCTAAGCAATGTTCAAAAACAAAGAAAATATGAAATACACAAAGATTGAGCATTGAATCTGAATTTGAGCGATTTGTTTGGAATTTTTTATGCAATTTGTGACGGGCATTAAATTTTTCGATATTGGTTTTTTGGAAACATAGCAATTTTTTCGCTTAGTTGTAGAAAGTAGTAAACATCCTTGATTCAAATTTAAAAATAGTTGTTTTCAAAACAGTTAATAAGGGTAAACAATAGCTGCTTGCCAAAAATTTTCAAAATTATAATTATACTTCTGTACGCAAATTTGTATTCCACATAGTTGAATTTTCAGGCGTCAGGCTCAATTTTTGTATTTTTAAAAATTTTCTTAAATTTTGAAACATTCTTAGTAAAATATATTTTTAATCATATTAATATCTGAAGTTTAGTCAAAGAATACACAATAAATGCTAAAATAAGTCCAACTGAAGTAGAAAAAAATATTTCAAATGCGCCATGTCGCTTGAAGTGGGTAAAAATGGATAACAAGTTAAGTATTCATACATGCATATACAGGGTGAGTTTGATCGAATCTGCCATACGAAAAGGGGTGATAGAAGAGCCCAAGTGGAGTATAGAACCACCCATTTGCGGTGTCAATTCTTAACCGAAACCGAGTAATATTATATTTAAGAAAAATTCGCAAAAAAACAAAATTTTGAGAAAAAGACCAATTTCTGAACTTCCTGTCGGACCTACATACAAAATAAGTACATATTTGGAAAGAGCAGACAAAATCCTTTAAAATGACACTTTTTTCATCAAGATAGTCGCACTTCACAGTGAGTTACAAGCTTTCAAACACTGGAAACACTCAAAAATGAAATTTCATCAAACTTTTCAGTCAAAAATTTCAGAAACAACCGTATGAGCTACAACCGGTCAAATGCACCAAAAACTTTCCCATTTCACTAGCTTTCAGATGATACAACAGAAAATCATATTGGGCTTCAAGTTCAGCAGATATTCTGGCTTTTGTTTGAAACAGTATGAAAATCGCCCTTTGTCAGAATATGGAAAACAGCAAAAAGTCAGACTTTTATGTTCTAAATTTTCTATTTCATGTAAGTGTACTGGTTTATTTATTCAAGAAAAGGAAAATTTTATAACTAAATATTAAATTGTAACACTTTATTAAGTTAATAATCACAACAGAAGATAACAACACGTAGAAACAAAGGAAGCATTACTTTAACGCGCTTTTCACAAAGAAAAATTCAAAATTAAATGAGTTACACTAACATCTATGAGTACATTTACATGTAAACAATCCTCAAAATTTCCCAGAGCTACTGGAATTATCATCCCCCACACCAGATAGATGCCCTTGGCCTTTTAAGAGCGAGAACTACCGTCGCTCTCTATGAAATTTCATTTCATTGAGTCCATTCATCCTGTCATTTGGGTCCTATTCCTTGGCCACCTAGATCACCAGACCTGACGCCAGTGAACTTCTTTGTTTGGGGATTCTTGAAACAAGCAGTTTACTGCTCAGATGCAACCAGTTTGCAGGACTTGCGCATTTGGCTTGATGGAGCAGTAGCAAAAATGAGAAATGAAATTTCATTGAGAGCGACGGTAGTTTTTGCTCTTAAAAGGCCAAGGGCATCTATCCGGTGTGGGGGATGATAATTTCAGTAGCTCTGGGAAATTTTGAGGATTGTTTACATGTAAATGTACTCATAGATGTTAGTGTAACTCATTTAATTTTGAATTTTTCTTTGTGAAAAGCGCGTTAAAGTAATGCTTCCTTTGTTTCTACGTGTTGTTATCTTCTGTTGTGATTATTAACTTAATAAAGTGTTACAATTTAATATTTAGTTATAAAATTTTCCTTTTCTTGAATAAATAAACCAGTACACTTACATGAAATAGAAAATTTAGAACATAAAAGTCTGACTTTTTGCTGGTTTCCATATTCTGACAAAGGGCGATTTTCATACTGTTTCAAACAAAAGCCAGAATATCTGCTGAACTTGAAGCCCAATATGATTTTCTGTTGTATCATCTGAAAGCTAGTGAAATGGGAAAGTTTTTGGTGCATTTGACCGGTTGTAGCTCATACGGTTGTTTCAGAAATTTTTGACTGAAAAGTTTGATGAAATTTCATTTTTGAGTGTTTCCAGTGTTTGAAAGCTTGTAACTCACTGTGAAGTGCAACTATCTTGATGAAAAAAGTGTCATTTTAAAGGATTTTGTCTGCTCTTTCCAAATATGTACTTATTTTGTATGTAGGTCTGACAGGAAGTTCAGAAATTTGTCTTTTTCTCAAAATTTTGTTTTTTTGCGAATTTTTCTTAAATATAATATTACTCGGTTACGGTTAAGAATTGACACCGCTAATGGGTGGTTCTATACTCCATTTGGGCTCTTCTATCACCCCTTTTTGTATGGCAGATTCGATCAAACTCACCCTGTATATCACATAAAGGAACATGTGTTACTCGGTTAGCTCTTTGACTCATCTATTAAGTTATAAAATAGTTACTACTTAAGTTAATAATGGGAATGAGTAGATTGTTTGAAATCTTAATGACAAGAAACCTTGCGCAAAATGTGAATCTTTTGGGAGAAACGAGTAAAGGGAAAAATATAGTTCTTTTATAGTTTTATTTGTAAAAACAATTTAAAAATAGCGCAGTTTTATTTAAAAAAGACACAAAAAAGTGTTGCTTCTTTTGAGAAACAATCGATCCAAGCATAAATTTTCTCCTCATTTATGTTTCCAAAAAAATTGGGCATAAAGAAGTGTCATTTCAGAACAAAAAACAACTTGCACGATACAATGTTTCTTGCTAAAATACAAAAAAGGTTCAACAATGCACAATAGGTGTGTTAAGTTCGGCTGAAAAGAACCCCAACAATGAAAAAAAAAACTTAATATTTCAATGATAATGACACTTTTTTTATGGATATGAAACTGCTTTTTTATGGTCGGTGAAAGTAAACCTATGTTTTGCGTTTTATTAACACACAAATTAAAAAAATCTTATTTAAAAAAAAAAACTCAATGGTAGAACAATACCACTAAAAGAAAGCCCATTCATCACTATCTCAGTTGATATAAAAGATTCACCAGTCACTGTACTTTAAAACACGAAATCAATCGGCTGAAAACTTCCTGAGAGATAATACTTTGAAATTCAAGCTCCCGGAAAATAAATACCGATAATCCTGTTACCCCAAGGATCAATCGAATCGCGATAATAGCAATCCGCAAATGATATATTTTAAGGAATCAGGGCACAAAAGGCAGATTTGAAAAAGGGGGAAGGAAACTTCATTACGGTGTTATTGTTTTATTAATGGAAAGATTCGACACTGCGTTATTTAAACAAAGTTGAAAAGCACATATATCCATTCTGTAGTCTTTTGATGGCACAATTTTGCTCTCCTCAAAGTCACAATGTAGAGTTTAGGCTTTAAGCTGCGGCATTATGTGTAAGAAGGATTTGTTTAATGTTGTTTAATGCTTTACGTCACAGCTTCTCATAGATATGTGTTGTTTAACGTTTTTTTTTTTATAAAAATAAAATACAGAAAATGTTCTTTTAATTTAACAGCTATGTCTATGAGCTTGATTCGCATTAAAAACTACGAAATAAAATAACTAACTATATGATTTGTTGCTGACAGTGCTCAAAAATTGCAGTTAATCGTAATATCTTCAAATTAAGATTAATTGTAAAACAGCCAATGAAATTTAAATTAAAATTTGAGAGAAGCAAAAAAACAAAAAAAAAAAAAACATAAGCGAAGAATTTAAAGCTCTTCCTACAAAGCTCCATTTCGTCTATTTCTTTCCTCAAATTTTTAATTTAAATTCTTTTAAAACAATGAAACATGATTTTAGTAGTATGAGTAAAGCAAATTGCAGTGAAATATAAAAAAACACTCAAAATATTAGGGAAAGCTTTTAAGCTTATTTGCTTGATAGTTAAATATCAAAACTCTGTAGATAAAAGAGTGGAATTCGTAATGTTCAATGTTTACAGCTCTTTTTACTCCAATTGATGCTATTTACTACAAGTTAACATACTACATACCTCTGAGCTCCATTCAAACATTGTATAAAACAAATCAGTGGCACTTGTAACTGTGCCACCAAATACATTAACTTTGTTTTTTGAAAACTTTTATGAAGATGTTTATCAGGGTGGGGCGAAACATAAAAAGTTTTCCAGATCAACTTCTAATAGTTGCCAAAAGTGGTCTTTGGTGATAGTTAGCTTTTGTGCAAAATTTGAGAAAAATCGGTTAATATCTTCAGGGGGCGCTGCGATCGCAAAGTTTTACCATAGCTTTGTTATGGATTTTATGGTTAAAATATCAAAAAGAATGCCTTTAGCTAGTCTCTTTGTGTTTGTTTTACTCAAAAGATGTTTTCATGCATTAGAAGCATATGAAATGACTCACAAACATTATTTTATATGATATATTTATATTTAAAAAAAATCACTTTTTTCACGTTTTTGTTTCTTTTTAAATGCTTGAAATATAAATATATCATATAAAATAATTTTTTGTGAGTTATTTCATATGCTTTGAATGCATGAATATATCTTATGAGTAAAAAAATGCAATGAGATTAGCTAACGGCATTGTTTTTCATATTTTAACCATAAAATCCCGATAAAAGCTATGATAAAACTTTGCGATTGCAGCGCCCCCTGAAGATATTAACCGATTTTTCTCAAATTTTTGCACAAAAGCTAACTATCACCAAAAACAACTTTTGGCAACTATTAGAAAATGATCTGAAATTTTTTTTTTTCACCCCACCCTAATGTTTATGGGTATGAACATGGAATTCGCTGGCAGTTAATACTTTAACACATTTTCAAAACTGCCATGAGCAACGAAATTGATCATTTTAAGTATTTCGAGTAAATTGAAAACAATCAAAAAAGCTCCATTTCAGAGAGTCATCAGACAAACAAACACCACATGATAACCATTTTAAATAGATATTTTCAAGAGACTTTGTGATATTTTCAAGATGTTCACAAAGAAAAACATTTCTGCGGGAATGATGTTTTAAAGTCAATATTCACTTTCTTTGACTCAGATATCAACATTGCATATTTTATGAAAGAGAACTGAGAAAATTATTTGATTTGTGTATTTATTTTCTGCACCTGGAAAATTATTATTTTTTCAGATTAAAATTGTTTTTGATAATACTGCTTTGGTATTGATGTGCCTGATTTTCGCTGAGATCAGGTTACCAAAATAAATATCCGTTAGGGATTTAAAACGTTTAATGAGTTATAGTCATAATAGTTCAGTAAATGTTGATTAAAATAAAAGGCAGGAAATGTTATTTTTTCTGATGCAAAATATTAGTAGCCGTTATCAGAGTCCGAGAAGGAGCGGTTTCCAAGTTACTTGGCCGACCAGAACAAATAAATACCTTGACTTAGGGCCGCAACCGGACTTATGTTTCGGGGGAGGGGGGGGGGGTTACCAAACACATTTCTCGTGAAAGCTATATGATCAATATAATTTAAATTCACATTGTATATTCTTTTGATATCTGTTACAATAGATGCTTAAAGATCATTAATATTCAATTGCACCAAATACTACAATTCTGCCTACCTATTAGATTTCGCCATGCGATCCCATATATTAAAAATAATCTAACATATTATGTTAATATAACACTTTATAGTCTGCATTGAAATTAACAGATTTACCCCAAAAAGGTGTACAAAACCTCCTTGATTTTAATCGAATGCAACCACAAAGGGAGGTACACAATTAGATCCCCCTCAGAGCCTATATGCAAAACGAGAATCACCTACGGCATACTGTTTTTGAGTTATGAGAGATAGATAGATAGATAGATAGATACATACATACATACATACATACATACATACATACATACATACATACATACATACATACAGACGTCACGAGAAAACTCGTCGTGGTTAACTTGATGGTATTCGAAAAGTATATATCGGCTGCATATATGTTCATAAGTACATATGCATGTGCTGAGGGGTCGAAAAAACTACTCAACATTCTTAAAGGAGTGAGTTTAATAGAAATTTAGGCCGAAATTGAGAAAATTATCCGCTCATCTGAAGAGTAAAAATCTACGTATCAAAATAAACGACATTTGAAACGAAATAAATAGTAAAAAGGTGTTTCGAAGATTTAGAATTTGCTTTTAATGAATGATATTTTCAAACACTCTATTCACGCGTTTGCTGAATTGGAACTCCGTATTCCAGGAATAATTGGGTGCAAAAGGCATCTTACTATTACTTTTAGTTAGGAAAAAAAATTCATATTTTTAAATATAAATTTAAAAAAATGTATTCTGAAATTGGTGTTTTTGTTTACGTATGTTTCGACCATTTAATGCAATAATAGAGTTTACTAAATACAAATAAACAAACTAATATCGAAAACGAAGAGTTGATGAAATACAGTGAACTCTCACTTATGCGCCGGACCAAGGGACCAACAGAAAAAGGCGCATAAGGGAGAGAGACGTATAAGTGAATAAGCATATTTAAGGGACTAAAAAGCAACATAGGCTCTAATTAGAGAATGAATAAGAATGTTTCTATAGAAAAGGGACATATTACTAAAGATTACTACAGTTTGACAATTACTGAAACGTAACTACAATGATAATGAGAAAACAAAAATTGTAGCATACCTAATTACAAAGTGTTCCCTTTGAAACGATCTATAATAGTTAATTGTCCCTTTCCGAATTCTAGTTCATGCGGAAAAAATGCCTTCCGTGAACAATAAGGCGAAAGATTAAAGAGGAAAATGAAGAAACATGCTTATATTTTACTAGCGGTACCCGCACGGCTTTGCCCGTCGTATAAAATTAAAATTTCATTTGCAAAATAATTGATATAGCAGAAAAAATGCTCTATTTTAGTTGTAATTCAACTATAATTCCTTCAAAGTATGATATAAAAATCTGGTATGGACCCCACGCTACTTAATTTTATGTGTAAATTTCTTAGTAGATGCCTTAAGTGCTAAAATAGTGCTTGGAGTGAGCAAGATAACAGTTCAAACATTTATATCTCTAGTTTGCCGCGAAACAATGCAAAAAAAAAGTTTTACAATGATTAATCTCCTAAATATCGCCGATTTTAACATCATTCAGTGGATTTTTCGCAAAATATCGCCAATAGCGCCAAATTGAGTCCAAATATAAAAAGAAAACAATTTTTTTCGCCAACTTGATGATATGTCGCCAAATTGGCGGCAAATGCTTGACGACCAAAAGCTTGGCGATATATTGCCAAGTGGTCGGGCCAATTCATATCACTTTTGTCTGCATTGAAATGAACACTGATTTACTCCATAAAAGGGGTAAAACACCCCCTTGGAACATTCGAATGCAACCCCAAGGGAAGATGCACAAAAATAAGCCAAAAGAGAAAATAAGAACAATTTTGTTGCTCACAGAAACCAACAGAAATCTTACTAAAGTTTAAAAGAAGAAGAAAGTTTTATTTCCTAGCTTTAAAAACAAAACGAACGATGCAATAACGCAATTCATACGATATTTGGTTAATCTGTGCTTTAGGTACCCTTTTCTCGCTAAATGGGCGATAGGCGCGCCAAGCGTGGTAACCCTGGCTATTTTGCGTAGTTTCTCTCGGAGCTTTCACTTCCGCGAGACACGCAAAAACGCGCCAAGTAATGTCTCAAAGCATTTTCACCCGGAAAAGACAGGGTTGCCAGAAAATTGAAACAAAAAAAATACTACGCCTCCTCTAAAAAAAATATTACAAAGTAATACTGTTTCCAAACGTTGCCAAAATCAATGTTGCCGAAATGCGAAATCTATGAAAATGAAAAAAAAATAAAAATCCGCCAAATCTTTTAATTAAGTCATTAGTATATTGGAAACAAGGTTGCCGAAAAAATACTGCGCTCCTTATTTGGGCCGAAAAAATATTACCGTAGTATCAAAAATCTACGTCTGGCGACGCTGGAAGAAGAACGAAACAAAAATAGGTATGAACACGTAACCATGGTAACAACATGAAAAGTTGATTTCCGTTGATAAAATAATTCTTTTCATCTCTCTTTTCAAACAAATTTTTTTATCGAGCTGAACCATTTTAGAATCGTTTGGCTTGCTTTACTGAAGATGAGCCTTGAATTTCGGGATTCTAAAAACAATTATTACAGCTCTCCTGATGATCGTAGAAACTTCGAAAAAACTTTATTTTATGCAGAAAATTTCAAGCTTTCGAATGACATAAGACTTGAAAATGTGTATGAAATATTTCTTCCCTATTTTATCGAATTTCCGCTAAGAATTCGAATAGAAAAAGAACGAAATGGAATTATCGAAAAATCGCTTCGAGGTGCAAAACTACATGCTACAAACTAATTTTGTGCCAAGTGGCATGAAAATCGACC
This sequence comes from Uloborus plumipes, assembly GCA_038373865.1. Taxonomy (NCBI): domain Eukaryota; kingdom Metazoa; phylum Arthropoda; class Arachnida; order Araneae; family Uloboridae; genus Uloborus; species Uloborus plumipes. Next base: position 21,473 of record JAXGGA010000029.1, read on the forward strand.
GAACGGTTTTGGCGCTACGCGCGTGACAGACAGACCCACCTTCAGCTTTATTATTAGTAGAGAAGAGAAAGAAAATAAATTACATTTTTGACACTTTACGGAAAAATCGGCGCATAAGTGAAATATTTATCTTTCGAGCGACGCATAAACGAATGATACTACCATTATTTTGCTATGGGATGTGTTGGGTCCATATAAAATCGTCGTATAAGTGAAAAAGGCGCATAAATGAGGCGGTGTATAAGTGAGAGTTCACTGTACTTCTTTTACGATTTCTCAAAATGCATCCTAAAAGTATCTTTCCTCTTTAAGCTGATGCCGTTTATACGAAACCAAAAGCTCTTTCAGCTTTTATTTATTCGCATGAGGATGCTATCTTTTCAGAGAAAAGGAACGAATTTACGATTCGTCATTTACAATGAATATTGTGTACTTGTGAACTGTTAAATAATCCCGCGTTCCCTGTACAATTAAATAAATGGAGAGAGGATTCCAAGAGAAGAATTAAGTTTTTTTTCCTTTTAGCACTTCAAATACTGTTTCAAATCTTTGCTTGCCCGGTACAAGTTGAATTTAACATTCTTTTATAGAAAAGCTGCTTAGATGAAAACAACTCCCCAGTCCTTTCTTTGGAATTAAAGGTAATACAAGTCGATGGTTACGTACAGCGTAAAGAATCAGTTAAAGCAAAAGAAAAAAAAAAGATTGATTTTGATTACTTCCACTTAGTTGAAGTGGTGTCTAGATAATTTTAAACCTGCCTTTTAGGCGAGTTTTAAGTTATGCTTTCTGATATAAACCAAAAGTAAATAAATGTTCTTTGTTGAGACAAATTTAATGGAGACATAATAATGTTTCGTATTTATCCAAATGTTGTTTTACACTGGAAAGCACTTTATTTTCTCTTCAGCAATTTTAAATAATAAAGATCCTTTAAAGCTGTTAGGAAATACTTGGTTCAAGGAGTTGAATCGTTTTAAACGTTTCTTTTAATGAATAAATAATAAAAAAAAAGGTTGATTTTGTTTATATTACTTTCACTTAGCTGAAGTGGTGACTAGAAAGTTTAAAACACACCTCTAGATTTGTTTTAAGCAAAGCTTTCTGGTGAAATACAACAACTAGCAAATCATCTATATGAACACAGATGCAAAGAGACGATGAATGTTTTTGTATTTTTTCAAAAGTTATGATACGTTGAGAAGCATTTCATTTTTCTTCTCCAATTTTAGATTATACAGATGCATTGGAGCAGTTAGGAAATAATTGGTTCCTATGGTTGAAATATTTTAATCTTTTCATTTAAATGCATAAATAATAGAAAAAAATGATTTTGATTAATTTCACTTAACTCAAGTAGTGTCTAGATAATTCACTACCTATCGTTCAGACAATTTTAAGCAGTGCTTTTTTATGCAATATGAAAGTAAAAAACCATCTGTGTCAAGATAAGCTGAAGGAGACGATGACAATTTTTCGCACTTATTCAAAATTTCTTTTCGCAGTATATTTTCTCTTCGGCTATGCTTCTGGGAAAAGCTATTGGGGAACCATTAAGGCATATTATATTACTACGATTGAATTGTTTCGGCCCTTTATTTTAATAAATACATGATTTTATAAAATCATTTACTTTTTATTGGGATAGTTATCTTATATACAAGAATTGTACATCATTAAAGTATCCTTTAAATTTATGTTATGAAAATAAGGGAGCTGAAATAGATAAATTGAAAAAAAAAAAAAATGTGTTAATTAGCTTTAGGAAATTCTCATCATAAAATTATTGCTTCAAAGAAATATTTCTTGGCGAATTCATTATTTCTAACAATGTAAGAGTGCTTATAAAAGGAAAAAAGCACATAATGTTAATGATTACAGTAATTAAAAAAAATACAATGGCTAAAAATTGAGAAAATTCTCACATGTTAACTGAAAATTTGTTGAAGTTTTATAAATACAGTTTAAGAACTTTTCTTTTTCTTTGTTATCAATAAGTTTACAATCATATTTAATACAAGCACTTAGTACAGTAGCTCTCTTTTTCTAATTACTGTTCTATTTCTTACTTATTCAAATTCAAGTTCATTCAAGTTCGTAAAAGGATTTGAGCCATGTAGTTCTCAGGTCTCTTATTTTTAGGTCAAATATTTACAATTCTTTATACACATGATTTTAAAGTTATTCATTTTCTTTAGAATTTGATGAAAACACCTTTTGTTTTTTGGAATAATGTTTTCTGAGAAAATTTTTTTTTTCTTTTTAGTCTGATATCTAGAGCAAGAAATTAGGAAAATTAACACAGGGAATTTAAACTGTAGCTCAAGACTAGAGCATGAATACATCTTTTGTTTTCCAAGCTAAAATGGCAAAAAATGTCCTCGTATAGCTTCCAAAGTAAACATTTTCATTAAAACTAATTAAATTTAACTTCTTAAAATATTCGAAAGCCCAAAGCGCTCATCATGTTTCTCAAATGTCATTGAAGTTTTTTGAAAAAGGCACTTAAAAAATAACCGCTAACAAAGAAAAAATGTACTTTTTTATATACTTGTTAATATTTTCTTTTTTAAATACGTAAAAACTGAAGGTTCATCTTCTAATTTTTTTAGTATTTTTTCATTTGTTCAAATATGTTTTTCTCCAAGACAAGACCCACGCTTCAAACTTTGTTAATTTTTAACAAAAGAACTTCTTAAGTAGCAAAATTTGCCTTTCTGAATTCATTTTTTCAAACAAGGATAGCTTGCACCATTATTTTATTCCTCAGAAAATACTTTCTTTTTCATATCTATTATTACAACATAATAAAGAATCGAGTCAAGATTTACGAATAAATAAAAGCCATTATCTAAAGGCAATGAACTCACCTTTATTAAAATTCAGTTTCCAATTTAATAGGTGAAAGTTCTGAAATGAATTTCATTATCATGCCAAAAAAATGTAATTTTAAAATAATGTGAGTGCTCTCTTGAAGAAAAAGTTAATCATCTTCCCCGAAAGTCTCCGTGAGTCTTTTATGAAATACTTTGCAGAAAAGAAAACTGAAATTGCGGTGAAATAGTATCGAGGAAGCCATTCTCTTTTTGCGCGCCTCCGACCAAAAATGCATAATTCAAGAAGTCGGATGAAATATTCAACAGTCTTCCCGCCATGTTCGAAAGGGCGCACGACACGAGTTAAGAAGTATGACGTCATTAAAAGAAGATGACTAGAACTTTTGGGGAAACTTGTTAACTTCGAAATTAAGTTCGACAACAGTTTTGAGAAGGAGGACGAAAAGTAAGAGAGAAAAAAAAAGATATCGATTTTTTGGAGGGAGAAACAGGGGAAGTTGCATTTTTCAGCTTGAAGAGTTAATTATAAAGTAATGTAAATAAGAAATGACAAATTGAAAATTAAAGTTTTATGAAAAATCAATTATCATTAGTTTTAATTTAAGTGTTATGTAATCTCATTTTTTTTGGTTTAATCAAATGTTCTAAATTTTATTAAACAGTACATTAAATTAAATGGGAAAGCTACTTCAGTTGAAAAATTTCCCCGTAATAATAAATAACTTCTAATACGCACAGACACAGAAAAAGAAAGAAAGGTAGATACAGGACAAAAGCACCAAATATGGGATTGGGAATAGTGGGGTAAGATGGCGAATTAAACAGTTTTTTTTTTTTTTTTTTCACGAGCGTAAAAAAATCATCTAACACTTTGCGAACTGATTTAAACATTCAAAATCAAATAATAAAATAATATGAATAAAATACTGCACTGGACGTCAGGAGATTTCAACAAGTACTTTAATTGATAATTGCAAGAATTTGTCATTTTGGAAATTTTTTTGAACAAACTACAAATATTACAGTATTTGTATCAAATTTTAAAAATAAATTGTAATATTTTTTTCGTTGATCTTTGGATCTCTTTATTTTTTGACTGGAATCAACTATAAGTTAAGGAACTTAGTTAAAATATTGCTAGATAGGTGGAGCTGCAAACTGTGAGCATAGTTTACCATTACACTTCGCCCCACATTCCATTACTAAAATTTAAGATCATTTCATGTTCATGAAGATTTGGCGCAATCAAATTTAATAAATGCAAGTAGCACAGTTCACACGTTTAGTTCACTCTTTAACCCTTTTTAAGGCAGCGGTAAATATCTTACTAGAATTTAAAACGCACAAAACTTTTATGCACATTATGTAACGTTCCATTGAACGCTGCTCCTTGCTTCATGTCGTTCCATTAAAAAAAACTAAAAATATTTTTTGCAATTTATATTGCATTTAGTATTTATATCCCTCGTTTCATGTGTAATTAGTATATTTTTAATTTTAAAGTAACTAATAACGAATAGTTTTACAAAAATGCACATTTACTTGTGAAATTATTTGTATTTTACATCTTGTCCATGGAATAAGTCATTAAAATGTCATTACTTGTATTGGTTGGTAGTAAATATGCTACCAGCCCTCTTAAAAACAATAGCAACAACAAAATTTCAAAAATACTTTTTTGGGTCATAAAATGAGCTTAATTTCTCTAATTATAGTGTAAAATGTAACTTTGTAAGAGAACGGCTTGTGATCGTCAAAGTGTTAATTTGCACAAGACACCTAGGAATCTAACACATTTTCCTAACGTACGTACGAAAAGCGAAAGCATAACTAATTTAAAAGCAAGTAAAAATACTTGAATAAAAGCATTGCGAATCTATCGCAAATTGAAATAAAGAATAACATTAAGCTTTGTTTCATTGGCTATTGCTTGAGAAACAAAAGTGTTTTTAAATTTTTTCTTAGATGTTTTTCTAAAAATATATTCTCCGGTGTTTCTTGAATAGCTTTTTATTTTTCAAAGAATACCTTTTCAATAAAAATAAACTGTTTTTATGGCTCTGAAGCACATTAAACCCAACATACTGTCACATATGTTTAAATATTAAACGAAAACTACAAAAGTTAAAACACAATTCATTTTGAATGCAATGTTCTTAAAAAAGCTGAAAACAGTAAGATTTTATTAGTGATACAGCAGTTTAATCAGTATCTTTTTATTTCGAGAAAGAAAAGTATCGGAGGAAATGTTTAGTGAAAGTTGAAAGTTTTTAGATTTTGAGAGATCTCTTAATTTTCAAAAGAATAGCGTTTTATGGATTAGAGAACACCTCATAAAGAAACACTAAAAATGTTTTTTTATGCAGCTACACACATGAAGAAGTAGCTTAACTGAATGTTCTCCCTTTGGGCATTAATGTTTTTTTTTCTTTTTTTAACAGTGACATCGTGTTTTTAAGAAACTCCAATTTATAAAACGTGAAATACTGTAATGTTATCTGATAACTTTATTTTTAATGAGTTTTTTAAATATTTATTTGATTATTTGTGAACTTTTTTCCATTTACATTCTTAGAAACAACTGGTAGCATCGGTTAGTAGTCGAATGGTGCCATTTTAAGCCTTAGCAATTGCAATGCTCTTTTAGTTAAGGGAACAAGTTACGCTTTAAAACGATTTTTTCTGCTTTACTATTACTAATTAAAATAATCTGTATGAATAAATTTAGGTTTCTAAGGTAAAAATGAAAGTAGAAAAAAAATGGTTATTAGGTTCCTTGGAATGAAATAAAATTATTACAAAAATTTAATTTCTATCAAGTCAAATAAAAGACTCAATAAACGAAAAAATGAATATATAAATAATTTTTACAGCTTATTACTGTGCGTTTTACAGCTATAAACTGGAACCTCTGCCGCCAGTATTATACTGCTGTTTTTACAGTAAAATACAGCTAAACTTTACTGCAAATTGCTAACTGTACTGTAAGAAACTGTAAAATTATTAGTTTTACAGCTTATTACTGTGCATTTTACAACTTTATATTGGAACTGCGGCTGCCAGTATTATACTGTGAAAGCAACAGTTCATTTTTTGCGGTGCATTGAGCAACGCCAACAGAGTAATAAATGTTGTTGTCTTGTGCCAGATGAGCTGGCAATTTGGAGGGCGATGCTTCATTTTTCTAGAAGTACGTCATTTGATGTGAAGTCCGACTTTCACAGTACACACATTACATAGAGAGCCGTTTTATAGGGTAGGCAACCATGTCCAGAATGATGATGCCGCAAGCCTTGCAGACTGCGCCAATATGTCCAGAACGATGATGCCGCAAGACTGTTGCAGACTGCGCCACCATGTCCAGAATGATGATGCCGCAAGACTGTTGCAGACTGCGCCAATATGTCCAGAACGATGATGCCGCAAGACTGTTGCAGACTGCGCCACCATGTCCAGAATGATGATGCCGCAAGACTGTTGAAGACTGCACCAATATGTCCAGAATGATGATGCAGCAAGACTGTTGCAGACTGCGCCACTATGTCCAGAATGATGATGCCGCAAGCCTTGCAGTTTTGCGCCACCATGTCCAGAACGATGATGCCGCAAGACTGTTGCAGACTGCTCCACCATGTCCAGAATGACGATGCAGCAAGACTGTTGCAGACTGCGCCACCATGGCTAGAATGATGATGCTGCAAGATTGTTGCAGACTGCGCCACCATGTCGAGAATGATGATGCCGCAAGACTGTTGCAGACTACGCCACCATGTCCAGAATGATGATGCAGCAAGACTGTTGCAGACTGCGCCACCATGTCCAGAATGATGATGCAGCAAGACTGTTGCAGATTGCGCCACCATGCCCAGAATGATGATGCAGCAAGACTGTTGCAGACTGCGCCACCATGTCCAGAATGATGATGCTGCAAGACTGTTGCAGACTGCGCCACCATGCCCAGAATGATGATGCCGCAAGACTGTTGCAGACTGCGCCACCATGTTCAGAATGATGATGCTGCAAGACTGTTGCAGACTGTGCCACCATGTCCAGCATGGAGAAGGCGCAGGGGATGGTGAGCAGCTTAGAACAGATGGACCACCGAGAAGCGACATGCAGGCAAACTGCCAATTTGAACAAGAAACCACCCAGCAACTGAGGTCCAAAACGAAAACATATAGCAATTTGTCATTGCTTAATCCGTTTAAATAAAACGAACAATATCAGGGCCGTAACCAAACTATTGTTTCGGGGAGGATTTTACCAACATATTTCTCGTGAAAAATACATGATAAATCTCCATATACACTGCGATGCAAAAGTTTAGACAAAATGCAAATATGTGAATAAAAAGAAAACTATTCAACGAAATGCTTTCAAATTTCTACTGCAGGTACACAATATGGTCCCAAATACGTGTCTGGAGTTCTTATAACTATAACTGGAATCAAATTTTGGATATTACAAAAGATATTTTTTTACATTGTTGCAAAATTTTAGACAATAGTCAGATTTTATGCAAATATCCCTTGAAATGTGATTGGTAGAGGAAATGCGGGACTGCATTATTCATTTATAAAGTGCAGAGATTGCTGAATAAATAATCAAAATCTCAAAAGCTCTTTAGTTCTCGTGTAAAGAAGATGAGAAAGTTTGGACGCCGAAATTTGAAAATGAACCTACTTTATTAATTTTTTGTCTTTTAAATCGGCTCTAGTATGGTAGTACATTGTTTTTTACTTTGTGGAGAGCAAATTCGGACATGCGTATCGATCAAAAAGTCCAAGAAAAATTATATTTCTTAAGGATGAAGGAATTGAAAAAACGGCTCAGATTGACAATTTGCCCCTTAATCCTACAAAACTTCAACTTGGGTCAAAAACAGCACGTGACAGCATAAGTAGATGAACAACTGAATCGGAATGCATAAAAAAAACAAAGAATTGTGCTTGAGCCTTTTCGGACAGAGTGTCCCAAATAAGCCAGATTTTATTGGTAAAAGCAGCACAGCATATGGTCATTGGATATTTCTCAAGTCCCGCGAAAAGAATTATAATCCATCTAGGCCATCCCAATTTTAATAATTTTTATCAAAAAAAGTACCATTCATTTTTTAGTCACGATGATACATATGCTGCTTTTCACATTAAAATCTGGCTTATTTGGGACACTCTGTCCGAAAAGGCTCAGGCACAATTCTTTGTTTTTTTAATGCATTCCGATTCAGTTGTTCATCTACTTATGCTGTCACGTGCTGTTTTTGACCCAAGTTGAAGTTTTGTAGGATTAAGGGGCGAATCGTCAGTCTGAGCCGTTTTTTCAATTCCTTCATAATTAAGAAATATAATTTTTCTTGAACTTTTTGATCGATACGCATGTCTGAATTTGCTCTCCACAAGTGAAAAACAATGTACTACCATACTAGAGCCGATTTAAAAGACAAAAAATTAATAAAGTAGGTTCATTTTCAAATTTCGGCTTCCAAACTTTCTCATCTTCTTTACACGAGAACTAAAGAGCTTTTGAGATTTTGATTATTTATTCAGCAATCTCTGCACTTTATAAATGAATAATGCAGTCCCGCATTTCCTCTACCAATCACATTTCAAGGGATATTTGCATAAAATCTGACTATTGTCTAAACTTTTGTAACAATGTTAAAAAATATCTTTTGTAATATCCAAAATTTGATTCCAGTTATAGTTATAAGAACTCCAGACACGTATTTGGGACCATATTGTGTATCTGCAGTAGAAATTTGAAAGCATTTCGTTGAATAGTTTTCTTTTTATTCACATATTTGCATTTTGTCTAAACTTTTGCATCGCAGTGTATTATTTCTCTAAGCCGAATCCTATACCCGGTCGAAACTCGCTCATTTCTTTATCGAATTTCAAGAAAATTTATGATCTTGAAGCTTATCCCGCGGGCTATTGACGAAAATTAGACCCACCCTCTAAAAAGTGTCGGTTCGTTTTTTATTCGAACTTCAATTTTTGGGCACAAAATTGACTCTATCTAGCGAAATAATTGTCGTATCGTCTCCATTTTGATTTCATTCGAAAGATTAAAAAAAAAGCGTTCTTTAGAACGTTTCTCCGCTAGCGCCGCGTAACGAGAATCTCGAAAATCCACGTTTAAGCGACTTATAAGCGATTGAAGTTTGAAAAAGTTAAATTTTTTGCTCAACGGTTAAAATCGTTTTACCATTGTTGTTCAAATCAATTTTAAATGCGACATTTCAAGCCAAGGCTTAGCTCGGTAAACCTTAATTGTAACTTTTATTGTTTCAAAATACTATGGTAGTTTTGCGATAACGTTAGTATTTAGTTTAGTGGTAGCCTTGGGTATTTGATTTTAATATAGGGTATCACTTTTGTAGTAGTTGTAAAAGTGAACGTGTCTTTGATCTCTTTGAAAAGTTGTCAGAACGACGGCAGTTGATGGCGATGTTGTGCAAACGTACAAGATTTTATAATACAAGATTTTACAAAGATACACATCCAATCGAGGACTGAAATCTTTGAACCTGAATAACTCAATTTTAAGTTTAGAGTTTTTATTTTATTTTATTTTATTTATTTATTTTTTTTTTTTGCGGAATTCCGCACGGGTCACCTAGTAAAATTTGATTTCTAGTTCTATAGTCTATATTGATTTTTCTTACAGTAGATGCATAAGGGGCATTACTGTGAAAAATTACGTACTTTTCCAATGAAGGAAAAAATTCTGATGTACACAAAGCATCTTCGCCCAGTTAAAATGGTGTAGCGTTGTGTGTAAAGTTATGTTTGCAAAAAATATAATAAAGCTAAATACTGCAGATAAATCAATTAATTTGTACGATCATTCAATAGGGATAATTTTCTTTTTTAAATGAAATTGTAAAGGAAGTAAAAAAATTAAAAATAAAGTAGTAATAGAATTCTTTATCAGCAAAAAATTGCACTAAAAGCATTTTTCGGAATGGTATTGAAAAATTTTGGAGGGGATTTGAATCCTAAAAACCCACCCCTTAAATACGACCCAGAGCACATTCATACATAGAAAGGACAAGGATAGGAGATTGCAGTCGGACTTTTCTGATCACTAGACAAGGAAGCGAGCAACAATAAATGTTAAGGTTTATTATGCGTACTAACCGAAGGACGGTTTATAGATTACATTTTAATCCCACACTGTAAAAAGTGAATGTTGTTTTTACAGTATAATAGAGTTAATTTTTTAGCAATAAACTGTAAAAATTGCTAATTTACAGTAATAAGCAGTACAATTGCTAATTTTGAAGTTTATTACCGTGCATTTTAGTTTTAAACTGGAACCTCTGCTGCTAGTATCCGCTGTTGTTTTTACAGTAAAATACAGCTAAATTTTACGGCAATAAACTGTAAAATTTCTAACTTTATAGTAAGAAACTGTAAAATTGCTAGTTTTACAGTTTATTACTGTGCATTTTACAGTTTTAAATTGGAACCTCGGCTGCCAGTATTATACTGTAAAAACAATAGTTTATTTTTTTTACAGCGCATGAGGAGTTAAAACAGAACAAGGTCTAAGTGTACTAACATTATTTTTTTTTAAATCAAATTCATTTTCTAAGTTTTAGCGTATTTAATTTTATGAAAGGAATAAAACATTGACACATGCATTTACTAGTTATTCACAAGTACAGGTATATTTAGCGATTACAAAGTCTATATTTCATACTTGCATTAAAATAGAAATACAGTAGAGCCGGTGTAAAAGAATAGTCATTTTACCACGATAAAATATTTTAATAAGTATAATATTTCGCTATCAGGGATGAAAGTAATGAATTTAAACGGATTGGTACATTGAAAATGTATTATATTAACCGGGTTTTGTTTTAATCGCTTTCTAATGAGCGGGCTCGCCTGTATGTGTGGCGGTTTATCTTTAAAGAGCTTATTTATTTATTTATTTCATATTTTACACAGGAACCTAACTTAAAGTTTATGGAACTGTTCAAAACAGAGAGAAGTATGTAATAAATAAAGAGCATTTTTTTTTTCAGAAACCGTCGAAAAGTTTTAAAAATGTGTTTATAAAATTGCACGAAAAAAAAAGAAAGAAAAAAATAGTCTTGCTTTAAATTTGATAGCATTGACACGATTGATTGATTTTGACAGCATTGAATACAAATAAATCATACACATTTTTTATTACTTTTAGAGAAAGCACAATTCTGCACAAAATGTTTCTTTTTTAACAAAGTAAATTCCGCCAAGTTATAAATAAAGCAATAATGAAACTTTTTGATTCATTTGAAAAAGTAAACCAACTTCTTCTTGAATTTCACTGATATCTACATTCATCCATTTGGGTTTTTTCCAAGCATCTTTGAAAAGAATTCAGAGACATCGGACAAAAAGGCTCAAAGATTATCAAAATAATAACATTACGAGGACTGCAAAAGTAATAATTTTAAACCATTCTTTTACGTACTAAGCACTTAGCCTTTGTATTTTTACTAACATTGAATTCAATTTTATTCTCCTAGATTTAAGAGTGGCTGCCAAGTCGGATAAGGAGAATGATATTTTTTGTCTTGTAGAAAATCCCCCCCCCCTGGGAAGTTCAAATTAAATTTCGCTATTTCTAGAGTGCTTTTATCAGACGGTTGAGCTCTTCGTCCGAGGTTGAAATATATTTCGATCTAGACGTTACTTTTTGGAAAATTGGTCGAGAAAGAACCACGTTTTGCTCAAAACTGAATATTGTGTTTAAAAACTATTCGATTGGTTTGATGCTGAACAACAATAAAGAGTCTGTCAGGTCGTGGGAACACAAAGGGCAGTATCTGCAAAATTTTCATTTTTAATTTTACTTTTTTTTTTTTTTTGCAGTTTTGTCATCTATTGTACTTAAACTTTGGCTGCCAAGCGTGTTTATTTGGGTTCCGCTGAAAGCAAAGCAAGAAAAAAACGTCCAATTCCCCTATTGTCAACATTTCTCTAGTGTTGGTAAGGAATCCAAAACGCGTTTCTTTATATATCTCAAAAACTTCATTTCTGCAGTTCGAGTACTGCCTTCCTACGGCAGTGCTATCTTCAACACACAATATGGTGCAAAGAGCAGGGCCGTGGTAGCCCCGATCGGTAAGGCGTCGGATTCGTAACCGGAGGGTCCCGGGCTCGATCCCAGCTGATCGAAGATCCACCGTCGTCAGGCGACGTAAAAAAAGGGTCGTGGTCACAAAGTCTTCCATGTGAACCGATACATCTGAGGGTACTGGATCAGGGGTTTGCTCGACCCTTGTTCTGAATAAAAATAGAACGCTCTTCTGGGCCCATCTCGGTTAAACCATGAGTGCTAGGTACGGGAGACCCTGGAGTGTCAAGTGTCTGCAAAGAGCTTCATAGTATGGTCTCTCGTCTAGATGGCATTGATATCACCCCCTGCGCCTTTTTGTGTGGTTTCGTCTATGTTCTTCTCTGCACACGCACACCCATCGCAAGATGTCATTGCGTAAAACATAATTTAAATTAACGATGTCAAAATCCAAATTATTCCTTTTGTTTTCTCCTAGTTCTTTTTGTATCTCCTGGGTACATTAGAGTCTCGAAAATTCGGCACTCGACAATTCGGAAGAATCGAAAAAACTCGCCTACATTCTGGCAGGACGAAATACTCTTCTCGAAAAACCTGTTGCATTCTCGATAACCACGCATTTTTACAAGCTCCGTCATTTTTCGATCCAGATCAGGCCGAGTTTTCTGGATTCTATTATATTTCTAGTAATTCAAAATTATCTTAATTCAAAAATTATCAAAAATTCCGAATTAATAAAAATGCCTGAGACACAAATTTTAAAATTTTGAAAATACACAATAATTAACTACAAGTGTTGTAGGTAAGTGCAATAGTCATAATTCTTTTGTTAACAGGTTTTAAGTGTCTCCGTGGGAATTCGTTTCCTAAACTGCACAATGACACCAAAGACAGAACAACACCGAATAGGTATGAAACTGAAATCTGAAAGTGTCGCGTATGGTATCTCTTCATTTTAGTCTGTTTTCTGCAGAACAATCTTAAAACAGGAGTTAGTAACTGGAGGAAGCGTGTCCGATCATTTTCTTAGAAAAAGCTGAAGCATAGATGCCAAGACACATGGTTCTCATTCGACGAATGAGAAACACGTTTTACGTGAAACTAATAAAAAAACCCTGAAGTCTTCCAATAGTTGACTTTAAAATATGTCACGTGACTTGCAATCTTTGTTTCAAGAATTGAAAGCAGCACTCGCTCCATCGTTATCTCTTCTCAATGGAAACAAAAAATACTTTATAAAGCAGTAAGTAACCGCCCCTAAGCCAGGTCAAAGGCAAAAACATGCAATACACCACTAACTCGTTTATTCCATCCATCGATGGATTAAACGAGCTGGTTGTGTATTGAATGAACACTTTATTAAAAAAAAAAGAAAAGATAGGAAAAGAAGAAATACTGCGAAGTTGATTGCTTATTTTAAAAAAGAACTGTCACTGGATTATTCTAACTTCTGAAAAATAAATGTATCAAAAGAAATGACCAAATATTTATCTTGTCTGAGTGAGAAGTGTAGAAAAAACCCAATTTAGTCATAATCCAACTGAAAAAAAAAAAACACTCAAATCTCAAGAACATATGATATGGTGGAACAACAATTGTCGGAATACAAATAAAAAACGAGCGTAATTCTTTTATCTCCCCACCCACACACCATCGGAATTTAAGATGGAATCGAAAAACAGTTGCGGGAAATGGTTTTCGCTTTTTCCCGAAAACCCAAATTAAATTTTCTTATCTGTTGGATGGCTTTTTATCAGATGGTTGCTCTCCCCCTCTCCCTCATTTGCCGTTCACGCTCTACGAATCCCAAATCTGGATGCAGGCTGTTTATTTGATTGGCCACAATATGTGGATGCTGTTTCCATTGTTGGATTGGTTGATATTTCTCTTTTCTTGGGGAAAAATGTTTCTGTTCCACTTAATGGAATGATATTCTAATGAATGACGTAACTCATGGTCTGCGTTTTAAGCAGTCAATGATATAAAAACTGAGCGACAGTCAAACCTCCATGTTTTGAACTTTCACATATCGAAATTTTCAATGTATCGAAGTTTTAACGAATTTCCACTCTGCAAAAAGAGAACTGTTGTTTTTACAGTATAATACCGGCAGCCGAGGTTCCAATTTAAAGCTGTAAAATGCACAGTAATAAACTGTAAAACTAGCATTTTTACAGTTTCTTACTGTAAAGTTAAAAATTTTACAGTTTATTGCTGTAAAACAGTGGTGGCCAACCCGCGGCACGCGTGCCACAATGTGGCACGGCAGACCAGTGACAGTGGCACGCGAAGACTTTTTGAAAAAAATCCGAATTTGAGGAAAAAATGTCGATCTTAAAAATATTGTTGAAAACAAAAACCCTTAAACTGATAAATATAATGATATTATGACAATTAAGTGTCAAGAGGTTGGCTTACAAATTGTCTGAACTACAATATTGCAAAGTACTTAGCGTTAGCTTCGGACATCCAACGAAAGCTGTGACACTACAGACAATGCTTTGTAAAGAATATTTATTCTTAACACGAATGAAACTTTCGATGCTGCAGAATGGATTCTTGATCGGCAATAGTTTCAGATACGGGTGGGTGATGAAATTTGTTAAGAAAAGTTAACTCTGCAAGTAAAATTAAGAAACCAGATTGGACAAAATTCGGTATGGTTGCACAAATGAAAACCCTTAAATTGCTTTTGTTACATTACTTAAAAATAATTTGGGAAAAAAACTTCAAACGTGTCATCGATTTATCTAGATCCCAACTTCCTTGCCAAAAAATGAGACTCTTTCTCTGTTGGTGACCCTGTAGCTTTCACTGTATTAGCAAACTACGAATTAGAGCTCTGAATGTTTTATGAACTTTTCCCAGGAGAAAGAGGAGAGTATGGCAAGTTACTCCTTCATTAAAATGTGCAATAGCTATCCAAAGAAAAAATAGTCATAAGATTTCAGAACTTTAGGGAGTGTCTTTTTAAAATATCTGGAAGGAAAACAATGAGGACTTGCTGCTTAGAAATGGAGAATAGCAAATTAATTTAGCTATGTCAGCTCTTAATATCCTGCGTTTAAGTAATTTAAAATTAATATTGTACAAACAAAAAGTTTCCTAAACCAGTAGAGGCCATCTACATTCTTTATGATGAAACTTCAGTTTCTTTCTCTCTACTTTGGAGAAAAAAGAATAAAACATTAAAAATTAATACTGAAGGTATCATCCGAAATTTAATAATGTTCCAATTATATATGGAGAAAATTTTACACCGATTTTAAGTATTCATTTAGTGTTAGGTTTGATGATTTTCAGGATCATAAAAAAATGCTGATCTTTTTAAATTCTTTGATTACCAATTCAAAAGGTCAGTAATTCCGATTTGGATTCCAGAAGGGTAACAAGTAGTGTCTTGCAGAGAAATAAATAACCATAAGAGCTTACTTCAACAGAAAGTCACCCAAGTTGTACAGAAATTTGGAAATTTGAAACCACAAAATGTTTTTCACATTTACACACTTTCCGTCTGATGCTGTTGTAGATTTGGTTAAAAATACGCTTCTAAACAAATATTTTTTGTTATGAATGCAGAAAAACCGAAATGCCGTTGAATAATAATTTATAGTTATTAAAACACTTTGACTTCTTAACATTCTCAAAAACTAATCCTAAAATTAAAGACTTGGTAAAAAAGGTACAGACTCATAAACCACATTAAGTACAGACTGTTTAACATTTAGAATAGAATGTTTGATGTTATTTGTTTCTTTTTTATGTATAAGTGAACTGACAGAACTTATAAAAGTGTTTATTAACGATAACTCTTAAGCTCGGACTTTTTTTATCTTTATTATCAATTAGATTTCAATTGCTAAGATTTACGAGAAAAAATGTTTCATTTGAGTAAGAATTACATAATCAGAAAACCTAAAATCTATTTTTAACTTTAAAAAAAAATTCAGTTTGTTGGAAAAATACAATGTGGCACGCTGAGTTTTTTCTCTCCAGATAGTGGCACTCTCCCTAAAAAGGTTGGCCACCCCTGCTGTAAAATGTAACTTTGTGGCTTGGTTCTAAAAGGGCCAGTGTCAATTTTTTCAGTCTGTGTTATTTACATTAAAAGTTTCCAATTTAGTAAAACTCTAATTCTACAAAGGCCAATGTCTATATAATATATAATAATATATATATTATATATTATATAAATTATTATATATATTATATAAATTATTATATATATTATATATTTATATACATAATATATAATTTATATAATATATAAAAAATTTCATGTGATAAAATAATGTTTCTTTACACTAACAATAAACAAATACCAAAAAATAATAATGGGAATCTTAATATAAGAAAGTTATAGCATTCTAAAAAATCTCAAATATCTTTCATCGCCTTTTTCTCGAAACTAACATTTTTGACTTAGGCCCTTTTAGAACCAAGCCACAGAACTATATTATACTTTAAAAACAAGTCTAATACTGGCAGCAGAGGTTCCAGCTTAAAACTCTAAGTCAGTTGACGTTAAGGGGTGAACAAACAAATAGGGAACTTTATGAATTTTTGAAAGAAGCAACTGAGTCGGTTTCAATTCTGTGTTACGACTCGTCCATCAAAACCAATTTGTGGCTATTCTTTTTTCTGATGGACTTCAGTTCACAAAAATTATTCCCGATGAAATTTTTAGAGGCCGGAATAAATGCAAACATTTCTTTGGTGAGCTTGTCACAAAACTGGCTACGCAGTAAGAATTTCATGGATTTTTTTTTTTTTTTTTGTAGTTAAAAAATGCAACTATGATCATTGCTGCCAAGGTCTGGATTACTGTTTATTTTAAAGTAATAAACAGCAAATGTTTCTTATGAATTCTTATTTTAACTATTAACTTTCATACAATGTAATTTGCTAATAAATTAGAAATGGAGTTTCTTACTAAAATTGGCTTTAAATTTAACGTTTTATCATTAATTACGCTAAAATTAAATTTGCTTCTACATATCGAAATTTATTTATCAATTTTTTTTTCAACAAGTTGTTGCTTCGATATTTTTTAGTTCAACTGTATTGGCCTTTTCAAAAATACCTTGAAAAAAATTACAATAAAATCAAGCTTATTCCCAAGTAGCATCAACTTATCGGATTTTGCACGTTTGATCATCGAACTCCTCGTCCCGTAACTGATGCCGTAATGCACGATGACATAGTTCCGATCAGTATCCGAGCACGGTTTTCGATGAGCTACTTTTCATCGTAAAACGATATCCTTCCGATCAACGTTCCCGATGAAAATTAGCCGAGCATCCAAAATTGATCCTAAATTCATCGGCACGAGACTGCACTGCTCGTAAATTGTTCCGAACCTCATCGTATTTCGAGCAAAACTCATCGGATTTTGCTGCTCGGATTCTATTTGGCAGATGAGACATATTGGAGCAATTCCCGATGAGAACTCATCGGAATCCGATCATCGGCCGATCAGAATTTCATCGGGTTTCGATGAATGACCGATCATCGGCCGATGAGATTATGCTGCAAGGGTTACAGCTTAAAATACTGTATTTTTGTGCTTTGTGGTGACATGATGGATCCGGTAAATCCTGGGTTTCAGGTCACCTGGGCGGCTAAGAAATACGTTGGCGACGAGTTTCTTGTACATTTAACGTTGGATGTTTGTATAAATTGTTGGAAAAAATTCGCTGGAGCATGAAATTTTCTCTTGCTGTTAAGATTCTATATTTTTTGTCAAACTTAGGTTTTATTCTGACAGTTTTGAGTTCCGACCTTAAGCATCAGTCAAAAAAGTACGTAGGCTGCTATTTATTTCTGGCCTAATAATGAAAAAATAAACATTTTCGACCTAAATTGTTTTATTGTTTTTAAAGTTATTCTGCAAGAAGAAGACCGATACACTTTTACATGAGTGTTGACCAATTTTCGAAGCTGATAACTTATTTTAGGGAAATATAACATTTTTTTCTTTTTTTGAGAAATCAGCTGTATTGTTTAAAATATACAACTACTTTATTTGTTCCATTTATCTTTTTTATGTATTTTTTTTATCAGATCAGAAAGGCAAATTTTGCTTTTAGAAGTCATAAAGGTGCATTTGACAGGATTTTGAAGTCTCAGCAATTAAGAGAATATTGATCAAGTGCTAGAAAGTCGATGCTGGTATGTTGGAAAGTAGGCTCGTTTAGTTTTAGCTGGAGCTTCTTGTTTTGGTTGTATTTTTAAACAGTTCTTTAGAGTCAGAGAGGAAAACATTTTTCATCATTAAAGGTATTTTCATGCAAGAAAAAAAGTCCGTGTACCGTAAAGTCGGGTTACTTGGACCCACAAGGAGGTTACTTGAGCCCACAGTAAAATAAAATCTGGGTTTGATACTAGCATTAGAGACTGCAGAGTGCTTCTACCTAGAGGAGAAACGAGGAACTACGTGCAAGTCTTCAACTAATAAGTACCAAACCTAGATTTTATCATTTTAATGTAATGGGCTCAAGTAACCCCTTAGGGTCCAAGTAACCCGACTTTGCGGTACGCAATATCTTTGTAATTTCAAGCTAGAAATTATTTCTTTAGTGACTTTAATTTTAATTGTTTTTTTTTTTTTTTGAAATTTAAATATCGTTATTTTATTTATTTAGTTATTTAATTTTATATTTTCATCACAAAAAAAAGTAACTATTTTCATGATAAGTTTGCAATTATGATTACAATACAATATTAATATATGTGATGATTTTGCAATTAATATGCCCCTACAACGATAATATGTATGATATACTTGAAATTGATGTTTCACACTAAAAAATTAATGTTGTTTTTACAGTATGATACATCTATTATTACTATTATTGCAGTAATTTTACAGCAATAAACTGTAAAACTGCTACAGTAGTAAACTATAAAATTGCTAGTTTCAGTTTATTACTGTGCATTTTACAGTTTTAAACTGGAGCCTCTGCTGCCAGTATTACACTATTGTTTTTACAGTATAATATAGCTAATTTAATGTAATAAACTGTAGCATTGTTAATTTTACAGTAATAGACTGTAAAATAGCTAGTTTTACAGTTTTTTACTCCGATTTTACAGTTTTAAACTGAAACCTCTACCTTCAGTACTATACTGTAAAAACAACAACTTATTTTTTGAAGTATACCAATGCAGGTGATTTTACTAGTCGTCCCACTGCTTAAGATTGCTCAACAAGATATCTAGGAATTAAAAGCTTTTTTTTCTATCTAAAAATAATTTCCAAACGTATCCCCTCTCAAAAAAAAAAGAAGTATTTAATATCAGGATAGAGACAAGTACAGTTCATATTGCTACTAACAAAGTCGAAGTTGATCCACATGAACAGCTTGATAAATTGAAAAAGCAAGGACCATCCCAAAAGAGAACCATCATTTGCGCATTGATCTTCAGGCAGAAACAAAGGGCTAAACAACCAAAGCACATCCTTCCCGCCCCTGGTAACGGTTTCTGCCTCCGTTTCCGGAACAGGGAACACAGAAAAGCGACGAAACAAAAGAGGAAAGAAAGAAAAAAGGGAAAAGATCCACGGTCCCGCACCGTAAATTTGTCTTCCTTAAAGAGAAGAAATTGAATTTCGATTCGGCTCTGTTTCATCCGTCGGAATCACTCTTCCACTGCAACCGTAATCGAGAGAGTGGGGGGAAATTGAGAAAATGCGTCCCACGCCGGAAGTAATAACGGGAGCTGGTTTGGGGCGACGTGACCCCCGCACATCGGGGCGCAGTGTGGACAATTGGATCGGGAGAGGAGTTAGGACTTGGAGGTGGGAAACAAATGTTGCAATGAGTGATGCGTTTTCGTGTGCTTTGCTGAGAGTAAATGAAGGGAAATTATTTTCTTGAATTGTTTCATTTACTGAAAGCTTTTCTTTTAAAAGACGAATCTAGCTTATAACAATGAAATTTCAATTAGAATCCATGAATTTTGATACATCCACCGCAAAAAAAAAACTAGCCTCCAATTTCAAGAATATTTCCCGAGTTTGTGATGGCTCGAAACTTTTATGAAAACAAAATGGTTTTTACCACCCCAGTTAAAAAAAAGGATTTTGAACTATTCAAAAGCTCTCCATTTTATTTCATAGCATCAGAAGCCAGATAATAAGTATTATATCACATAAAACATTATCAGGGTGGCCACAGGAAGAACAAAATCTTTTTCCTTGACTTTTCCCTGATTTCTCCCTGTCCAACTAAAATCTTCCCTGATTTCTCGTACGGCGCATTTTACATCCTCTTGAAGCTCAATTTCTCCTCTTAATTGATACTTGGATATTTCTGGCTATTTAAACTACTTTAGACATTAATTATTAATTTTTCTAAAATGAACAACAATAACAAGAAATGCATTTGAGACTGCTAATTTGTTAACAAAAAATTAAATTACATGGTTGGTTTGATTTATTTAGTAACACTAAAAAGCGTCTAACAAAAGGTATGTTTTTCAAATTTAAAATCAGTTTACTAAACTTCCAACATCTCCAAAGAGAGCCAAAATTTTTTATTAATTCAGTTTGAAAACTTTCGAGGAACATCTTTCACTGCTACTCTTCCTTCCAACTTCACAAAAGATAGAATTAAACTTTCAAGACTGCACAAAATCTCCAAAGCCATAAGACATCTAGAGATGATTTAAAAGTTAATAGGTCCGCTATAAAAACATTTCAAGAGAAAAGGCCCAAGCCTCTCCCAAGTTCACCAAAGGTGGCCAAATTTGCATAAGCCATGCTATTTCTTCACCAAGCGATTTTTAAAAGATTTAAACCTTCAGTTTTAAATTAAATTATTTTTAGCAGAGAGGTCCCCTTAAGTCACTGAAAAAAACCCATAAAATAGTGTTTCTTACATATTTGAGCTTTGGAAGTTTTTCAGTAGTTCATAACCCAACACCTAACTTTACAAAAGATTGCAGCTTAAAATTAGGCTTTTAATTCATTATTTTAAAACACATTTAGGGGGAGAATGCATGAAATCGCCTACTATAGCTAAAGATGATCCAAATCAGCATTTTAAAGCCTCCAGTTCAGATATTTTTCTAAACAGACTCCCCTCTCTCCAAAATTTACATCACCAAACACAACTGAAAGCTTTACAATTTCAATTTTGAAAAGTTTTTGGGTGAAAGCCTCAAAATTCCCCTGCTTGAGCCACATAAAGATAGCTTAGAGTTCTTAATAATTCAGCTTCTAAACATTTTTGAGAGAGAGCATCCTAACCCCTTCCTTAAATTCATAAGAAGATAGTTTAAATTTGTTTTTAACGTTTCAGTTTTGGAACTTTTTTCTAGGAAAATCTCCCACCTCATCTTTATAGCTACAAAGACAACATTAAAATTTTACGACTGCAACTTGAAAACAAATTCAGAAGGTATCAAATGAATACCCTCTCTTTTGTCACTGAAAGATAGCTCAATCGGAAGTTCGAGCAAATCCAGCTCCAAAAATTTCCAGTACAACCCCACAACCTTATGCTCATGAAAGATGGCCTATAGTTGCCCTCTCACCCCATTTTTGGTTTCAAACATTTCTTGGCAGAAAGTCTATGAATCCCTTCTTTTTAAGTTTTTCAAAAGTAGCCTAAAATTTAGCGTTTAATGCTTCAGAGTTATTTTTTTTTACTTGGGTAACAATAGTAGAAACCCTTCTCCTAAGTTCACCAAAGATTACTTAAATTTTGCATTTTAAGGCTGCAGTTTTGTAATTTTATCCAAAAACAAAGCCACTCCTCCCATCATCATTTTACATAAAAGCCTGAATTTTTCAGGCTTCAGCATTCTTCAAAATATTCCAAGACAAGAAATCCCAAACCTCCCATCAGTGGTTGGAAAAACTACATTTCTTTTGTTGCGAATTACAACTACAACTACTTTTTTATAAATGTAGTTAACTACAACTACAACTACTTTTTTTTAATGTAGCGACTACGAACTACTTTTGAATTGTAGTCGCTACTTCGCTACTTTTTAAAAAATAAATAAATAAAAAGCATACACCGTTTGAGGATTGACCGAAAAAATTCGAAAAGTGGTTTACATTAATAAATTAACTCATTTGAATATGGAATAGAACTAGGAATTGTCTTTGAATTTATTTGTTACTTTTCCTTTTTGTTCCTTTTTTTTTTGCTAAAATTTGTCCTTTTTAGATTTTTTTAACAATTTTTACGAATATTCGCCACAAGAAAGGATTCAAAAGTTGAAAGATTGAAAGAATTCAACTTTCATTTTTTTTTTAATTTCTTGCCAGGGAATATTTAGGAGCATGAAAATTATTTGAAGGAATATAAAAATTATGATGCCAAATAAACCAATGATATCAAACAGATAGAATGTATTTCGTCAAAATGATGTATCTAAGGATCAGCTCATATTTTTATGGTTCTTATTTCTCATTGCGTCCGCTGCTGTACTCGTGCAAGATTTGCACCAGTCAGAGTCAATTAAACCTTGTTTTTTTTCCTTCGTTCTCTTTTTTTTTTTTCATTTATTTATTTATTTTTTTAATTTAAAAGTAGTTTCCAGAAATCGCTACAAACTACTATTTTTTTTGTATCGCGCTACTCACTACTCTACTTTTTTTTTAAAGTAGTGCGCTACACTACAAACTACTAAAAAATGTAGCTACTACAGTAGTTTCGCTACTTGTAGCGCGCTACTTCCGACCACTGCCTCCCATCCCCTTTAACACTCCATATTTAAAAAAAAAGCCTGCAATTACCTTTTAACATCTTTGTATATGAACAATTCAAGACGATTTTAGAAATTTTTCTAGTAAGTGTCTGAGATTGCTTTAGATTATCAAAGATGTAATCGTTTTTAATACTTTAGTGTTGAAAAATTACGGACTGAAGTTCTGATTTAATTTTCCCTGATTTGTTTCCAAATTCCCTGATTATACCCTGATTTTTCCAGAATTTTCAAAATCCCTGATAATTCCAGGGTTTCCCTGTTTTCCAGGTCTGTGGCCACCCTGATTATATGTCGGAAAAGTGGAAGAAGAAAAGCATTAATAGGAGCTCGATGACAGCTAAGTTTCTTAAAGTAAAAATGTGCTTAGGTGTGTTCATTTATTGGTCAAACTATCCTAGTTTTTAAGTTTAGATTTGCTGCAGCATATGAATTACACCAAAGTAGTAGCATAAAAAAATAACACTGCAATTATGTTCTTGAGAAAAAAAATATCAATAAATAAATAAAACATATAGATAGCATTTGCTTCCTGAAAGATGCCAATGTCTCTTTTTGCTAACATGGAACTGTCACAATTCGTTGAGCTGCCAACAAGTAAGATCAAGCAAAAAGCTACTAATAAATGAATTTCGTTATTAATGCAGTACTTTTTAGTTAACTCCCAAATTTGCTTGACCTACGTACTCTTAATGCAATTAGTTATAAATAGGCTAAATGAGAGAAAAGTTTTGTGATGTACCAATTGCAAAATATATTGCATATCCGGGTTAGAGATAGAAATTTCAAGCCCCATGAACCTGTATTGCAGCAAGAAAATGTGTATAACTTTTAGAATTTTAATAAAAAACAAATCTTATATAACGGCATAACGGCACATCAATATGAACGATTGTAATTGTCTATCATAAATATTTTTATGAAATAAAAATCTATATCTGTATACATTTTGACCAAATTTCATCAAAATTCTTTTACTATTTAGTTAGTCTGACCTCGGAACCTCGGGCCTCTAAGTAATTGCCAAACTCTAACTTAGACCCTCTTGCATACATATGTTTCAGCAGTGTTACAAGTAGGGGTGCGACATCGAATGCAAAACATCGATGTTTCAAGACATCGATGTTGGAAACTAAGGACATCGATGTTATTGATACATCGACCAAAAAGCATCGATGTTTTCAAACATCGATGTTGTCAAGCATCGATGTTTCAAAACATCAATGTTTTCAAACATCGATGTTAAGAAACATCGATCGTTTTTTCTTTTTATTTGCTTACACATTTTAATGTACAGTTATTCAGTTACTCTCCTTTATACAAGGGCCTCTTTATATCCCTCAATTAGATATATCTTCTGTCTCCTGGAGAAACATCAACCGTAAGATATCGATGTCAATTAAGAAAACTTTTTTCAGTGAGATATATACTGCAACTGTTGATTTACTGTATAACTTTTTTTGTAGCATATTTTTATAATTTTTTTTTTTTGCTGAAATGTAAAACATTATCGAAAAAAATATCAATTGCAAAACAACGATGTTTAAAAATCATTGACAGCAAATCATCGGAAGTTATTAATTAAAAAAAAAAACTTTTTTTTTTTTTCAATTTGGTCGACATTACAACTAGTGGTTGAAGAAAGATGAATCTTTTTTATCGCATAATGTCTATTGTTTTTTGCACAAAAGTAAAAAGTACATCGAAAGAAGAAGAAAAACAATATTGAATGCTAAACAACGATCATTAAAAGACATAAAAATAAAACAGCGAAAACAAATTAGAGATTTTTCAGAAACATCGAGAGCAAAACATCGATAATCATCATAGATTTATTTTTCCAATGAGGTTAATATTGCAACTTCTGATTCCTGATGAAAACTTTTTAATGAGTATGCTATCGTATATTTTTCTTTGGCTTTCTTTGCTGGAATATAAAACATCGACATCGAAAACAACATCGAACCCAAAACATCGATGTTGGAAAAACATCTATCCTCAAACATCGATGATAAAAACATCGATGTTCTTACAAAAACATCGATGATTCCAAAACATCGACATCGATATCGCAGCCCTAGTTACAAGTATCCAATTTTTCAGACTGACAAAAAAATTTCTCGGTACCCTGAAAGTTGCGTAAATAATGTTGCTACAAATTTCTGCTTCGCATTCTGAACATAATAGAAGGCTTGGAGGATGAAGGGGCTAAGTTACATGTAAAAAAAAGAACATTCTGGACAATGATAAGCAATGGATACAGGTAAGCAAATAAAACTTGGTACATTAAAAATGGATGTCATTAGACCGATTTCATACGCATTCTAACGACAAAACCAGAAAACAAAAAAGCTGCTACAACTGTAACAATAAAACTTTAAACTTTAATAACTCGCAATTTCTGTTTTGTCACATAACCCCTTCATCTCCCAAGCCCTTCAATTAAGCCTCACTACTTATTACAAACATTTCCCGTTACTGCAGGGGCGGATACAAGGGAGGGGCGATGGAGGCGATCGCCCCTCCCTTGAGGGACTCCTCTCCGGCAGTTTTTCGACTTTGAATTTCTAAAAAGGCAATTTTAGATGATCTTCGATGATAATGTGAGAAGTGGTTGGGATTCGAGGTTCTCATCTGGATTCTTTTCGAAATTGAAGACCGAAACATTTCTAGTAAACAAGGTGAAAAAGAGGGGGTCAAGTAGAAGAAAAAAAAAACAATCGCTCCTCCCTTGGAGCATTTCTGGCTCCGCCCTTGCTGAGGGAATATTTTCTGCCCTAGTACTAGTAGCTAGTATACATAAGAAAAATATTGCTTTCTTCAAGCAATCAAAATTGAATAATCCAAAGTATATTGAGTACATTTCAAAGGATGAAGACCTATATATAATGTTAAGAGAAGATAATCAAAACTGTGATAAAACGCTATTTGCACTTTCCTTGAGACATAAAGTAAACAAAAGAGGTCGAATAAATTTGTCATTGATAATGAATTTCCGAGCTTCAGTTATTATTAACTCACGAACTGTCACCGACGAAAACAAAGAAAAATCCTCCTCTCTTAGACTCAATTCCGAAGCAAAATTAGCAGCGGAATCTCACATTTGTGTGTCCGGAAGTCATAAGGAAGTTGCCTTGTTAGGTTCCGGTCACAGTGACCCGGATACATTGGGAGCGGAGGAGAGCGAAACCGTTCCAATCAGAATTTCATTCCTTGCTTTCTAATTAGAGATAATGACTTCGAAACCAGTTAAAGGGCTGAGAAACGCAATTATCAAAAGGGCAATTAAAATGTCTTCGAAATTCTTGTCCGAAACTGTAACTGCAGCGCTCGGAAGTTGTGTGTTTCACTGTAACTGCAAATTAGAGGTCCCAATAAGCTTCCGAGGGAGTAAGAAATCATTCTTGTGAAAGATGATATGACGGTAATGCAAGCCATTTTCCCCGCTTCCGAAAAGATTTGATTATTTCGACCGTTTTAATTAAGTTTTGAGGGAAATAGAAAATTGAACTGTAAATGACTGTAATTGATGAAACTGAAGTTCTGTCTGTTTTTACCCTGCGCTGATTCGTTAAAAATAATTGCAAAGTATTTTGTTCTCATGGCGTCCAAACTAACGAACTCGGATCAGTTTTATTAAATTTGCTATTCCAAAAACAATTTACTGGCAGATATGCTAACAGTAAAAACTGGCTGGCGTGCTGTGAGGCAATTGATAAAAATCACTGAACATTTTACTCAGTTCACTGAAAAACTGAAAAAAGAAAAATGTTAAAGTGGGGAACAAAATAATGGGAAGAGGCAGCCCCTTCCCCCGAACTGAAATTGTGAGGAATGGAAAAATTCTTCATTTGCCGAAGGAAATTATGAATTTCCCAAACGATGAAATACGAGCAAGCTCACATATCACACATACATATCATCTAATGAGCAGGGACGTTGTGCACCATTCAAAACCTTTCTAAGCAAATACAGTGAACTCACACTTATACGCCGCCTCATTTATGCGCCTTTTTCACTTATACGACGATTTTCAAGGATCCCAGCACATTCCATTGCAAAATAATGACAGTATCATTCGTTTATGCGTCGCTCTCAAGATACATATTTCACTTCTGCGCCGAATTTTACCTAAAATGTATGAAAAATTATTTATTTTCTTTAAAAAATAATCATTTTACTTCACTTTTCTCTCTAATTTTTCGCCTTTATTGCTCACGGAAGGCATTTTTTCCGCACGTACTAAAGTTCGGAGAGGGAAAATTATCTATTGTGCATCGCTTTGAAGGGAACAGTTTGTGAATAGATATGCTACAATTTTTGTTTTCTCTTTATCATTGTAGTTACGTTACTGCAATTGCCAAACCGCAGTAATAGGTCCCTTTTCCGTAGAAACATTCTTATTCAGTCTCTCATTAGAACCTATGTTGCGTTTTAGTCCTTTAAATAGGCTTGTTCACTTATACGTCTCTCTCACTTATGCGCCTTTTCCGTCGGTCCCTTGGGCCGGTGCACAAGTGTGAGTTCACTGTATCTAAATTGTAGCATTGTCTTTAAATATTCTAAATTAATCAATCCAAATTTTCTGAATAAGGAACTTTTTCGGGACATGACGGTGACATTCCATCGGGAAGGCCTTGAGGAGATAGGGCGCAATTTCTTAAGTTCGCTCAGTGTGCTAGACCCCATAGGTACGCTAGTAAATGAAAGCAATAAGCAATTTGTCAGTGCTTTTTCGAAAAAACATCTAACACGTTGACTGCTAAGCTACGAGATCACTCGTAGTATGTGAGCTGAGCTGCTGAAGTCGACTTCGAGTTCGCTTGTAGTTCCTACACTAAAAACTGAATGTTGTTTTTACAGTATAATACAGCTAATTTTATAGCAATGAACTGTAAAAATTGCTAATTTAACAGTTTATTTCCCTGCATTTTACAGTTTTAAACTGGAACCTCTGCTGACAGTATTATACAGTAACCCCTCGTTATATCGCGCTTTTCGGAGGACAAGAAAAAGCGCGATATATCCGAAAGCGCGATATAACCGAAGTCATTAAAAATAGTTTTCTATCCAGCATGCAAGTAAATTATACGTGCACATACATAAAAATTCATTTATTCTAACATTGGACTTTTTTTTCAGTCAAAAGTAACAAAAAAATATAACTTACCGCAGTTGTTGTTACAATGTGCAAGTCTTAAAAAATATGTATACAGACATAAAATAACTATTTGTTTTCGGTGAAATAAGATTTCAAAGCCGTTTGCCGGATGTTTGGGTGACAGGACAGTTGCTGCTTCTTTCAGTCGAATTCAGAGAATCGAAGATACCTTCGTTTTGTTCATTGATGACAAAATCAATGAGAAAGAGACCTTTTCGAGCACCTTACATATTTTCTCAAAAATGGTTTCGAACTACAAGTTTTTTTTAGGGGGGCAGAGAAAAGAACAGAGCCGATACTATCCACAACTTGTGCGTTATAACCGAGGACGCTACCTGTAGAGCGCTGCTGTTATTTTGCCAGTACACGTAGCTACCAGCCCCCCCCCAGAGCACCAGCACCCCCAGAGGTATCGTTTCACTTGGAGGACTTTGTGACCACGACATTTTTAACGTCCCCCAGTCACCATTAATCAAGACGGCGGATCTTTGATCGGCTGGGATCGAACCCGGGTCCCTCCGGTCACGAGTCCGACGCCTTACCGACCGGGCTACCACTACCCTGCTTTAACCCTTTATGCCCTAACGGTACTCAGAAGTACCGTTTACATTAACTAAAAAAAAATACTATGAATCCAATAAGGCTGGAATCCTACTAGCCATTCCTTGTACTTTGCTGAAAGGACGACATTTGGTGTTAGCGGCGGGAAAGTTTTCGTAGCGGCTAGTACCGTTCCTAGGGCCTTCGTCTTAGTATGTGCCAAGTGTTTTATAGTCTGTATACACGTTATTTGATGTATTTCAAAGTAAGAAAAGCAAAACATAACATAAAGATTCATTTACAAATAATTCAGGGCATACAATGCAAAAAATGAACTGTTGTTTTTATAGTATAATACTGGCAGCCGACGTTAAAATTTAAAACCATTAACTTTCACAGTAATAAACTTCAAAACTAGCATTTTTACAGTTTCATACAGTAAAGTTCGAAATTTTACAGTTTATTGCCGTAAAATTTAGCTGTGTTATACTGTAAAAACAACAGTATAACACTGGCAGCAGAGGTTCCAGTTTAAAACTGCAAAATACACGGTAGCAAACTAAAATTAGCAATTTTGTAGTACTGTACAATTAGCAATTTTACAGTTTAGAACTGTAAAAGTAGAATTTTTACACTTTGGTGCTAATTTTTGCAGTTAATTACTATAAAATTAGCTGTATTATGCTGTAAAAACAACATTCGTGTTTTACAACATTCGTTTTTTACAGTGTAAAGGGTTAAAACAAACACCTTTAAGAAAAAAAAATTCCTCCATTAACCTGTACTCGTAAATATTTAAGGATTCATCAGAGTAAATCCTCCCAGGGTTGCCTGAAGGCGATACGAGGATGCTCCGCCCCCCAGACCTCGCACCCCCGCCCTGCTGAAGATGATAGACGATCCGATTAATGTGGGCAGCGAGTTAATCGAGTTAGATGAATCTCCACGGCGAGCTTAATGGAGTCGGTCACGCTCACCAGGGCCTGTCCAGAATGCAGTAACCCCCTACTCCATCTGACCACCCCCGTCTCTCGCTTCTTCCCGCCCAAATTCGGCGAAATTAGCCGAGATTTAAGCAAAGTTGCGATTCCGAACTTTTCGCTGAGAAAGTTCTTCGGAGAAGGGCTGGGCGGTGGGAGGAGGAGGTTGTTAAACGATCGAACGCGTTATCTAAATGCTCTTTAGTGTTAACGTGCAGATTTTGGAGGAGTGGAAGCGTCTTTCTGTTCCTAAAAATGCAGATTATGTTACGAAAATTCAGACACCAGTAAAACGACTAGATCAATTCTTGATTTCTACCTTACAACTAGGTGATGAAATGGGAAATTGTTATGGCGACTTCTAATAAAATAATAGTATTAAACAAAAGACAAAAACACATAAAAACAAAGCATAAAAAATGAAAGAAACAAACTTAATGTCCGTGAAAATAGCACCTGAAAAAAGTACGTCAAAACAAATATATGTATAAAATAAAATATGCGTTAGTTCAAAGACAAAATTTCGACTAAGAACAGGACTAGTCAGCTAGTCACTCTGCTTTACATGATTAATTTTAACGAGGTTATAAGAACTTAAAATCGTTTTCTTCCAAGCAACTTCATAAGGACACCTTAATTTAAATTCTTTATTTACGAACTTTATTGCTTCTGTCTGAACTATTCAAAATATCTACCGATCGCGTTTCTCTATAAAAACTTTTTCTTTAAATCCTTCCTACACAAATTGACTAATTAGAGTCGGAGAAACTACGCATATATTTTTGGCAAAGGCTACAGAAGCACACTTAGGAGGCCTTATTTTAAGCATACCCTCCACTGACAGGAGAAAAAAAGCTATTTTATTTTTTTTTTCTTCATTTGATCGTTTGTACATTGACATCTCTCCCCCTCATGTGCTGTACAACAGCCTTTTCAAGAGTTAGAAACCCAATGGAAACTTTGATATAAAGGAATATTCGAGTAATAAGGTTTTAAGTTATAGATACTCTACTGTATTTTAGTACTTACAAAACGAATAATTCGAAGTATTAAATTGTTTTACGATGAAAAGTTTAAATACAGTTAAAAATAATAAACAAATCAGGCACGTAGCTAGAATTTTTTTAAGGAAAGTGTCCAAGGCTGCACGAACGCTAAATCAAAAATACTAATTGTCAATAACACTAATTAATATTAATTCAATTAAAACGGATTATTAAGCTATGATGATTAACTTAAAAACGAATGAAATAATGATAAATGACACTGGTACAGGGATGTCTTTGCAAAAAATGGTCCAGCCATAGAGTTGTCGCGTTTTGAAGTTTTTCAACAATTGAGCAATTATGCTGATTTTCTGCGGATCTCTTCAAATTTTGCAAAACTTTACGATACTTTAACGATAACGATTTTTACGATAAAACTTTCCTACGAATGTTTTTAACTAGAAGTTGATCAAAATTTTCCGAAAATATGACGCTAATTTGGATAACTTGTTATTTTTGCAACAAGAAGAATATGCAATGCCTTTACAAAAATCGGCAAGAAATTTTCGGAAATTTTGCAGATTTCTGCAACATTTCTTCTTTACTTCAAATATAGATGCAGAAAATCTGTAAACTGACTTAACTCCAATGTGTTCTAAATAGATTCGGAAGCAGGGAAAACTACCAATAAGTAGGAATATTTAACGATTAAATAACGTTTTTCTTGAATCTATCTATTTTAGAAAAAGTGTTGTTGTTGCAAGGTGATATGAACTGAGAAAAAAGATAGTGGTTTTTGGGAAGAGGGGAGTCCGAACCCCCTGGACCTACCCCTTGGCTACGTCCCTGAACAAATAGTGATTTGGAATAAAATATACAAAAGAAAACCCGCATGTAAAAAAGTAGTTACTTATATCAGAACCAGAACGACATAACTCCGAAAATCGCGATTTTCACTTTATTAATGCATTGTATGTAGAATCTTATTCCTCATTGACCCATGAAAACGTTATTATATAAAGGAAATTTCTTCACAATAATATTGAGCAGCATTAAAAGAGCGCGATGCCTATCCATTGCATGCATCCAACAATCGTTTTCTCTCTCTCCTGAAACGTAACGAAAATGGACTATGGTTAGTTGTGGTTCTGAGGTTCAGATATTAAATTTGCTACACGCAATAAAACAGCTCTGAAAATTTTCTTCGTATTTATTTTCAAGTAACTTTATTTGAGTTCTCGTTAAAACATGTCTACGTAAAAAGATGCAGTGACATTTCACGCTAAACGCATACAGTTTTGAAGAAAAAAAAAATACTCAGTCTGAATGCTATGTCAAAAACAAGCATAACATTCCGAATAAGGTCAAAATCAAAGTTCTCAAAATCTTCCCTTTTCAGCGAATTTCATTCCTGGAATTACATAACTACAGCCACACAGGAAGACAAAGATTATATTTTACAAAAATAAAAATATTAACTATCGTCAGATGCCCCCGATCAAGCAACATCTAGCACCTTCTCCGCCGCTTTTGATTTCCTAATTAGCGTTAAGCTCCTCAACCGCGCCAGATATTGCCAAGAGCCTGCTGCTGTAAGAGGATTAAAAGCCTCCTCCCTTTTCGCAATAACTGTTTGGGGGCTTAGCGATTGGGGTGAGCTGGCTAAGAACCCAGATTACCCAGCTCGGAATTTCCATGGAATGTTCCATTATTTCCCAAATGAGGCGATAGAGGGACGTATTGTGTTATTTTCACACAAGCTTGCAACATATGTTAAGGGATTTAGCAAATTTAAATAATTGGTAAAATGATTGAAATGTGAACATATTTTTAAAACAATATTCTGTGTTTATAATGTACTTTCATGTTTTAACAATTCGGTTGTACTTTGTTTCGTGAACTGGAAAGGAAATATGCGGCAAAGTGAAATAGAAATATATTTTCGCAGTTTGCAGTGCATGCTATCTTGCAACATTTTATCTGTAATCTTAAATATACTAGGGATGCACTGATTAATCGGCAGTACCGGCCATAATCTACCACTTTGCCGATTATTAATAATCGGAAAAATAGGGCCGATTAATCGGTTGAAAAATATTTTTCAGACATTATTCTTTAAAGTATACTTTTACTAGGAAACTATGATGAATAATTTTATTAACAGTAATAATAATCCTCACGGTTGATATAAAGTTTTTTTTAATTAATTCTACTACTTTGAATAAATATACATAGACAATGATGCAACATTTTTCATGTGGCGATAATTTTCTCCTTAGCACAGTGCTTTCAGATAACCTCTAATTTTCAAAGAATAAAAGTATTGAATTAAATTGCTACTAATTACTAAAATATATGAATTAAAAGTACTCTTAAATTGGAGTGTTCACCACACACTCCCCCTCCCTCCTTTTTTTATAAATTTTTATTTCCAATTAACATAACTAACAATGTGTTAATAATATTATTGACACTAATATGAAAATTGGTTCTAAGAAATTTGATAAAATATTGAAAATATTTTGTGAAAACTAGGAAAATGGAAAAAAAATCTTCTCCCAAAAATAAATTACTTACTATTTCTAAACTTGGAATTGTATAAGCGATAAAAACAGTGATGGTAAAATTGGTAGTAGAAAAACAATTATCCTTATCATTAATCGGCTCAGCCGATTAATCGGCCGATTATCAACAGCCGATTAATCGGTAATCGACCAATTTGCTTATCGGTGCTTCCCTATTAAATACATCATCTTAGTTGATTCCAGTCAAAAATAAATAGCTCTAAAGATAAATGAAAAGAATAGTACAAGTCATTTGCTACACAAATTGTAATATTTTGCAGTTTATCAAAAAATATTTTTTTTTTTTTGCAAAATGATAGTTTCTGTCATCCCCCATTTAAAAATAACTCAGCTAAATGTAATATTACGCAAAACTAGTTCCGGATCTTCGATTTTTCTGATCCGGGGCAAATCTTGGAACTGCCGCATTTGCTCATCTTTCTTCGGATTTTTACATAATCTCAAAAAAAGGGGGGGGGGGGGCGAGAGAGAGAGAGAGAGAAAGAAAAAAAAATCACGGAAATTGGGTGTTGGGTGATGGAGCCGTAATCCAAAAGTTATTACTCAAATCAAAGGCTCAGACTTGCTCCCCCCTGTGATTTTGTCATATCTGGCACTGCATTAAACCCCTTGGCTTTCTCATAAATATTTTTTGAATTCTGTTTTACTATTGCGAAAGCTAATGTAAGAGTAATATTGATTTTTAAAAAAATCCTGTAGTTGAAGAGATGAACGTGGATGACTATGACATGTGACCACTACACTTACTACGAAACCTTCTAGCCAGATCAGTACGGGTGCATACAGCTCATCCTCTTTCCTCGAGTTTAAAAGCTGGCTTTCAAATCGAAATCGAGCCCACAACCAAATATTGGATTGGTATTGCATGATAATGCTAATGCTTGCCGTTGTCTGCTGACCGCTCGTATCTTACATTCAGGTCAATTGTTGAGTGTACCAACTAAAAAAATATTCTAGATTTTGATAGAATTATATTTTCTCTAAAAATAAGAATATACATAAAATAATTCATTCGGAACTGAACCGAAAACCGTTATTTTGGGTTGGACGAAAACTGAAGTTGAACATAGAAATATTTTTTCAGAACGAACTCCATTCATTGTTAATGAGTGTTCCATTCTGGCCTCTTCTAGGTTCTGAGTCTATTGCTATGAAACCTACTGACATCAGACACGTGGGAGACATGGATCAAATTACATAATTATTCAGGATTATTCGAGAACTCGATTATGACGATCTAACTTAGAATGATTTTTACAAGTGATTGATAAAAGTATGACTCTTTCATTTACTTAGTTATGGAATGAATGTTTTCAGTGCTCAAAATATCGGTTTAGTTATTGAGTTATTCTTTCCGATTACTTTTTAATAGTAAGGTGAAGGACGATTGAAAGATTAAAAATTTAGTGATGAAGATAATAAATGCCTATAAAATTCTATCAATAAAATTAAATAATCGATAAATGGGCAGTTAACAGCTCGACTTTTATTACAGACAAACTGACTACAGTACAATTCCATTAAAACGAACTTCAGGGGACCGCAACATTTTGTTCGTTGTAACAAGAATTTCGTTGTAATGGAATCTAAGCAATGTGGTGAAAATTAAAGAAGAGCTGAAAATTTTTTTCACTGAAACGGAATAACTCTGAAGGGGTTTTACTATAATCGATAACCAATTGTGTGCAATTATAAATTCCTTCAAAAGAATCGCTTTACAACCAATTGTTTGGTTATGAAATTACGGGAAGTGAAACGAAATACTAAAATGCTGAAACATTACTACAGAAATCACCTATAGAAGGGATTTACCGACGTAAGCGAAATATTCCATTGATTTACTGTAGAAATCGCACTACTCCCTGGTGTAGATTTCATATTTGATTAGGGTTTAAACAACTGCTTCCTATTACCGATCTCCGGGGACCTGTTCTCTGCCCGTAATCTCTGCAATTGCGAATCGAATTTACAGGTGTCAGCAGTTATTTCAGATAGATTTCATCTTGCTATGGAGAAATGGGTTGTAAAACACTTAACCCGAGAGTCTCTAAGGATAGATTCGGAAGATATAAAATGACTGGTCACGCTATCTAACAAAGCAAAATCGTGTTAAAGTAAATCCACAGCAGTTTGAACGTTGCTGCGTTTTACTGGAAATTATGTTTTTTTTACCTGTGTATGATTCTTCTGTAGCTTAAATTTTCAACACGACGTGGAAGTAAAATAATTGAGGTGATATCTTAGCTCTTTGACTACTCAATTTTCTTAACGAAGTCGTTGAAAAAAATACATTTTTTTAGGCATAAAAAACCAATATGAAATTCATGTACCAAAATAACACAAATTGCGGTAGAAATTACCCTAATATGATAAATCTGATAACAAGGTTAAGGGAAAATTCTACTTCAAATTATTTACAACAAATTCGAGCAACACCCCCTCCCCTTTATTTGAGCAAAAAATTACACAATTTCCTTTAAAATCTTTCTTTATTAAATTAGGAGGCATCGAGCATGTTAACTGGAGGAGCTGTAACTGAAAATACAGTAACCCCTCGTTAAATCGCGCTTTTCGGGGGACAAGAAAAAAGCGCGATATATCCGAAAGCGCGATATAACCGAGGTCATTAAAAATAGTTTTCTATCCAGCATGCAAGTAAATTATACGTACACATACATAAAAATTCATTTATTCGCCTTGAAATCTTGAGTTTTATCTAGAAGCATTTTCCAGTAGAGAGCAGCTTCATCAGCATTATAGATTTGCTCATCTACCAAGTCTAGCTCAAAAATTTTTCAATTCAATTCACCAGAAAACATGCTGCTGCTGTATCATCGGCCGATCGTTCTTCCCCGCAAATTTGTAATAGGCCTATACCGTGTCTTTTTCGCCACAAAATAAATGAGAAAGAGACTTTTTCTGAGCACCTTACATATTTTCTCAACAATGGCTTCGAATTAAAAGTTGTTTTTTTTGGGGGGGGGGGCAAAAGAAAAGAGCGATATATCCGAATGAGCGATATAACGAGGCGCGATATAGCGAGGGGCTACTGTACTTCAAAGAATTCATGACTGACATTAAAACGACGAACTTGCGGAATCAGGTTTTAAACTACGTCATGCACGTGAAAATCGTGGAACGAGCAAATTTTGTTACTTCTTAGCCAGTGGAAAGCGAGTGATACGTCACCAGAGGTTTAAGCGAGTATCACACATAGGAAAATTCCTTCAACGCAACTTCGAATTCCACCACAACTTCAGGGCAGAAAATGTCTTTGTAATAATATGTTATTTCTGGCAGGTAGTTGAATGAAAAGTTGAAGTTGTGGTTGAATACTTGAAATGGGAGTTTCGTTGAACGAATTTTCCAGCATATGAAGAGGCTTGATCACGAAGAGATGAAGGTTGACCGTGAAGCGGAAATGGACCACTTTATTTTGCAATAGGTAGAATCAGAAATCACGCTTGACCGTGAAGCGGAAATGAACCACTTTATTTTGCAATAGGTAGAATCAGAAATCACGCTGACAATCAAAAGTCAAATGAACTGAGAAAGTGAACAAAAAATTTTCAAGCTGATCCTACGTATTTTAAAATGAAGCTGCTCGTTTCCTCTTCAAAGTAACGCGCCATCTCTCCGTGATCAAGCTTTACCCGCTTCAGTGTTTCATCAACTGAAACTTGACGAAACTTAAGCACGAAGACTAGTCGGAGAGAGTTGAACATCGGTTGTCCATCCATGTTCAAGCACTTGGTTTTACTTTTCATTATTTCACTATAGTTCAAATTAATTTCATTCTGCCATAAATTTCTTGAATCGTTGAAACGACATTAGAACATTAAGAAGGCCGGCATCTTCACTGTATTGTCGTGGAATAGCTGATAATAAATGTACCAGATATTTTCTTGAGGGGTGCGTGTTCGTTCATAAAAAAATGAGATTATTGGTTTAAATTTCAATTGTAAATGTCGTCGTTTATATTGGAGTGTCATCAAGAAGGTATGTATGTGACTCAAGGTTGAAGCCAAGGGTTTTGAAAAGCTACCTTACCCTCTTTTCCGGGTGTAACTTGAATGTGTCTAAAGGCTAATACTTTTGAAAAAGTATTTCGGTTTGTTACGTATATATTGAAGAAAATTGTTTGTTTTTAATCTTACGTAAAGGACCTTTTCAATAGTTAACTTCATAATAGCTAGCTTATTACAAGTCATGGTTTAGTTTTTACAAGTTTTCAGTCATAGAATACTCCCTAGTGCATTTTAAAATCTTTGCCATCTTTATAGAACTTCCTCCAAGTCATTGTAGCATTTTTTCCTTTTTTGAAATAATCCTGAAGTTGAAAATCAGTAAGAAAACACTTTTTTTTACACTCGTAATTTAACTAAGAGCACTACAAAAACATCAAAAGATGACTTTTTAAAAATTACTCTTGAATAAAATGAATGTGGAGCTTCGCCGGGATTAAAATTATTAATAAGCTATAAGCCTCTTTAAGAAGAAAATCAAGAGTTTTTCGGTAGAAAGTTGCAAAGAAAGGATTAAGGGTTATTTCTAGTTTTCGTTATTACACATGATTGCGTTGTTAAAATAATAAAAAAGCTTATTTCTGCTAATGCATAAAAAAGTTCTTTCTCTTGATGTTTAAATAATTTCATCGGCTTAAAAGTAACAGAAATATGAAAGGTCGCTTTTTAGCGTGAAAAATGACACGCTAATTAAACTACTGCTTGGCTAAAAGAAATCTCTCATTCCTTCTTAATCGAGAAGATTATTTTGAATCTTTTTGGATAAAATTAGTTTTAGGAAATGTTTGTGTTGAAATTTAAAAAAGAGCTGAATTTCCTCATGTACGCGCATTGTAAGTTACCTAAATCCCTTTTTTTTAAATGAATATTTTGTTAGTAAGAGGATGAAATCTTAAAACTCAAAAGAAACCGTGCCCGCAACGTAGGACTCTTTTAAGTCATTTTTTAATTATATTTTTTGACTACAGATCAATTCAGTGATAAGATGAAAAAAAAAACTCTTTTGCCTTGGGGGAAAAGATTAGATTTTGGTACTTCTAAGTAAATTCCCTATTGAAACATAACTAAAATACATTGAAATTTCACCTCAAAATGATAAGAACAATTTTGAGTGTCTCCATTCTCTATTTTAAAACTGTAGGGTAATAAGTATAAAGAGTGACGATTACCTTACAATATGTGAGTACTAAAGCAATAAGTAACCGTCCCTAAACCAGGGCTGAGGCAGAAACATGCAATACACCACCAACTCGTTTATTCTATTCATGGACTGCAGTTTCGTACTTCTTGGCACTCGTCAGTATGGAACAGGAATTAAACGAGTTTTTGGCAAAAATCCTCTTATAGAACAAAGCGAGACAAAAAAAAAAAAAAAAAAAAAAACTGGTAGCTAACGTGAAATTAGAATACCAGCAAGCGACCGCACTTGTTGTATTGTACCAGATTTTTTTTTTTTTTTGGCTCTCTTTGCTCTATAAGAGGATTTTTACCTCCGCCTCGTTTAATTCCTGTTCCATGCTGACGAGTGCCAAAAAGCACGAAATTGCAGTCCATGGATTATTGCTGGTTTTTCCACTCAGCAAACCAGTTGAAATTTTTTCGTTAAAGCGTGTAATGGGGTTGTGTATGGAGCCACAAGAACTTCAATCGACGACTTGCATAAACTAAATGCTCAATATCTATTTAAAACAATTTTAAGGGGTTAAAACACTAAAACAGAACACCAACTAAAAACTTCGCTACGACTGGAGCAGTCAACTCGCTTTAATAGGGTGAGGCGGTGAGTGCTGACGCAGCAGCATGGCTGTTGTTTTTGACATCATCTAGAAGTGTTTTAATTATTATTGTCGCTTGGAGTACTTGCAGCCAAGAGGTTCACCACAGAATGAATGATAGAGTTGGTTGTGTATTGCATGTGAGTACTAGCCTAGCTCCATGGTGCTAGCTGACCCGTACGACACATTCGTACTTGGCAGAAGGAACGCAAAAACACGTTTTTACTTTCTTCTATATCTAATATATAGAAGAAAGTATTGGTTTCGTGAAAATTTTCGAATGTCGAATTTTGACGGATTTGCACGTTTTGAGGTGCGCTGAGTCCATTTCGACCATTTTTAGAAAATGTCTGTCTGTCTGTCTGTGTGTGTGTGAGTCTGTATGTGTGTGACCAGTTTTTGTGGCCGCGCTAGAGCAAAAACTACTGAATGAAATCGAACAAAAATTTTTTCACATATGTACCACCATGTGAACTGGTGCACCTGACTTTTTTTAGCGAATTCCTCCAAGGGGGATGGAGCAATCGCACGTGTTCTGCGCGGGGGTGATTGCTATATCTCAGGAAGTAACTGGCGGAATCAAACGAAAATTGGTCCATAGATAGACCCTACTGAGTACAGGTGCTGATTCAATTTGTTTGTCAATATCTCCAAGGGGGGTGGAGCAATCGCACGTGTTCTGCGCAGGGGTGATTGCTATATCTCAGGAAGTAACCGGCGGAATCAAACGAAAATTGGTCCATAGGTAGACCCTACTGAGTACAGGTGCTGATTCAATTTGTTTGTCAATATCTTGAAGGGGGGTGGAGCAATCGCACGTGTTCTGCGCGGGGGTGACTGCTATATCTCAGGAAGTAACCGGCGGAATCAAACGAAAATTAGTCCATAGGTAGACCCTATTGAGTACAGGTGCTGATTCAATTTGTGTGTCAATATCTCAAAGGGGGGTGGAGCAATCAAAAGTGCTTATTTTGTCACTGCACCTACTGTATCTCGGGAAATATTGCTGCGATTTGAATGAAATTTGGAATAACACTAACCCAATATGGAAGCAAGCATCGATTAAATTTTGGCGCCAATCGCCCCAGGGGGAGGGTGGGGTGATTTTTGCGCTTAGTCAACAATGCGAAAAATTACTTCATTAAAAAATCGCTTTCACGCTATTTAATTATCAAAACAGCTGAAAACTTTCAATGATTTGAAATTTTTAACTGTTGCCAATTTCTTTTTACTAACAAACAAAATGTTTGCAATTTATCTAAACAAGGCTTTTGCAATGATTTCCAATTTCGCTCATTGATTCTGCATTTGCAGGGTTATTACGATAATTGGGAAATTGGCGCTGTCTCCAACTACTCGGGCGAGTACGTATTTTATTTTGTAACCGGAATTCATAAGATAGATATAGAAGAAAGTTTCGTGACGGCCACGACAGCTAGTTTCAAGTCGTTGTTGTCTTGTGCCAGCCAGGCTGGCAATTTGAGGGTGCACTGCTTCCCTTTTCCAACTGTACCGTCATCTGGTGTGAAGTCCGACTTCCACAGTACACTCATGCCATAAGAACCCGTTTACAGGGTAGGCAACCATTCACAGCACAAAAACACTAAAAAAAGAACAAGGACAGGAGAGAGAAAGCACATCCATGCCCAAGACGGGATTTGAAGCCGTGACCTCTCATCCGAATCAGACCTCTCTGACCACTGGACGAGGTGACCGGCAGTTTTTTCAAGCAATTTTTTGAGTAAGAACAAAATTGCGAATTGCTTGATTATCGTTCGCTGATAGCGATGAAATTAATTTTTATTTTGTTTTTCTATTTGTGAGTACGGTATAATTTTAGTAGTAATTCATCAAGCTTCAAGAGTAAGACGCTTAAAAGATTGTTTCACCGTTATCAGCGAAAAGTAGTTAAGCCTCTCAATTTCGCTATTAAAAATAGTT
This sequence comes from Uloborus plumipes, assembly GCA_038373865.1. NCBI lineage: Eukaryota > Metazoa > Arthropoda > Arachnida > Araneae > Uloboridae > Uloborus > Uloborus plumipes. Next base: position 62,097 of record JAXGGA010000029.1, read on the forward strand.
AAAAAACGTGTTTTTGCATTCCATCTGTCAAGTGCGAATGCTTCTTACGGGTCAGCTAGCATAATATATCCCAAGTGTGGGAGGAGTTGAGAGCGGATAGGGTAAGGTGAAGTGTGACATTTAGTGACAAATAGAGGAAGGGAAGTTAAATCTGTTTGAAAAAAAAAGTGTGACATCATCTATGGACATGCCCTTTATATATCAATGACACGAACAAAGAGCACACCGTCAAAAAATTTCCAGCAATTTTACGGCAAAGGTCACGGGCATTCATGATGCCAATAATTTCTTTCACGAAATCTTTTTCGCAGTAAAATTTTACGGTAGAAAAAACAAAGATTACAAAACGAGAGATGCGAGCAACGGGACATGATATGAACCCGGGAACCAACTTTCACACACCGCGTTGCTATTCACCAAACCAGATGAGAAATATCAAGTGAGCGGAAATATGGTGTTGAAATATAATATTACTGTCTGATCTTCAGAGGTAAAATCTTCCGCGCATTTACGCATGCTTCAGGTCTTCTCTGATCTTATTAAAACAGGGGAGTTAGGTAATAAGGGGAAGAATAATAAAAAGCATTTTGAACCGTATCAAACAATGTGGAACGATGCTAATTTCAAATACATAGTTTAGTTGAATATGTCAAAAGAATGTAGCAAATGCAAGTTTTAAATTGAAAATTTTGGAGAGGAAAGTTATTACCCACATCCCATCTACCCTTTTTTAAGTGGAACTGTTCACGGGTGCTAAGCGCGGCTTTCATGGACAGACAGTAGCTACAGCGAACAATAAGTCACTTGGAGTCTCCATTGGTGCTGCAATCGCTATTTTTTTTTCGGTGCACTATACGGCACAAATTTTCTGCACTGTAAGGGTCCTGCTCCACATTGGCGTAAAGCAGAAAAATAAAGCAGAAACGTAAAATGGATTACATACATAGTGTTCCTATGGGAAGTACCCGGATTTTCGGTTTCTGCCTTCGGTTTCGGTCGCGTTTTACGCTGATGTGGAGTAGGGACCTAAGCGCTTTATTTTCCCAGTACCATAAAAGTTCACTGAATTTTCAAAAGAGTACTTACCCAGGAGGGGGCTCTTGTACCAGTAGCCGTCCCTGATCTCGAGGTAGTCGGTCTCGCAGTTGTCCGACTTGAAGAGGTCGAGGTCGGTGATGTTGAGGATGATCCGCTCGCCCTGGGTCGCCGTGATTCGCCACTCGCAGTGCTCGCCCTCGGGCGCCAGCGAGTTCGAGGGCTCGGGCGAGGAGAGGGCGCCGCTCGGGCTCTGCAGCGTCTTGCCGCACCCTGCAACGAAAGTCGGGACGTTGAGATATTTCACGACTTCTACGACCCCCTTTTTCGTTCTATAAGTGTGTCTAATGTCAATCCATTAGGGTGGGGCGAAAAATGAAAAGTTTTTCAGATCAACTTCTAATAGTTGCCAAAAGTTGTCTTTGGTGATAGTTAGCTTTTGTGCAAAATTTGAGAAAAATCGGTTAATATCTTCGGGGGGCGATGCAATCGCAAAGTTTTACCATAGCTTTGTTATGGATTTTATGGTTAAAATTATCAAAAAAAATGTCTTTAGCTAGTCTCTTTGCGTTTTTTTTACTCAAAAGATGTTTTCATGCATTAAAAGCATATTAAATGACTCACAAACATTATTTTATAGGATATATTTATATTTAAAAAAAATCACTTTTTTTCACGTTTTTGTTTCTTTTTAAATGCTTGAAATATAAATATATCATATAAAATAATTTTTTGTGAGTTATTTCATATGCTTTGAATGCATGAATATATCTTATGAGTAAAAAAAAATGCAATGAGATTAGCTAACGGCATTGTTTTTCATATTTTAACCATAAAATCCCGATAAAAGCTATGATAAAACTTTGCGATCGCAGCGCCCCCTGAAGATATTAACCGATTTCTCTCAAATTTTGCACGAAAGCTAACTATCACCAAATACAACTTTTGGCAACTATTAGAAGTTGATCTGAAAAACTTTTCATTTTTCGCCCCACCCTAGTGTCTAATGTCTATCCATCTACATCAGTGATTCCTAAAGTGGTCCACAGGGACACCCAGGGGTTTCCCGGAGTTTGGAAGGGGTCTATATAAATGAAAGAAAAAATTGGGGTTTACAAGATGCAAACAGGGGTTCTTTTGTTGATGCACCAAATCCACTCTATCCCACTGAAAACAGTTTTCTTTTTTTGCTTGTACACCTATTCTAATAAGAATTATTAGCTGATTTAAGTTTTGTGCCATTATTTCTGTACCTCCGAACCAGACTAACGTAAGCCCATTTTTGTCACTTTTCAGTAGAGGGCAAAAACGATTTTCGGATGCAAGCAAAGGATGGAAGTCGCACTCTTTTAACACTGCTAAATAATTATGAAAGAATTTCTTTCATAGAATAACGTTCTTATGGGTCGATGCGGAGTAAGATTCTACAATCTACATACAATGCAGCAAAAAAGTGAAAATCACCATTTTTGGCCTTACGTTGTTCTGCTTCTGAGGTAGATTTTTCTCTTCATCTGTTTTCTTTTATTTAAATTCTAATTTTTTACTCTGCAGTAAAACTGTCAAACTGAATCTTTTAGAAAGTTGTCATCTAGTTTTGAAAACTAAAATTTTATTTTCATTCTCATTTTTTTTAGTCTTACGTATTTTATGAAAAAATATTTTAATGTAATTCAAGATTTGCGTACCTATGTGTGTGTGGGTGGGGTGAAAATATGTATGTGTACATGTGCAAATCAAAAGAACAAATAAAAACCCTTAAACATTGAGGGCTCGCTAAGAGAAAGTGTTACAACTGAAAATAAGACTTCTTGCTTTAACGACACTACAAAACTTGAATTTCACCAATGTAAAACAGAAAAACAGTTAAAAAATAAATATAAGCTACATAAAAGATAAATCAAACGCGTTAGTTTCAAAATTGTTCCACACAAGCTAACTATACTAAAAAACAAATTAGTTTATAAATTTCAATTTTGAATTGTAACAGTATCCTTAAAGTTAGTTTACTCGAAAAAACTTGGCATCATTTTTGCCAACTTCTGCTTTTATATCTATGATTCAACCTACGTTTTACTTCGATTGACAAAATAAAAAAACAGCGTTCAAAAGTAGTTAGAAAACCTTTTCTTTGTTGTGTAGAAATAGGACTGTGTGAAAACGAATCACGTAATTTCTGCTATACAAGCTGAATAGAGAATTGTCGCTTTTGAGAGGGGGGGGGGGTAAGCAACCTGTTACTCTCAAAGGCGTCGGAATTTTCCTTGCCAAAAACTGTACTTTTTTCAGTTTTTTCGTATAGATTTGTTTTCTTGCTGCTGGGAGAGCCAATAAGCAACTCGATATTAATTGATATTTGATGCAATTAATTGATAGTCATTATTGATAGTATATATAGAATATTGATACACAACCTATCAATTTAGTATAAAATGCATTAAAGTGCATAGTGTAGCAAAACATGGGCGCCCATATACGAAATTTTAAGGGGGGGGGGGGGGCTCAGATATTTTCCACATAGTTTACAGTTAAAAGATATATATATTATAGCTGAAAATTAGCGGTCGCCACTCGCCACGTGGCGATTAAAGTTGCATAAGTAGCGATTAAAAAATGTGGTATCGATCGCCACCCTTGGTCGCCACTCTTGCTCAGTCACTCTAAACATTCCCAATCGAACCACATTTTCCCCCTCCTGTTCTGCGCGACTTCCATGTATTTCTTTCCCCACCTCTTCTCCCCCATCGCTAGAGGGAGAAATTGAGCCACAACAGGAACCGCCATTCGTCATTTGCACTTTGAACTTTGAACCCTGCACGTGCCACCTGCTTTGGAATGGCTGCTCAGCGATCACGTGGGGGAAAGCGCAAAATTGAAGAAGAGGAGTCACTTAAAATAACATCGTTTTTCGTTAAAATGTTATATATTTTTAAACAGTTTTAATAAGATCAATTAAATCTCAATACAAATTTAAAAACCTTTTTCTTTTTCAGAGCATATATAAATAATTGAAACTTTTCATACTATTTTAATCAAGTACATGATGTGTTTAAATAAACAATTTAACTCTGGTTTCTTGTTTTTAGCATTATTTATTACTCTATTTTTAAATGTTTCCAGTTGTTAACTAAAACTCATCATTATAAAATACATTCTTTTAGTCAGAAAATCAGCAAATATATATAGAGAAGATACGTATAACTACCGTATATACTCGCGTATAGGTCGATCTTGCGTATAAGTCGACCCCCCTACTTTTTTAAGGAAAATCGGGAAAAAATCGAAAACCCACGTATAAGTCGACTTTCTGAAATGATCGGGAACCTTTTGCCGCGATTTTTAAATATAAATGTTTTGAAAAGAAGGAAATTGAAATGCACTGGAACATTCTTGTGTTAAAAACAGCACGATTGTCATTCCTTTTCACCAAAAGGGTTCATTTTTGCGATCTCGATTTTTGTAAAACAGGACCGATCCGGGAACGTTTTACCGCGATTTTTAAATATATAAGCGTTTTAAAAAGAAGGAAAATGGAATGCAGTGAGCTTTCTTGTGTTGAAAATAACCCGATTGTTATTCTTTTTTACAAAAAGAGTTCATTTTTGCGATCGCGATTTTTGTAAAGGGTTCGATTTTACGATCGCGGTTTTTGTAAGGGTTCGATTTTGCAGCGACGATTTTTGCTATTTGTTGCTTTTATTTTGCATTATTATTATCAATAAATTTTGCGATGTAGCCGTATTACATTCTGTTTCAAAAGGATAAACACCATCAATCGGAAAATTCGCGAATTCGCAATTCCCGCACTTTTCACGACGTCGGTCGTTTATTGTAAATATTTATTCTTTATTTCACAATCAAACCATGCAAAAATACAGTAGAATGTATGAGTATTTACTTCTTTAGCGTCTGTTTAAAATAGTTGGACTGAATCTGAAAAATCTCCTCGTTTTTGAGTGTTTTTTTTTCCAAAAGTTGTTCGGGAAAAATTTTCGGAAATTCTGCCCCGCGTATAAGTCGACCCCCTAACTTTCAACTTCATTTTTTGGACTAAATTTTTCGACTTATACGCGAGTATATACGGTATGCATTTTTGTTCTATATAAAATGTTAGTTAAGTATTATGAATAGAGTATGAAACTAGTTAATTACTTTTGACTTGATCTTATTTATGACTGAGCAAATGGGTAAATTTTGCGGTTCATGTAGAAATATATAACAGTTTGAGATGTTGTTTACAAAAAAAAAAAAAAAATCATAAGGGTCCCTATGGTTTGCAAAATCAGTTACTAATGCTCTAAAACTGAACTTTTCCTTGTTTTAGGCTGTACTTAAAGTTTAAATTCTTTTCTGTCTCTTCTGTAAAATTTTGTGCTTTTGAGTTGTATCACCTTTCTTACGTGAGCGATATTCTGATACTTTTTTTCGTTATTCATAAAAATTTGAAACATAAAGTGAAGCACCGTTTATACGATTTTAAAGGGACTATATAAAGGAAACATACAAATAAATATACAACTTGTTGGTTTACATCAATATGTATTGAACGCTTCTGGAACCCATTTAAAAACATATAAAACGTAAAACGTATTAACAGTGCTTCGTTAGTTGCAGTTTTAAAAAGTGGCGACTAACTTTAAAAAGTGGAGACTAATATAATTGAGTCCACTGGCCACTGGCTACTAACCAATTTTCCCAGCTTTCAGCTATAATATATATGTGTGTGTGTGTGTGTGTGCGTGTTTCTTTGATTTACTAAGAATATGAAAGTACTAGACTCGTTAAGATATAATTTTTTTGTAATTTACTCTGACGTAAGTGTTATTGAGATTGCTAAACATATTTTGACCGCTTACAGATAATGCATGTATGTGCGCCGAGAGGCCGTATCCAGAAAAATTTTTGGGGAGGAAACATTTCGCACATTGATGACCAAACACACTCATTTTTGTGTGTTATGAGTCTTTTTCTTACTGATTCCCCCCCCATGCTGTTTCTTGTGTGTGTTTTATTGTTTATTATCTTTTGTTGTTAATTGTTGTGACTGACCTTCATCGGGATAGGGGTATCGAAAGAGAGATGCAATGAACTCTTAAGTGGGGTAGAATATTTGTAATTTTGTGGGGTCCGGGGGTTTCTCCCCCGGGGAAATTTTTGAAAAAAAAGTTTTCAAATTCTGCTTTTTGAGCCCCTGTATGGGGCAATTGGGGCTTTAAAAATATTTTGGAAACCAGGCAAACAAAAAATTTATAAATGTTCTGCATTCTTTTGCAAAGTAAGATCAATATTTTTTTTTTTTTTTTTGTAATTTAACAAACAATTTACAATAATCAACAAAAATAGGAAGAATGAGGGAGGAGAAAAGATGAACACATCATCATTTGCTTACATGTATTTTCAGTATAGTTACATAGTAGTTTTTGATCAGTTTCCCAACTCACCGACAGAAACAGCACTTAATTGTATAACACGCATAAAACCCTTTAAAAGAAATAGTGTAGAGATTTAAAAAATGATTAACGGAATTGTAATATTCTGGCCATTCAGTTAATTCATAGTGCATTTAATTGATAAGAAATATAATTGAAGCACTTTTTAAGGAGTTTCAAAAATATATTTAATGATTTTCAAAGACTCTAGAACAGCCCGAAATGTTTTGTAATGAAACGCGAAATGTTTTGTAATGTTAAACAGACAAAGAGTTTTCTTTTTTTCCAAATTCAAAACGTCAAAAAATACGAAGTAGTCTTGCCATCCTCGGATCAGGCCACTCTTTTATCTTAATCGCTAGTCCGCAGACATGGGGGAGTTTCTCATTCAAATGTGGCGTCGGTTGAGCCACGAGTCTGCCTTTGTTTTTCTATAGAAGAATGAAGGAAGAGACACAATGTTATAATTCTGAAAGTGATTTCAGTGCAGATTAGAGTTATTAAAATTTGGCAATTTTAATAACTTAGCCATTAATGGGTGAAAAAAAATGTTTTCCGAATAAATATTACTAAAAGCAAAAAAAGTACTAATGTCCCTTGCCCCCCCTTATGGGCGCCCATGTAGCAAAACCAAGTGGTTTTCTCAGCATTGCCACTTATTTGACAGCTAAACAACTTCTCTTTGGTCAACAGGAAAATCTTCTCGGCCAGCTTCCTATTTCTCTGTTTGGTTCAAATAAAATAGTATTCAATATTCGCTTGTCTTCATAATTTACTTACAAAGGATTTGGTGAAAAAATTGATCGCCAAGTAGGTAACATTTGGCAATAAGAATTTTAAAAACTTCATACACGACGAGAAACGTAGAGTCTAGAGTCTTCCTAGCCAATTATAGGGTAGACTTACCAGTGAAAGAACACTTATGCGCAGCATTTGAATTTTGTGCAACAATGGATACGTATATTTTCACGGAATATCCCAATGCTAAGCTTATTAGGAAACACCTGAACGAACACCATAATGATACAATTTAATTATTTAAAAGAAAAATGGATCCCGTGTCATGTAGATATCCACGGAAATGAATTGGCTGACACTCTAGCCAAAGAAGGATTAAACAATCCCATCCTCTCTACTTCAGAGCTAACATCTTTTGAGTTGTTTTCGAGGAAGAAGGCTCAAAATAAAGAAAAGTGGTTAATTCCTCCCTCCCATCATTGGTACAAAGGGAAAAAAAAACGGAACTCTTTTTATCTCTCCCATGCGACAGGCAGTCCAACACTTGCCTGTCACGACTTGCCAGTGGTCATATAAAAGGCCTTAAATTTTCTGAGGGCAGTAAGATATATCCTCTCTGCCCTAAGTGCCACCATGGCCAGGCTTCACCTCAACATATCTTGGACTGTTTAGGTTTGAACTGGGAGGATATCCATGCTATTCCCCTTTTGGTATTGGATTTCATTAATCCATTAATGCCTGACATTTTTTTCCCAAAGATATTTTGTATACTGGTTACAAACAGTGTTTAATGGATGGGGAAAATAATTTTAAAAATATTATGTAAAAAATAATTGTTTTATTAAGGAAAGGAAAATCGTCCCTTAAAAGTTACGATAGACCCCAGAGGGTACATACTTGTTTTACTAAAAAAAATTTCTGCCTACGATGTAGTATTTAAAAAGACATTTTATAAGAAGAAATAAAATCAGCAATTAACATAAACTGGGAAGCTAGGAATCACTTTGAAAACAGCTTTTTTTCTTGAGATTGTGTACGATGTCATTTTTGATAAAGAGCATATTAAAACTGCTACAGAACACACTTTACAATGTTTATGTGCTGCAATCTGTTAATAACGAATTGAAACAATACCAAGGTACTAACTAAACACAATTATTTGGTTGAAATGTTCATTTTGGGGAAATTCAGACCCTTTTTTGGACCGTCCCTAAAAAGGGACGCTAGGCATTAATGGGTTAATGTCAACGGATTCGTTGACCTGGTCTGACTCCGTCAAACCAGATGAGAGATTAGAAACAACAACAGAAGAAAAATATAGATTCGTGTAACTGTCATTTCTAAGTTAATAGCCAAGTCAAAATGAAAAAATAAAAAAGTAATACATAATGAAGTAAAAAGTTCATTGAATTGCCCAATAAACATTAAAGTTTATTGTTAAATTAGGAAACACGGTGGTAACCTAAGTTTTCATAAAAATACCATAAGTAATGGTAATGAACAGTAACACCGTAACATTTCAACCATTATATTTATTAAAACTGAATCCAACATCAGCATCTAATATTAACCAACTAATACTACATTTAAATAATCGTATTAAAATCACGAGCATCTCTTGTTCTCAATATTTGACTCAAAAGACTGTTGTCATTCATAAATACGATATGTTACTGTAACTATGTTTTCATAATATTAATTTGTATGCTCTCTTTACTTGAACAAATTTTGCATTATGTAAAATATGCCGCTGCTATCTGATTCGAATGATGATCAAAGCATCCATCACAAACAGTAACCCTCTTGAGACGAATTGAGTTCTCAAAATGAATAGAAACAATCCCAATTTAAATGCACGAATCGAGCAGAACGAAGTAGCGTAGGAGAGAATTTAATTCCAGTCTCAGCAGAACATCTCCTTTGTTAGTTTCTTCTTAAATCTCACTTAATTAAAATAAAGGATTAAATGGGATGATGAAGAATAAATAAGGTACGGTTGAAGATAACGAAAGAAATAAAATTCAGAGTCAAAACTGATTTTTGGAGTGGGATTGCTGAGTTGTAACTTACATACTATTCTTCGAAGAATGTTTATTTGAAAATGGCAACAACAGAGCGCAAGCTTAAGGAAGGATATTTAGTAAGATATTGATTCTTTTCTAAAATTTATGTGTGGAAATTTAAAGAAGCATTAAAATTTATAAAATCAAACATGCAACGTGGAAAAGCAGAAATGTGCAGGAATACTTCAGACAAGTATTTTGGCGTTACAAGGAACCCTAGGGTGGTTCAAAAAAATTTTTTTTTTTTTTGCTACGGACCAAGGCGCACCCTACTTTTTTTACATTTATGTATAAGATCACTCTCCTAAAATTTCAGCTCCCTACTCTTAATGGAAGATGGCGCTCAAACACCCTTCATTTTTACGCTTTTTCGTAATTTTCACAATTTTTGAGTTTTTCAGACTTAAAGAGACCATTTTCTTGGAAGAGATTTTTTTTAATTATTCTCATTTTCCAACGCATAAATATTAGTTCAAACAATGGGAAACTTTCTTAATCGTTTAAATCTATATAGCAACACCTTTGATACAATCGATAATTTAGTAGATCGCAGCATACAATGTAGATTGCAGTACTACTTGTCTACATGTTGTGCTATGATTTTCAAAACTTACGCTTGCCAAAATAGAGTTGTGGAAGAACTGTGCAAAATGTTTTTTATGCTTTTAAAGTAGTGGGATGTGGAGAAAAAATTTTCAAGATTTCAAGTTTTAAACTAATAGTACTACACGAAGAATGAATTAAATTATAAGAACTAATTGCAAAAAATAAACTATTGTAGCTAGTCTGGCATAGAACTAATCTGAAATTTAGGCAAAGATATTTACTTCATGCTTACTTTGATCATCATATTCCCCACAAGTTCTATTCTTTTTAATAACTTTAAAGTGAAAAAATGTTTGGCAAAGAATTAAAAAAAAAAAAAATGTTGCACATAGAACTTCAAAAATACTTTAACAAGTTTGAAACTTTAACTGTAAGCTTTTTATAAATCTTTAGATAAATCTATGATCACTCTTTCTGATTATAAAGAGATAATTGAGGTATTATTAGTCAATTAGGGAGCCTCTCTGAGAAATTCCAGTCTCTTATATGCCTCAAAATATTTGTGCTCCTATATGAGAAAGATATTTTTCATTTAATCATGAGCGAAAACATTTAGGTACAACACTTTTTACAATTTCAGCGATTTTTTGAACAGTAAAACAAATAGATTGAACATTAATAGATGCTCCATTTGCTATTAAAACTTCTGGGAATATCTGAACTTGGAAAAAACCTTATAAGATATGAACTACCTGGAAATTGAAATAACAACTAGGACAGTTTTGTTAAAGTACTTGTGACACCTTTCTGGTGTAATTAGTTTGATTTAGTTTTTTTCATCAAATTGTAGTTGAAAAAAAAGCAAGTTATTACAAGAATAAAGATGTGAAATATAACAAGTGTAATACAGAACAATTGGATTTTTTTCAAACATGAATATTAGGGATTATTTTCTAAAATTCTTCGTCCTACGCCCCAACGAATGCAAATATAATATCAATCACAGAATTAAAAGTAAAAAATTAAAATAAATAAATAATGGTGAATAACGTTGCTGAGGGAAATGTTCAAATAATTCAAGAATTTAACAGAATTTTTTTCAATAATGAGTAGAATAAGCAGTTTCTTTTACTTGCTGTTGAAGCAAATTGAGTACTTATACTTGCTGAGACAATAAAATATTCAATACTATTTTGGCTTTAATTAAAAACTTCTAGCAAATTTCAGTATAAAAACACTGCTCGGCAAAAAATGAACTTCAAATGTATCTGACATTATTCTTGCTGTTTCTTATGTAAAATGCCCCACTGAATCCAAATATGATCTTCGTTTCCCCCATCACGGTGATCGCTTGAACATAACTGGAATGAATATAAATAATACCGAAAGGTTCTTCGCCGAAGGAAATCTGCGGTGCGACTCATATGTAACATACGATGTTTTCAAGGTTTTAAAAAAAATTCACAGCTTGAAAAAGTTTTTGGACTTGGGAGTCATAGAAGGCAGTCGATATTATTGTGTTGCACCAAAATATAAGTGTAAAATTTTGAAGTTGGAGAAAATGAGTTGTTGATGATAGATTAAATATTTTACGGAGGGGAGGGGGAAATACCCCCATGAGTCTCCTAACTTGGGAGAAGTGTTTATGATTTTGAACTTTTCACCTCTCTAGCCCTATAGAAGAATGTTAATGGTAAATACAATGATTCCTTCCCCTCCAAATAATATCTATGAAATTGTCGAAATCTGATGAAAATAGGAGGGGAGGGGGGCGGGCGCTATTTTCAAAAAGTGGGAGACAATGAGGGGGAACAGTGGCCATATTAAGATCAGGGGATCATTGAACATAAGAATCAGCAAGAGTGATAGCAAAACACCCGGATTTTTTTTTTTTTTTTTTTTTTTTGCCGCTCAACCAAAAATGGCTTGAAATTGACAAAAACTGGAGAACTATTTGAACTTTGAGCACCGTCGTTTTATTTAAGTAGGAGGTTGAAATTCTGGCAGTATACTAGGGTGGATAAAGGTAAAAAAATGAGCCACCGCCGTGACCTCTAGGACAATTTTTTTTTTTTTTTACCAATGGTTTGTGAACCACCCTAAGGAACCCCTTTTTTAAAGCCTTTTCTTTTCTTTTTTTTCGTACGATAGAACACTGAAATTTGATTTGGGGAGTCTGCAAATGATGCCACACTTTGAGAAAAGGGTGAAGTTGTGACAAGGGGGAAGGAGGGGGTAAAATATGTGTTATACCAGGCACTTTTTTTTATAGTTGTTGTTTCAAACTCTTACTCATCCGAAATCAGATCAGGTCCATTAGGGTGGTTCACAAACCTATGGTGAAAAAAAAATTTTGTCCTAGAGGTCACGGCGGTGGCTCATTTTTTTACCTTTACCTACCCTAATATACTGCCAAAATTTCAACCTCCTACTTAAATAAAAAGACGGTGCTCAAAGCTCAAATAGTTCTCCAGTTTTTGTCAATTTCAAGCCTTTTTCGGTTGAGCGGCAAACGAAAAAAAAAAAAAAAAAACAGGTGTTTTGCTATCATTCTTTCTGATTCTTATATTCAACGATCTCCTGAATCCTAATATGGCCACCCTTTTCCCCCATTTGCCTCCTACTTTTCGAAAATAGCGCCCCTCTCCTTTCCTATTTTCCTCAGATTTCGACAACTTCATAGATATTATTTGGAGGGAAAGGAAGCATTATATAATGAACCATTAACATTTTTTTATACGGTTAGAGAGGTGAAAAGTTCAAAATCATAAACACTTTTCGCAAGTTAGGAGACTCATGGTGGTATTCCCCCCCCCCCCTCTGTAAATTATTTAACATATCATCAACAACTCATTTTTTCCAGCTTCAAAATTTTACACTAATCTTTTGGTGCAATAAAATAATATCGGACTGCCTTCTATGACTACCACGTCCAAACAATTTTTCAAGCTGTAAAATGTTTTTTAAAACCTTGGAAACATCGCATGTTACATATGAGTCGCACCGCAGATTTCCTTCAGTAAAGAACATTTCAGTATTATTTATATTTATTCCAGTTATATTCAAGCGATTACCGTGGGGGAAACGGAGATCATATTTGGATTCAGTGGGGCATTTTACATAGGAAATAGTAAGAATAGTGTAAGATACATTTAAAGTTCATTTTGTGCCGAGCAGTGTTGTTATACTGAAATTTGCTAGAAGTTCTTAATTAAAGCCAAAATATTTAAACTTCTTGCCATGCAATTCAACTTTCTATGTATATTTATATATAGATTTTTTTTGAGAGAGAGACTTTTAGTATTGAATATTTTATTGTCTCAGCAAGGATAAGTACTCAATTTTCTTCAACAGCAGGTAAAAGAAACTGCTTATTGTCTTCATTATTGAAAAAAATTCTGTTAAATTCTTGAATTATTTGAACATTTTCCTCAGCAACGTTATTCCACCATTATTTATTTATTTTTTTCTTTTAATTCTGTGATTGATATTATATTTGCATTCGTTGGGGTGTAGGACGAAGAATGTTAGAAAATAATCTCTAATATTCATGTTTGAAAAAAAAATCCAATTGTTCTGTACTACCCGTTACATTTCACATCTTTATTCTTGTAAAAACTTGCTTTTCTTTCAACTAGAATTTGATACGTAAAACTAAGTCAAACTAATTAATTCACCAGAAAGGTGTCACAAGTATTTTAATAAAACTGTCCTAGATGTTATTTCAATTTCCAGGTCGTTCATATCTTATATGGTTTTTTCCCAAGTTCAGATATTCCCAGAAGTTTTAATAGCAAATGGAGCATCTATTAATGCTCAATCTATTTTTTTTTACTGTACAAAAAGGCGCTGAAACTGTAGAAAGTGCTGTACCTAGGTTTTTTCTCTTATGATTAAATGAAAAATCTCTTTCTTATATAGGAACATAAATATTTTGAGGCGCATAAGAGACTGTATTTTCTCAAATAGGTTTAATTGACTAATAATAACTCAATTATATCTTTATAATCAGCAAGAGTGATCATAGATTTATCTATAGATTTATAAAAAGCTTACAGTTGAAGTTTCAAACTTGTTCAAGTATTTTTTAAGTTCTGTGTGCAACATTTTTTTTTTTTTTTTGTTTAATTCTTTGCCAAACATTTTTTCGCTTTAAAGTTATTAAAAAGAATAGAACTTGTGAGAAATATGATGGCAAAAGTAAGCATGAAGTAAATATCTTTGCCTAAATTTCAGATTAGTTCTATGCCTAAATTTCAGATTAGTTCTATGCCTAAATTTCAGATTAGTTCTATGCCAGACTAGCTACAATAGCTTATTTTGTGCAATTAGTTTTTATATTTTAATTCATTCTTCTTGTGATAATGTTGAAAATCATAGCACAACATGTAGACAAGTAGTACTGCTATCTACAGTGTATGCTGCGACCTACAAAATAATCGATTGTATCAAAGTGTTGCTATATTAATTTAAACGATTAAAAAACTTTCTTGTTGTTTGAACTCATATTTATGCGTTGTAAAATGAGAATAATTGAAAAAAAAATCTCTTTCAAGAAAATGGTCTCGTTAATCTAAAAAACTCGAAAATTGGAAAAATTACGAAAAAGCGTAAAAATGAAGGGTGTTTGAGCACCATCTTCCATTAGGAGGAGGGAGCTGAAATTTTAGGGGAATGATCTTATACATAAATGTAAAAAAAGTAGGGTGCGCCTTGGTCCGTAGCAAAAAAAAAAACTTTTTTTGAACCACCCTAAGGTCCATGTCGCTCTCAATCTCTCCAACACCTATTCATATCTAGAAAGAATGTTCTCATGTGACTAAGTAACAGACACCAGAGCAGCTGCTCTGCAGTAGCCTCGTTTTCATTGCACTTGACACATCCCGAGAAAGTCTTACAATCGTGATGGAACCTTGGAGACATAAGGTGACCAGAAGCCTTCCGAAGCAAAGCTGTCTGGTCTAGCCAATCACCTCCAAAGCCCACAGCAATTTTTTTCTTTGTAATGTCTTTGAGTGGCATGTGGCAAGGAGACAGGTACTGATATAAGGAAGGGGTGATGGGGGCGATCGTCTCTCCCTTGAAGGACTCACCACTGGAAATTTCTCAATATTGAAGCTCAAAAAGGCATTTTCAGACTGTCTTTGATCCTAGCAAAAGGGAGGTTTACCACTCCCCTCGACATACGTTTTGCAATTGAGGTCCAAACATATGAGGTAAACCAAAATGTGTATAGTAAATTCAGTGAGAAGCGATAGTGGAAGTAAACAACGAAGGTTGTTGTTTGTCGCTAATATTGCCGCTTTCATGAACTTTTCACCGGATTGACAATTCTGTTCATGAACATTTCGCTTTTCTGACTGCCGCTGCTTTCAATATCCCAACTCCAAGCAAGGGCAGATCCAGAAACTTTTTAAGGGAGGGGCGATTATTTTTCTAGCGTACTTTTTACTATGCCTATTAAAAAAAGTACTTGTAAAAAGCTAAAATTATTTATACCAAAGAATTTAGACTTCAATTCCGAAATATTTCTGGGGAGAGCCTTTTCCCCAACTTCATTAAAACTGGTATAAAATTAAATTTTAGAACTTTGGTATCGAAAAATTACACGTAAAGAGTGCCCCAAGGGAAGGGCAATCGCCCCCATCGCCCCTCCCTTGTATCCACCCCTGACTCCAAGCAGACAAAGGTATCGCCAAGCGCCACGTTGCTTTGTTTGCCTCCACTATCAGTTCTGGCTGAATTCACTATAGTAAAGGATATGCAATAAAAGTGATCGCCCCTCCCTTGAAATATTTCTAGATCCGCCCTTGCAGGGAGAGGGGGTGTGACATCATTTATGGACAGCTCATTTCTTTTTCGAGAGAGACAGTGAGTACTTACACGCACTTACTTGGGCATTTGTAGAGGAGGTTGGTCTGCGAGATGTCCCCCTCGCTGAGGCGGACCCTCTGTCCGATCTCGGGCCTCTTGCGGACCCGGGGGTCCTCCTGCGGCAGGATGGTGTCGAGGTAGGTACTCTTGGAGAAGGTGTTGCGCGCGTAGTGCATGATGCTGGCGTAGTCGTAGGGCAGGCCGAGCGACGTCACCTCCTCCTCCGTCAGCTTGTTGAAGTTGTACTCCTGACCTTGCGGGATGAGAAACACACATCAGGGGCGCGTCTCTAGATGAGCGGTGCGAAATCAATGCTACAAAACATCGATATTGATCAAATCACATTGATGTTTTTTGTATTCAAGCATCAATGTTTTCAAACATCGTTGTTTTTTGGATTCAGGCATCAATGTTTTCAAACATACATAACTTTTTTTTAATGTGCATATTTGAAAGTACACTAACTCCCTAGTTTGCTGATTGGAGCATATCGCCTATTCCCCCGTTTCTCCCACGAAACATCGACTGAAACACAAAGATGGTAATTACAGAAATCTTTTCCAGTGAGATAATCATTGTAACTACTAATTAACGATGTAGTTTTTTTGTGACATTTTTTTTTTTTGAGCTGAAATATAAAACATCTATATCCAACGCAAAAGAACTATGGTTAAAATCATCGACGGTAAATTATTCGTAGCAAGAAAGGAAAACTTTTTTCCGAAGATATAGAAACTGCAATTACTGAGTAGCAATGAATCCTTTTTGACGCATACTTTTTTTATTTCATTTTTCTGAAAAATGGAAAAAAAAAATCAACAGCAAAAGAAAAAAAAACAGTGAAAGAAATCAGATATGTTTAAAATATATCAAGTGCAAAATATCGACATTAAACGCAATTTTTTTTAAAAAAAATAAGTCTAATAGTGCAGTTACTTTTTAACGATTTTTTTAAAAAAATTACCGCATATTTTTAAGCACCTTTCTTGCTGAAATATATAACATTGATATCGAAAAAACATAGGACTCAAAACATTGAACGTATAGCATCGATATTAAAAACATCGACATCTACATCGCACCACTAGTATACATCATTCGATATACATACATGGTGTCCGTAAAAGACCTTCATCATTCCAAACTTTAAGGCAATTTAATTTCAAAAAGCGTCCATTATTTTCAAAAAACGGAGGACTAAGGGCCCTGCTCCACAAAAGCGGAAAACGCGACCGAAACCGAAGGCAGAAACCGAAAATTCGGGTAATTTCCATAGGAACACTATTTAATCCATTTTACGTTCTGCCCTAAGGGCCATGCTCCACATCGACGTAAAGCAGAAAATTAGGCAGAAGCGTAAAATGGATTCAATGGTGTACCTATGGAAAGTACCCGGATTTTCGGTTTCTGCCTTCAGTTTCGATCGCGTTTTACGCTGATGTGGAGCATGGCCCTAAGTCTGCATGTATGTTATATTCTTGTTTTTTTTTTATTGCATATACAGTGGGTTCGTAAAGTCATTGAGCAGTTTTGATTGGTCGCAGGAAAGCAACAAAACAGTAATCTAAGCCTGCTTAAGTTCAACCTTTAATTTCATTTGTTCACTTTACCAACAAAAAAGTTTATAAATGCTGTTGCTCATTTTAATCGTTAGTATTGATCAAAAAGCTTGTCCGATCAACCAAACCAACTAACCAAGACAGAGCAAGTATAATAAAAGCATTATATATCAAATTAAAAAAAAAACTAAGTACCTGTATTTAGTTAATACGGTTGGATTATTTTCAGCACGCTATCAATAATTTAGTCAACATTAATGATTAAACCTGCATACAAAAGTCCTACAAAAGTCAAGTCAATAAATACTATAATCTTACGTTTCAATTTAAGCTGGCGAAATACTTATGAATCAATCGCAGAAAAACAAAAGCACGGAATCGGAAAAGACAGCATAAATTAATTACCAGACATTTTTAATGCATACAACGAACAAAAGAAGAAAGAGAGTAACAAGCATTGTTAATCTTCTCAGACCCTTACAGTTGAAGAACAAGAAACTGAAGAGAACGAGACAATTGAAGTTTAAGTTTTCTAGACAGGAATTTATTTCGTACTTATTCGAGCGGTTATTTCAATTGTTAATACACGCAGCAATGCTATTGTGCAATCGTTAGGAAAAAGTCGAAAAAGTAACATTGTTAAAGCGGTACTAAAACGCATTAACAATGAAAGTCGCTCATTTTTCATAATTACGAGATGTCATTAAGAATTAATCAAGCTAATTTTTCAAAGAAACGGTATCGAGTGAGAATGCTAGAATGAATACGTTCATGGAAGTTTTGGTTGTGTGTCATTATTTCGTTTTAGAATGGGGTACTGAGCTTATTGCTTTCGGCTTTTTATTGTTGGTTTTAACAATCAGATTGTTATGGTTAAAAATCTCAATGTGTGCGGAGAATTGATACTTTAAAATTCAATTTAAAAGAAAATCATGTAATTTGTACGCCGTTTAAATTTGGAAGTCCGGTAATATAAAGATAATTAATACCTTTGTGCGAAAATTGTGAAGTATAAATCCAACGTTAATTAAGCAGGGATACTGCAGACACGTGTTTCGGCGTTACAAGGAACGCCTTTTTCAGTGCAAAAAAATTGTGAGCTTATGGATGTAGATATCCGACAAACGCTTTTGTCGGATAAAGAGCGAAAAAACGACTCCCCCACCTTTTCGACGTTTTCTGCAGTTCTGGAGCTCCGTTGACGACGTCCTGAGCCTCTTTTTTTCCACACCCGCATTTTCTCTGAATGTTTTCATCCATAAAACAATCAGTTCCCTGCAAGGAACGGGACCCCCGTTATGAATTTTAGACCGAGTTCGGAAAACACGTTGAGTGGCGACCACCGAATGACTATATGAAAAGTACGCCTCGACGGTGAACGCTAGTTACTCATTTGTCCAAAGCATGACGACAACTAAATTGTGAGATAACAAAACTTCAGGACCCCTTCTTTAAAAGGAGACACTCCCCACTCCTTTCTCACCTCGCCTTGCTAAGTAGCATCCAATTAAAACACATGCCAATTAATATTAACATTAAATGAAATATAATGGACTGAATAAATTAATTTAGCCATTAAAATGAAAAGTAAGCGACCAAAAATATAAAAAAAGGAATTAAATGACATTAAAAGATCCATAAAAATGGAAAAAAAATCACCATTGGTATAAACAAGCAATTTAATGGCATTAAAAGCTACACAAACATAGCGGGGAAAAAACACCAACAACTAAATTAAACAACATTAAAATCTCCGTTGAATGGGAAATAATTTGCCTAATAAATATACCAGGTTTTTAAAAAACATTAAGAATTGCACTAAATGTAAAATGAGGGGCAACCATGGCAACGACGTAAACTTTTTTCTGTTATCGTCAAGTTTAAAAGTAAACAAGTTGCCAAATGCCACTATATTCTGATTTCATGCTCGAATCAGAGAGTGTAACAATACTTACTTTGAATAAATAAAAAAAAAATATTTTTTTTTTTTTTTTTGCTAATTTTATAACAATGGTTCAAATGAGCATTTTATTTTCAGTTGCCATCATTATCGCAACTCTCAACAATCAAAAATGACTTTATTAACAATGAAGCCAAAACTCAGTAAAACAACAACAGTTATTTATGCTGCTTTGTTTTAAAGTACTACTGTCCAAAAACTTAAAACTTAATTTTTTACTTTAGTGAATTTCCTTGCACTATGACTGCTTTAAAACAGAGTAACAGGTAACAAATGAAACCAACTATTTCACAAAGCAAAACGACTACAGAAGAACTGAGTCATACAAATGGATAGTTCCGATGAGTGCTGTGAGGAGCATGATCGAGACAGCGACCGAGAGCTTCAGGTTTCAGTTACTCCACTATATTTTACTGCAGCGAGTCCAAAGAAATCTGAGTTTGAAATTAGGAATAAGAAAGGTTGTCACATCTTTTTCAAGTTATTCACAACAAATGTTCATGCTGTTAGATATACTCCAGCAAGTGGTTGTATACCGCCTAAGAGTGTAGTAAGTATTAATGTTTTCGTTTTGAGATTTGTATTCATGTGAGTTAATGGTAGAAAAGTCAAAATATGCAAACTACATTCAAGTAATAATAATAATAATAGTAATAATAATAAACGTGTTTTGTATTCTATACTATTAGTGATGTTTTGGATTTTTTTTTTCGTGCTTTATTGTCAATGGAAACTGAATAAGAAGGCTTGTACAATAAAGCTAAAGAACAATGAGGTGACAAAAACGCAAAAAAAAAAAAAAAAAAAGAAAGAAAAATTAAAAATTCGCAGGCAATGTTAACTTTTAAATTTCAACTGTTGAATTTAACTTTCTGAGCAAAAGAAAAAATATTATCAATAATATGAGACAAAACGCCGGACCGTCATTTAAAGTTTTTCAGGGGGAAGGGGAGGGGGCAAAGGGTGCAAACACAGTAAAATTTTTTCGGAAAATAGCGAAAACCATGCCCACTTATAAGTAATAATACATTGATTTCTCAAAGTTAGGAGGGCAATTGACTCCCCTAAATGACAGCCTGACAAAACGTTTCATATAAGATATTTTAGACTGTTGAAATTGCAACTTAAAAAAAAAAAATCTTAGACGAATCTACTCATTGGAGAAAAAGAGAGTACAAGCACAAGATGAATGAAAATGGCATAAAGAGATCTTACATAGGCTCTCTGTCTATTTCTTTTTTCACTTTTTTCAATGACTTTCTATAAAATTACAACCATTACCTTCCACCCTTCTACTACTATTCTACTTCTCCCCCTCCGACCCATCATCTTACCGTACGGAATCCAAAATGGCGATAAAATTACAACCATGGGACTTTATCCGGGCCATTACAGAATCCGTTCCTGCTGTTGATGGTAATGGCGTCGCCATTTGTTAGTGTAGAAATATTGCCCGCGATGAGTTGTCAATTACGCGAACGAGGAGTTCGACCGAGCCATTGTCCGTTGTCATTGGACAGCGAATGGGCAGAAATGTCATGTTCGAATGAGTGGAGTGGTTGAAGCAAAATGGCGAAATGTATCTCTGTTATTCCAGCAAATGGTATTGCCAATTTTGAGTAAAGTTTGAAGAGATATCTTTTTCCGTTTTTTAGACTATCCTTGTTCCGTATGGCAAAAATTCTACTTGTTAAACAAGCTAGTTTGAAAATTTTTGGTAAATAATATGATTGAAATTGGTTTTAAAAGTAAAAATGAAGTTTTAAATTTAATTGTAAAATTATTCTCTTTTTTGCTGTGAATCAGCAAAATGGCAGGTGGAGGAGGGGGGGGATAGAAACATTTATTTAAGTCCAGGTTCTTTAATGTACAAACCATGAAGACAGGAGCGCCCCGAAGGGAGGTCCAGGGAGGTCACCGGGACCTTCCAAACATCTTCCTCATTTGGCAAATTCGGACAACTATTCGGCACATTCAGGGATAGTATTGATTTTTTTTTTTTTTGCAATCCATATATTTTTTTATATATATAGTGCGTGTGACTGTAATCTTTCTTTTTTTGTTACACATTTGTTGTCTTTGAAAATGAGAAGATCCGATAAAAAAAATATATCTCATTCTTTTACTGACGTTATTTACCATAAACCAAACCGTTTCTTTCCTTGGCGCCGTTCAGTGAATTCCATAGTGTGTGTAGCATAACCCCAGACAAAACGCATAATATATAGTGAAAATGCTGCAATGCATAAATGTTGCACTTTGAACGCAAATAACTCTAATATTATATGCAGCGACTTCAGTTTTTTTTTTTTTGCTTTACCAGCAGATTTTCTCCTTTCTCGTATTGAAAAATATTATCTGCTCAGCTGTACATATTCGTATTTTTTCATTCGGCACATTTTGAAGTTCCATTCGGCAAATTGAGAATTTCCCCCTCCCAAAAATTTAAGCTTGGGGCGCCCCTGCATGAAGAGTTGACAGCTTTTGCTTAGTTTGCATTATTTTTCGCATTCTTTTTAGTTGAGTATAAAAAATTAATTATACCATACAAACGTACTGAAAAATCTGTGTTTCTATCGAAGAAATTTAATATTTCTTTTACATACGCTTGTAATAAAACTTACTGTTTAAAAATAAGAAAATATAGTTCTTTTAAAGCTAAACCTATAAATAATCGGTTTCCGAATTAGTTTTTAATGATAGCTAAGCTTTTGACAGTGATTTGATATTCTCGTACAGATTATTTGTTAAAATTTACCAGTAAATAAATGAATAAATGATTCTTTCACACTACTTTTGCAGGTATAAATTTAAGCATTATTTGTTATAACATTGCTGAATTTATGTTTTTTCAGAATACATTTTTTTTATATTTCTAGTTCATATATTAGTTGCTAAATTGTTGAAAATAACTTTTGAAATTAACGATTCCTCCACAAAATCCATTTTTTACTATTATTATGCATATTATGTGTCGAATCAATGTTATTTGACTTGCAAATGAGTAACTCCTCATCAGTGTCCTTTTTCACCTTTAGTATACATCCCAAGTAGCACACTTCGTTTTTTAAAGGTTGTAAAATGGTTATTAACGTTGTAACAACCGCCTAAAAACGTTTATAAAACGTTTAAAGGTTATTTGTGCTACCTGGGATATTATTTACTTGAATGTTGTTCGTAGTTACAGAAACAATGAGTTTGTAGAATTCATTCGAGCAATGAGAGAGAGAGGGTACATTATCTACCAAAGTTATTTTTTTGAAGTATTGAATGAATTAATCATCCACGGCATCATTTCTTGCATGCAAACGCATTTTAACTTAGTAAGGACTGTCGAAAGATAGAAAATGAATGATTCTTATAATTAATTTCTTCTTCTGTTTCTAGATTAGAGTGATAGCGCACCGTGTTCTATCAGCTCATCCAATGAATCATCATGAAGAACTACTAGTTCTGATGTCATCTCATCCACTTCGTGAAGGACAGCAGACGCATTCGCGATACCCTGCTTATATGGAAGCAAAAGAACAAACTAACGACAGCAGCGAAGAAGAACTTTACCACCAATCGAAACTCCATGAAAGCTGGTACGACTGGGAAAGCAAACAGAAATCTCGAAACAGGCTGGATGAACAACACTTCAATAGAACGTCTTGCGAATTTGGAACCAAGAAGGAAGTAAAAGACGGAAGAGAACAGTTGGGACGGAGAACTCGCGCCAGTTCATGTAGTACTGTCGAAGAACACTTACGCGGCCATAACGATTGCAGGTGTGTGAAAGCAGAAAACAGGCATAGGGAAGCGGACAAATCTTTTTCTTATTCAAGTTATGACGAGTTAATAAGGGGTAATCATGTACGCAAAGCCCACGAGAAGAGCCATCAGCATTCTCAGGTAATGATTCCTTTCTTTAATAATACAAGGCTTTTTCAAACGAAAAGATACCAAACGATACTCTCGGGTCTAACTGAAGAGTTTGTTTAAAGTATTCACCATAGGCCTGAGCACAACGATCCCACTGGTTAAATAACCGAAGGATTCTTTGTTTTCAGAATTTCTGTGGCCGTGACGAGGCCCAGTCCGTGGCAGTGTAATTGAGTTTGTCATCCGAGATGAAGCGCTTCCCTTTCAGATGCTTTTTCAAAGGATCAAACGCATAGAAATCGCAGGGTGACACATCCGGTTAGTAGGGCGGATTCTCAAGTTGTTTGAACTTGAACTTGACAGCCGCAGCGTAGGAAAATTTGGGGACGTGTGGACGCACGTTATCATGGAGCAGAACCACACAGTTCATGAGAGGTCCGGTCTTTTGTTCTCGAGGAATTTGCGAAGGTTTTGGAGTACAGGTCGGAGTTAATGGTTCTATTGTGCTCAAGAAATCATCCTATTCTCAAGCATCAGAAAGGAAAGAACTTCATCTCGAGCAACTAACTCTACGACACAGTGAAAGACAGGGTCTCGTCACAGCCACAAACATTCTGGGAACAAGGAATCTTTCCGTTATTTAATCAGTGGGATCGTTGGGCTCAGCTCTGTGGTGAATACTTTTAATAAAGTCTTCATAATATCACTTTGTACCATTTCCATTTGAGCTACCCTAATAATTATCTACTAAGAAAATCGCTCCTCACTTGCTTTGCTCGCAAAACCGTTCGCCACCTGCAAATGCTGAATATAATGAGAAAAATTAAGTATTAAAATACATTGGATTTTCTTTCCCTTCATTTCGATCTTTCTGTTTTCTCTAAAGCAGCTTGCATTAGATGTTGTTTCAGTTTTCGTCAATAAGTACATTTATTATATTTATTTATTTATTTGTTTATATTTCTTTCATACATCCAATGTAAAAACCACACATTTTAAAATTTAAACTTTAAGAATTATACTTTCTTTAAGATAGTAAGCTTGGATTGATCATAGTAAGTAGCAGGAATGGATTGCGGGCTTGATGCTGCATAATGAGATCGTAAATTCTGCTAGTGAGGTTCGAAGCAAAGGAAGTATTGCATTGACGAAAAAAAAGTTACACTTAAATTTTAACAAAAACGTCCATTTCACTTAATGCAACAGCCATTCATTTAAATTCATCCTGAAAAAATGTGCTGTAAAAGAGCAGGATATAAAAATATGTTTCCATAAAATAAAACAAAATTAAAAATATTGAAAAAAATCAGTTATTATTTTTTATAACATGTTTGGGTTACAAACAAGTTAGTCTAAGAGCTAGAGACGTTTTCGAGGCGACAATTTTAAGACGTCTGGCTCTTTTTAAGACGTCTGGCTCTTTAATATATCTTTCCTTATGCTCTTCTAAGCAGCATGACAGCTAAGAGTGGTTGCGTTTTTTACTGTGCATCACATTTTTGCTGGTAAAAAGAGTTTTTAACCATTTTGGGGCAATTAGAAACTTAAATCTGCCGTAAGTATGTCATGTAATATATCAACAGAAAACTCTATTGCTTGCCTTCACAGAGGTTTTTGAATTTTTATTTCACTATAATTAGAAAAGAAGTTGCATGAAAAAATATTCTTTTTTTCCTTTTTTTTAACAGCTCTGTATTTTGCACAATTTTTGAAGTAGAAATCTAAAACTTGGCACTATTACTTATCTTGTCATATGCGCCCTTCACACCAATTTTTGCTAAAATCGGAAATGGTGGGTCAAAAATTTTTTTTACCTGATTGATTTGACGTGAAATTGCCCAAAAATGACATAAACAGCACTATTTTTTTCCAGCACAAGTGCGATGCGCAGTAAAAAACGGAACCACCCTCGGCCGCCAAATACCCGGCATGCTGCTTAGAAGAGCATAAGGGAAAATATACTAAAAAGCCAGACTTTTTAAAATTGTTGTTTCTTCTAAGTTTCTAGCTCTTGAACTCTACTATAGCCAGATTAAACACACATGTTTCAACTTTGGGGATGAACAAGAAAATTGCAAGCAATGTCCTTGGGAATAAAATGATTTGCGAAAGCTTTTATTTGCTGTTTGCTAAATTTTAACCCCGTTATTTATTTAAAACATATCGTACAAAGCTAAACATTTTATTTGCACATTTCAGACATCCGAAGACTACTGCCAGAAGTGCGCCAATTACAAAGCCCGTGAACAAGAAACCAATAAGAGAACTAGGCTTATCTGCGACCGCAAACAATCGGAAGAAGGAGAAGGAACAAGTGGAAAGCAGCGAGATAGGACAGGCGAAACTCTTGTAAAACAGAAAACGAAACACGATTATGGAAATTACAAAGTCTTCGATCCGAATTCGACTTCCAGACATGTGTTGATTCGAATTGCAAAAGACGAGACAGACGAGGAAGAAAGTTCCGAAGATTCTGACGGTGATCTTCAGCAGACTAAATTCATTTGGCATTCTGATGGAGACTATGATAGTGAGTCAGCGTCTGAAAGAGATTTTTCAGGTTCCAAAGTAAGATAGTAACCATTGTGTTCCCCTGTTTCTTAGTCGCAGTGTGGTCGAACAGAAAGCATAATAAAACTAGCTGCCAAGGCGGTTAGATTAGCTCCCTCTGAGATTTACTTCGGGTTTTCAGCGAAGCACACTTCTAAAAACTTTCCATTCCCAGCAGTGTACTTCGGGAGCGCGGTATATTTCTAGAAACATTTTATTCTTTTCCACACTTCGCCTTTTCCAACATCGATTTTTTTTCCGTTGGAATTATTATTTTTTCCATACTTCCGAGTTAATGCCAAAGCAGAGCCAATGCAGAGAAAGGCGTTTCTAATTGATATATTTGCTAATTTAAGTCGTATTATAACAAAACATGCCCAATCATGAAGGCTAAAAATTTGCGGATCTATCCATGCTTGGATCGATAGTCAGTTCACTGGCGTTCGGGAGTGTGGTATGGAGGATATATAACATACATACAGTTCAGTTTTTAATAGTATACAGCTGCAGGGCCCGGTGTTGCACGGGTTTTACAGTAGTGAGAAGTTTTAACAAACGAAAAGTTTCAACAAACTACTCGCCGCCAAGGCGGTTCGCCTTTAAAGTAGCGAGGAAAGTTTCAACAATGTACTCGCCGCCAATGCGCTTCGCCTTTAAAGTAGTGAGGAAAGTTCGAAAAAATTACTCGCCGTCAAGCGGTACGTTGCATATGTACATTGTATATTACCCAGCTTTTGGCTGCAAATTTCGAGTTGAGCCGCACCATGGTTTGCGGACTCTCGCTGGTTCGCTGGTCAGATAAATTCATTTTATCTACCAGTTTGTTGGCAATCTTAGCTACAATAAGAGGATCTTTGCCTCCAGCTCGATCATTGGCTATTCCTAACTGAGGAGTCCACAATAAGAACGAAATTGCAGTCTTAGGATGCTATGATCGAGCTGTGGGTGCATTTGCTTAAATACATACTAATTATAGCTATCCCGCAGCTTGGCACTCAACGTATTACGTGTGCCAATATAGTAACCTGTTCATACTTTCTGACATCAAATCTTTGGACAAAGAAATTCCAATTTAGTGATTTAATCTTTGTTCACTTGTTTGTTTCGTCTTCGTGTTGCTATATATTTCTGGCTTTGCTTAAAATTATTTGACTGTTCTTTCTTTCGCCTGATTAGTTAAAAATTTTAACCTCATATATGTGTATGATTTGAAAATGTTTTTTTTTTTAATTTTTGAAAAGCTTGACGAGTTATCATCGTTTGGCGCAGTATAGCCTACGAAGGCCATTGTGCCAGAAAACCTAACGCAACCAACCAACCTGACATCAAAATAGCAGCAATGAATCTGCCAGTGTTAAAGGAAAATTAAAAGTATATTTCTAATTTACTTCATTACATTTTCTATAATTACTGATTAAACAAATCATTACTTATCTGCAATTCACCTAACCACTCGGCAAACACCCGCACTCTATAGCTTGGATTAATGTTAATATTTAGCAAGATAATATGCGCTAACACACCATTTCATTTCCCCACAACAGGACTCGACTGATTCATATCACGTCAGTTCTAGACGAGTACATCGAAGGAAAAGAAAAAGAATAAATGCTGGAAACAAGCAACTGGAATCGCAATGTCGGTGGATAGTATGTGTGACGGGAGCAACCTTAGTGCTCTTGATCGTAACTCTAATTGTCATTTGCTACGAGATCTCCGAGCGAAAACGGGATCCCTATCATCTGCCTTGTTTCTACCAATTTTTTGACTGATGAAAATGTGTTTTGTACAGTCTCTAGGGGAAAAGTGCTTCGTAATGTCTCAAACTGGCTCTTTGCTGTAACTCCAGAGAAATTACGTTCCTTTTATTTTTAATAAATAGCTTTTTAGTTCTTTTGTTTGTAATGATTGAAAATGCAACAGAAAAAGAGAGAGCATTCAAAAAGGAAAAACACATTCAAAAATGTATCTGGGTGAGCGTTAAAAGTCATACTTTTCAAATTCAGGATTTTTTAAATTGATTTTTTGTTTTGTATGAATACTTAAGACATTTCAGGCATTGTGCTGCTCTGAATTCCTGACCTAGGACGAGCGCATTTATGTTCATGTTGAAAAAGGAAAAATTCTTAGATTGGCACAGATCAAATGATCGTTATCGCTAATGCAAACTGGATACCCTCACCTCATCCCTATTTTAACAAATGGAGTCCTTTAATGCTTTTAAACAAAGCAATAAAACGGTTTGTCACAGCCCGAAATTTGAAATTCCGATAAAATAACTAACTTGAATGTGAAAAAAAGAAGAAACAGAAGAAAAGTTCCTTAAAGTAAAAACAAGAAGCAAATCTCCAGTGTCTACTAACCGACACAGAAAAGACAGTTTGATAGACATAGTCAAAAGCACTCTCGCCGATTGTGAAACTCGCTAAATATCACCAAGTAGATGTTTATGTTAGTAAAAAAAATTCTGAGTTCAAAATTAATATATATGAAAATGATTAAATTTAGAATTTAAACGAATGTAATCGAATCAAAAAATCATAATATCCTATACTTGGAAGTAATTTTGTGCGAAATTTCACGACGAAGTGCTGTGGGATCGGACATATATCGCGACGAGACAAATACACACAGATACAGACACATAGGCATCTACTTTTACGTAATTTTATAAGACGACAATACATATTACATAAGAATATATTAACCAGCGTCTGAGCGTATTAATGTTTATCAATACCTTAGCATTTGAAGCTTCATGTTTCACTTACTTGTACCAGCTGTTTTGAAAACTCAAGCTGTTACATTTTCTGAATTCTGCAGTTCCAAAGTACGAGTTCCAGGTGTTCCATTGTAAATGGAATACCACAGATTCCTCGATGAGTGCTTTATAAGACTTGCGAGGAATACACAGGAGCATCACAATGATGTGTTTGTTCAAAGAGATTCAGTCGCGACGTTCTAACACAAAGACGTAAATTGTTGATGGGGCCACCCATTTTGTTTTCTTTCATAAATAGCATTTCTGTAGCTTGAACATTTACGCATATTTCATTTTTTCCATATAGAGATCTTTTAAACGAATAATTATAAACCTACTGGAATAAAAAATGTCGTGTGGTTTATATACAGGTACATAATCAGAGTTTTATTTTATCCTTTTTATTTATTTATTTATTTATTTTGGCGAAGAGAGAGGCGTTTAAAAATAATCCCGATGAATACATATAAGGATTGGCTAGAAAATTTAAATGGCATGAATTCTGGGGTGGTTGAGCTTAAAACTTCCTCTAATTTTCCAAAAAAACTGAAATTATCTGCATATTTGTAGCTAAGCAATTTAACCATTTTTTGTAAACGAATGACTTAATGTCTTCGCAATAGTTATGATAATGTAGTACATTCGGTCATTATGAACCGATTAATTCTTTATTCGCGATGTTGTTGCCTCTAAATAAGTTTTCTTCCATAAAAAAAATTGGTCATTACTCAGTGGTTCGAAGCATTAATTAAGCAATACAGATGAGCTTATCACATGTCAGTATACAAATCCAGATTTAGAGCCCATCGAGGAGATAATCGGAGATTTTATTTTCCCTAACTGAAATAGATCTTATCATGACGCCTCTTTCATTAATCTTTAATACAAGAAAAAAAAAGAGATGAACGTTGGCATCTGTGAGCCGAGCGCATCTCCAGCAGATAATCAGAAAAAGTAATGGCGGAAAAAAAAACTTCTTCTTCTTCATATAAATGATTACATTAATTTGCTAATGGGGAGATGCCATTAGGAATAAGAAGTTCGGAGAGATATAAATATATTGTGTAAGAATAAGAAACTTGTAGCAAGACATGTTTTTTTTTTTTTTTTTTTCATTTTTAGTTTGCTTTCCCTTCGGTTTTTGTATGTATCAGTAGGGATTACTGCTGTTTATTGGAGAAAAAAGTTTCGCACCTTATCAAACTAATAAGTAAATTTTTCCATTCTTTAGGTTTTGAAGTAAAGTTTATAATTAATTAGTTCAAATCTCGATTACCATTCTAAGAACAGGAGAGAAGCAAAAAACTTCTGCTTCGTGACTATGTGCTATATATTCTATTTTGTTAAATTCATCGTTTATTGAAAAAACAGCCGACAAAGACTTCGAATATCAGACATTATTTTTTCATCGCAAGGACTTTAAGAACATGTCACTCTACTTCTATAAAAAACGATTATATTTTAGAAGATTTCCAGAAAATTAATAAATTATCCCATCACATAAAAGTCGAGGCGACCACAGAATTCGGCTGATCTAGCCGTCTTGGCAGCTCGTGTAACATATAAACGTTTATGTATTAACGCATAAGAGATGATAGAACAGTTAATTATAGTAACTAACATTTTTTGAAGTTAACGGAAAGATATTTGTCATTGTCTTGGAATCACGCGGCGGATGAATTAGTTCCTAAGCTAAGCCTTTTTATTTCCTTACATAGTAAAGGAAGTATTGTAATCGTGAAAAAAGGACCCTAAAATTTTGGTTTGAAATTCCATTTTACTCACCGCTCAATGAATTTTAAGTTACTTTTTTGGCCGGTTACCATGTGTATCTGAGAACAAATTTTAAATTCAGACGCTTCAATGAGAACATCATTTCTCTTTAAATTTTTAAATTACTATTCTCCATTCTCTGCGTTTACTGTAATTTCATATGTGTGGTAAAATGTCCAAAACACAATTTATGTAAGAAGTGGTACTTTTAACGTTCGTACATGAATAAACGTAACCACTATTTTAAGCTAGTAAATGATACACTGCTCGAGATTGAAAATGCAACCCCAAGAAGGAGTGGTCAGAAATTGATGAAATTTGGTGAGAAGACAGAGACAGCATGGAACAATAAGTGATATTTATTTCAAAATAAATAAGCAAAATTTAGAGCGAGGACGGCGTCGGCTCAGTAAGAAGTAGGACCACCGCGGACAGCGATGCACGAAGAAACACGTCTAGGCATGGAGTCAGTAAGCCTGCGGATGGTGTCCTGAGGGATGGCACTCCATTCCCTTTCAACCATTTGCCACAGTTCGTCCTCTGAACGAGGCAGTGGCAGGTTCTGCAAACGGCGTCTAATCACGTCCCACACATGTTCGATTGGTGACAAGTCAGGAGAGTATGGTGGCCAGGAAAGCATCTGTACACCTCGTAGAGCATGTTGGCTGATTCGAGCACTGTGAGGCCGGGCGTTATCCTGTTGAAAAATTGCATTTGGCAGACCCTGAAGGTAGGGGATTGCCACCGGCCGCAGTACATTATCTACATATCGTTTGGCCGTCATAGTGCCCCGAATACGAACTAGAGGTGATACGGAATTGTATGCAATCGCGCCCCAAACCATTATGCCACGTTGCCGCGCTGTGGGGCGTTCCACCGTTACTGCCGGATTCGATCTTTCTCCACGTCGACGCCACACACGTATGCGATGACTATCGCTGGACAAACAGAAGCGGGATTCATCTGAGAGCACTACGGTTTGCCATTTTGCCATCCACGTCACTCTGGTCCGGCACCATTCCAAACGTTGGAGTCTGTGCTGTGAGGTCAATGGCAGTCTTCTTAGCGGGCGCCGTGATTGCAGGCCACGTGCAACCAGTCGACGGGAAATGGTTCTGGTCGACACAGGAACATCCAGGGTACCTTGCACGTGCTGCAGAATCGACGTACAAGTGACTTGCGGGTCCGCCACAGCTTGTCGGTGAATCCGTCGATCCAAGCGGTCTGACGTCACTCTGGCTGCACCTGCACCCCTCAATGTGGCTACATTTCCTCTTTCCAACCATCTCCGACACAGCCGATGCACAGTGCTTGCATCCATGTGGGTATCAGCTGCAATTTGATGCATGGACCAACCTCCCCTTCTCAGTCCGATCACCATACCCCTTGTAAAGTCATCTATGTGCTGGAAGTGTCTTCGTTGAGGACGGCGTGGCATTTCCTCCTATCACACGTATCCTTCGAGACAAAAACCAAATTTCTCCGATAATTAGTCTATCAGAAAAACCAACATGAACATAGCCCACTTTTCAACTTCATTCTCTTATATCTTACTTCACGTGCGTCGGAGAGCTGCGCATTTCATATGATTTGCATAACTCAGTGACGTGCGTCTACGGTAAAATTTGCATGAATTTCTGACCACTCCTTCTTGGTGTTGCATTTTCAATGTCGAGCAGTGTACATCGAGTATTTAGTAGACGAAAAAGTAAATAGCGTGAGGTCCACACCGGATTTTTCGTCAAAGATTCATACACGCAAGTACTACATAGATTTTTTTATTTGTTTTTCCCAAAATATACACCACCTGATTAATCTATAAAAACAGAGTAGTTTTCACTGATAACTGCCACATGGGCTCCAATAATTAATCTTCTAGTCTCATCCCAAACTAACCGCCTAATAGAGAAAACTCCACACAAGTGATGCTACAATTCATTAATCTGTAAACGCAAGGCAAGTATGCAAATGTCTTCATCGGAATACGAGTCATTTACGAAGATGACTGGATAAAGAATAAGAATACCCAAGATGAAACTAAAAAATGTGATAAGCGATATCACAAAAGACTCTCGGAATTTAATATCTTAAATGTCATTTTTTACCCACATTTAATGGCTCTATCATTGATCAATATTTCATCATAAAAGTGTAAGGGTTTTTCCTCCGTTTTTCGTCAAGCCTCGTTTTGAGGTCGTAATTTGTGTTCATTGAGTCCGGTACTCCCTTTTGTTTCAGGATAGCTTATCATCGTTCACAAACAGGACATGATTCTTCCGCCATTTTTAACCACCTTAAATTTTATCGAGATTCGTCTACTCTCAACTACGCTGGCACGAGATTACAGTTAAAAATATTTTGTAAAACTAGCTGTCGTGGCCGTCACGAAACTTTCTTCTATATCTATCTTATGAATTCCGGTTACAAAATAAAATACGTACTCGCCCGAGTAGTTGGAGACAGCGCCAATTTCCCAATTATCGTAATAACCCTGCAAATGCAGAATCAATGAGCGAAATTGGAAATCATTGCAAAAGCCTTGTTTAGATAAATTGCAAACATTTTGTTTGTTAGTAAAAAGAAATTGGCAACAGTTAAAAATTTCAAATCATTGAAAGTTTTCAGCTGTTTTGATAATTAAATAGCGTGAAAGCGATTTTTTAATGAAGTAATTTTTCGCATTGTTGACTAAGCGCAAAAATCACCCCACCCTCCCCCTGGGGCGATTGGCGCCAAAATTTAATCGATGCTTGCTTCCATATTGGGTTAGTGTTATTCCAAATTTCATTCAAATCGCAGCAATATTTCCCGAGATACAGTAGGTGCAGTGACAAAATAAGCACTTTTGATTGCTCCACCCCCCTTTGAGATATTGACACACAAATTGAATCAGCACCTGTACTCAATAGGGTCTACCTATGGACCAATTTTCGTTTGATTCCGCCGGTTACTTCCTGAGATATAGCAGTCACCCCCGCGCAGAACACGTGCGATTGCTCCACCCCCCTTCAAGATATTGACAAATAAATTGAATCAGCACCTGTACTCAGTAGGGTCTACCTATGGACCAATTTTCGTTTGATTCCGCCGGTTACTTCCTGAGATATAGCAATCACCCCTGCGCAGAACACGTGCGATTGCTCCACCCCCCTTGGAGATATTGACAAACAAATTGAATCAGCACCTGTACTCAGTAGGGTCTATCTATGGACCAATTTTCGTTTGATTCCGCCAGTTACTTCCTGAGATATAGCAATCACCCCCGCGCAGAACACGTGCGATTGCTCCACCCCCCTTGGAGGAATTCGCTAAAAAAAGTCAGGTGCACCAGTTCACATGGTGGTACATATGTGAAAAAATTTTTGTTCGATTTCATTCAGTAGTTTTTGCTCTAGCGCGGCCACAAAAACTGGTCACACACATACAGACTCACACACACACAGACAGACAGACAGACATTTTCTAAAAATGGTCGAAATGGACTCAGCGCACCTCAAAACGTGCAAATCCGTCAAAATTCGACATTCGAAAATTTTCACGAAACCAATACTTTCTTCTATATATTAGATATAGAAGAAAGTAATGAAGAACTATATTAAAAAATTTTCATGATTTTCATGCTTCAAAATGTAAAATAATCACTACTTACACGAGATAGTTTGCCTTTCCATGTTCAAAATTATTTTCAGTTCAACGAATAGTTTCAGAACATCTTGTTTCA
Organism: Uloborus plumipes; assembly: GCA_038373865.1. Lineage (NCBI taxonomy): Eukaryota > Metazoa > Arthropoda > Arachnida > Araneae > Uloboridae > Uloborus > Uloborus plumipes. The sequence goes on from JAXGGA010000029.1 coordinate 95,970, forward strand.
TGAGAGAGAAATACACTGGCATTTTGTACCACGCTGATGGAAACATTCTTAAACATTTACTTCTAAGTACAATAAAATCATTCAGAGATAAAAAATATAGGGAAAAACTTTCTCATTTATTGACAAATGCATCATTGGGAAATAAAACTAAACTATATGAAAAGATTTTTTAAATATTCATTTAAATTTTTTTTAAGAATATCATCTTTTACTTAAAATATTTTTTTCGAGTAGATTTTAAGCTAATTAGTACGTATTCATTGTTACTATAAATGGTTTTAAAAGATACAAAATATTCCTACTGTAACTCAAAAATTTAAGGCAGAAAAAATAACTGCAACTTCTGCGGTTAAATTGTAAGTTATTCATTGCACAGGAAAAAAACTTGAAAAACCAAGTGATGCTTTGTACACAATACTCGTAAACGGATACTTCACACAAAGACTTTACTGTGAACTAGGGATGCACCGATTAATCGGCGGTACCGATTAATCGGCCATAATCGGCCACTTTGCCGATTATTAATAATCTGCAAACTCGGGCCGATTAATCGGCTGATTTTTTTTTCCAGATATTATTCTTTAAAGTACACTTTCACTAGGAAACTATAATGAATAATTTTATTAACAGTAACAATAATTCTCACAGTTGATATAAAGTTTTTTTTTTTTTTTTTAATGAATTCTCCTACTTTGAATAAATATACATAGACAATGATGCAACATTCTTCATGTGGCGAGTTTTCTCCTTAGTACAGTGCTTTCAGATAACCTCTAATTTTCAAAGAATAAAGGGTCAATCCATGCGAAATCATACAGGAAAACTAAACATTGTTGCTCACTATTTTTGATTTTTAAAACTTTTTGCCTGTTAATTAGCTGTTATATTGGGAGCATGAAACGATGGTTTAAAAAATTTTAAACTTTCAGTATTTTTTTTTTTGGCAAGCACTTTTCAGTAGCTGCGGAAGCGACTTTTCGTGAAAAGAGTACTTTGTGAAGATGCTTATAACTTTTTTATTTATAAATATATCAAAATGATTTAAAAACCACTTGATTGAGGAAAAAATGATCTAAATTTCTATACCAGTTATTTTTCTGATAATTAGTAACAAATTTGTGTAAAATTGGCTTAAAAATAAGATTTTTTGTGTGAAATTTTACATTTTTGGCATAAAAATATTAGTAGAAGTAATTAAGACTGATCCTTACTTATTTTTCCCTTGAATAGATATCTCATAGGACTATTCCCAGAAGTAGTGTGAAACATTTGAAGACAGTCTTTTTTTTTAATATAATTTGTCAAACTTGGCATTTTGGAGAAAAAATGCTAACTTTGAAATTTAATATCTGAAAAGGGACTGAATGAAAATCTACAAAAATTTAACTGGATAACCTTCTTATAGTAGTAAATATGTAGCAAAATTGTTATGAGTGATATCGTTCTAGTTTTAGAGATATGGAGCCGCGAAGTTGACTGAAAAATTTCATTTATTTTGAAGCCAAAAAATCATCACATAATGCAAAATTAATTATTCTCGTAATATTAGATGAGTTTTTTTTTGTGGTATAAACTAACCCTTTTACCAAAACATATAATATTTTAATTTATTTTCCACTTACAGAAAGAAATAATTTAGATATTATGCTTTTATAAAAGCATTTTTTTCTACGTGTTAGTCATAAAAACATGATTTTCCTAAAGCGGTCTTTATGCATCTAGTGAGCAAAGAACAATTATAGTTTTAATCTAACCTACAACTCTTCATTCATTTTTAAAAGTTTAAAGCGTTAAAACCCCCTACAGCACCAAAAAATCGCTAAAAATCCGAATTTAAGCTCTAGATCCTGCCATTTTCCGTGAGACTGCGCCTGTGTAACAGCAGAAAATGGCGGACGTATTTTCGCGAAAAATTGTAGGATCTAGATCAGTGTTTCCCAACCTTTTGAAGCTCATCACCCCCTTTAAGATGTCGACTGACACCTATCGCCCCCTTCTTTTTTCTTCCTCGAAAAAACCATAATTTGGAGCAAGTGAACATTTTTTTTTAAATATAAGTACCTAAAGGAGCGGTAAATTCTTAAGGGGCGATGGGTATTTAGAAGAGAAAATAGCAGTAAAAAAAGGGTAACGAAAACCGAAATTGTAAATATGTACAAAACCGCTTGTTCAGTGTTCAGACAATTAATTACACGTTAAGAAAGAAACAAATTGAAGTTCAAGCTCTTCCTCTTTGCACCTCGGATTAACCTTAGTGAATATTTTATCATTCACTGTCAATTTTATGAATTTTCAGATTTTCAATTTATTTTCCTTCCAATTTTTTGTTTCAATGATTTTAACTACCCAGATTCCAGCGAACAAAAGAAAATAATTTCTTGAAAAATGTAGTTCTGTTTTTTGATAAGTACGTCAATGATCTTAGTTTAAATGTTTCCCTTCAAATGATTATATCAGTTCGCTTCGTGAAAGAAAAAAAATAAAGGTATTTTACTTATTCATTAATATTTTTAGTTTAAAAGTGATTAGTCATAGTATCTTTATTGCGTACATTTTACTTCAAATTAAAGTTAGGTACTTATATTTTTAATATTATAGATGTTTACTTGCTCCAAATTATGGTTTTTTCGTGGAAGAAAAAAGAAGGAGGGGGGGGGCGATAGGTGTCAGTCAGCATCTTGAAAGGGGTGATGAGCTTGAAAAGGTTGGGAAACACTGCCCTAGAACCTTCCCTTTTCCGCAAAAATACGTCCGCCATTTTCTGCTGTTATACAGACGCAGTCTCACGGAAAATGGCAGGATCTAGAGCTTAATTTCGGATTTTTAGCAACTTTTTGGTGCTGTAGGGGGGTTTTAACGTTTTAAACATTTAAAAATGAATGAAGAGTTGTAGGTTACATTAAAACTAAAATTGTTCTTTGCTCACTAGATGCATAAAGACCGCTTTAGGAAAATCATGTTTTTATGACTAACACGTAGAAAAAAATGCATTTATAAAAGCATAATATCTAAATTATTTCTTTCTGTAAATGGAAAATAAATTAAAATATTATATGTTTTGGTAAAAGGGTTAGTTTATACCACAAAAAAACTCATCTAATATTACAAGAATAATTAATTTTGCATTATGTGATGATTTTTTGGCGTCAAAATAAATGAAATTTTTCAGTCAACTTCGCGGCTCCATATCTCTAAAACTAGAACGATATCACTCATAACAATTTTGCTGCATATTTACTACTATAAGAAGGTTATCCAGTTAAATTTTTGTAGATTTTCATTCAGTCCCTTTTCAGATATTAAATCTCAAAGTTAGCATTTTTTCTCCAAAATGCCAAGTTTGACAAATTATATATAAAAAAAGACTGTCTTCAAATGTTTCACACTACTTCTGGGAATAGTCCTATGAGATATCTATTCAAGGGAAAAATAAGTAAGGGTGAGTCTTAATTCCTTCTACTAATATTTTTGTGCCAAAAATGTAAAATTTCACACAAAAAATCTTATTTTTAAGCCAATTTTACACAAATTTGTTACTAATTATCAGTAAAATAACTGGTACAGAAATTTAAATCATTTTTTGCTCAATCAAGTGGTTTTTAAATCATTTTGATATATTTATAAATAAAAAAGTTATAAGCATCTTCACAAAGTACTCTTTTCACGAAAAGTCGCTTCCGCAGCTACTGAAAAGTGCTTGCCAAAAAAAATTCTGAAGGTTTAAAAATTTTTAAACCATTGTTTCATGCTCCCAATATATTAGTTAATTAACAGGCAAAAAGTTTTTAAAATCAAAAATAGTGAGCAACATGGTCTGTATGATCTCACATGGATTGACCCTAAAGGTATTGAATTAAATTGCTACTGATTACTAAAATATATGAATTAAAAGTACTCCTAAATTGGAGTATTCACCACACACTCCCCCACCCCTATTTTTTTTTTTATAAATTTTTATTTCCAATTAACATAACTAACAATGTGTTAATAACATTATTGACACTAATATGAAAATTGGTTCTAAGAAATTTGATAAAATATTGAAAATTATTTTGTGAAAACTAGGAAAATGGAAAAAAAATCTTCTCCCAGAAATAAATTACTTACTATTTCTAAACTTGGAATTGTATAAGAGATAAAAAACAGTGATGGTAAAATTGGTAGTAGAAAAACAATAACCTTATCATTAATCGGCCCAGCCGATTAATCGGTAATCGGCCAATTTGCTTATCGGTGTATCCCTACTGTGAACCATTAACTACCTTTTATACAGTTACCTGATGAGAGGTTTTTTGATCCCCATACTCAACACGCAAAATACTCAGTGGTGGATTTTCAAATTTGGGGATCCGTCGCAATACATTTTTGAGGTTCCCTTTGTGTATCAAGGAACTATGTAACACATTCACCCCGAGTTTTTTTTTTCTTTTTCTTTTCTTAACTCCTTCGGGTCCCTGATGATCATGGGAGCCCCTCGCCATTGCTATATTTTAAATTTGCCACTGATAATGATAATCGCTGCTTTTGAAGTTTTTCTAGAACACACACATTTGTCTTCCTAATATGCTCGTATACTAAGTTCTATCTCGAATTGATGTCGATGTAAGAGGAGAACTTAGGAATGCAAATAAATGCATAACTTGCGTTTATAAACTTTAAAATCAGTCGAGTTTCAAACAATCTTGGCTCATTACATCCACTTAAAAGTATTAAGTTAACCCAACTCTCACCCACGTCAAAGAAATTACGGTTTTCTTGGGTACAAATACATGGTAAAAATACATAAGCCCATAAACTCGTACATCTGCAGCACTTGATAAGAGAATTTGCTTCACATGTTTGATAATAAATTCGTTAAATTTCTCTGGGAAATGGGTCCAAGGGCAAATAACTAATATATTAGAACACAATCACTTGGTAAAATGATGGAAATAAATTTTGTAATAACTATATATATACTAGTTTATTACCCAGCGTTGCCTGGGTGCTTATTAATACAACGTAGCACTAAACATTATTTGAATTCTATTCACATGGGCATTAGGGTGGATCGAAAAAAAAAATTTTTTTGGAATTTCAAATCGGCCCGGGTGAGAAAAGTTGTCTACTAGGACTAAATAATTACCTGTAAAATTTGAAGTCGATCAGATAAATCTTCAGGGTCCGCAAGGAGGTCAAAGTTCGAAAATTGAGCCCAAAAATGTATTTTTTCCTCTTTACGAAAACATTAGTCGTTAATAGTTTTAAAAAACTCTAGGGGGCCAGAAAGTTACACAATGGGATGAAATACAATGATGTAAAATTTCATCACAGTCCCATAAAATCTTCATGCTTCACATGGTGGTTGACATTTGCATATTTAACCCCAAAATGGCACTTTTTCATCAAGAATGAAAAAATTCTTTTGAAACGACCATGGGCAGAAAAGTTTCCCCTTGCGGTCAAAACATTTTATACAAAACAGACCAGTTAGTTAAAGGATATAGAAGTGGGGGACGTGACGCCCCCCCCCCCCTCGGCCACCTTCCCCCAGTCCCACTATTGAAAACTAATGCTTTCGTAAAGAGGAAAAAATGCATTTTTGGACTCAATTTTCGAACTTTGACCTCCTTGCGGACCCTGAAGATTTTATCTGATCGACTTCAAATTTTACAGGTAATAGTTTAGTCCTAGTGGACAACTTTTCTCACCCGGGCTGATTTGAAATTCCAAAAAAAAGTTTCTTCTATCCACTCTAATGGGCATACTTATTTCATACTGGATCCGCTTGGATGAGGGGGGAGAACTATATCTCCCAGCAGTGGACTGTATATAGGTGAGTCGCAGTTCCAGCAAACATATTTATTGCTCTTCACACATTAAGATACAATACTGCATGGAAAGAGAGAGACAGAGAGCCCTATGGCTTTCTTCGTTGGGATATCCAAGGCGACTGGTGAGGGAAGGCAAGCAACCTGATCCCCGCACCCGAGAGAGGGGTAGGTGTCACTTGGCGAAGCCAAGTCCCCACACTGGCGACTTATCGCTCTCATACGCAAGCAAGGCGAGAACACATACTAAAATGAAATAGGTGAGCCTTAAACTGATAATTCATTGTTAATCATCTTTGTTAGAAAATACTCATATTTAAATGTGTTAAATTTATCAATTTGTACGCTTAACCCTTTACGTCTCAAATTAAGTTAAAAATGAGTTTTTACATATTTTTTTTGGTTTTTTAAGTTGAAAATTCATCAAAAAACAGATATACTGATTTTTTTCCGAAAATTTCGGGGTCTAAATCACCCTACGCCCTAGGGTCCCTAAGAGAACTGTTTCCGATCGCAGGTACCATCTGTCGACCTCTCAGCGAAGTACAAGGAGTGGTACTTAAAAGCTTCAGCATGATTACAACCATATAGGGTTCATAATACTAAATATAAGCGGGACTTCTGAGTCCCGTCGTGGCATATAACGGGTTAAGGGATTATCTCTATTATTACTCTAGAATGACTGTATCTATTCAAAGTTGAAAGAAAAAGACCATTTTGAGACAAAAAGTTTGAATTTTGAGCTTTTTGGACTTTTTTTTTTAATGGGGGAGTTTCCTTCAGTCAAAAGTTCTACTTTTTGTTACTGAAATTGATAGAATGATACAAAAAAATAACATGGGCCCGGAAAATACTTTAATTTTCCCAACAGTTTATTTTTTATTGATTTTTTTAAATACCCTATCTTGAAAACGGGGCATGGTTTTTGTGATGTCAGTGGTGCACCTAACAGCTCTCTTTCCAATAATAACACCATTTTGCTTGACCTGAGTTGTTCAATCGCAGGAATCGGTGACGTCACGACCGTCGTCATCTCACTACAACCAATTAGATTTCGCGCTTACGTGCACCACTGACGTCATGCGCAGATGTTTTTTTTTTTTTTTTTGGAATAGCATCTGCGCACCGGTTAAAATAATTCATAAAAAATATATAACTGTGTCAAAAAAAAAAAAAATAATAATGGCTAATTCCTATATTTTGCAGCATTCTCTTTCAGAAAAAAATACTTTTGAAATTTCGGAAATTCCCCCATTTCAAAACCCCACCTATGTGAATTCTAGTGCATGAAGGAGTTCTGTGACAAGTTTGATGAAAATCCGACAAAAACTGGATTTGTATAAGGAACAAACATCCATCCATTTTTATTTAGAGAGATTTCTTCATGTTAATATATGTTTTGGTATATTGATCGCGTTAAGAAGTTTTATTGATTTAAAGTTGAACATATGCTCAAGAACAAAGGGATTGCGCTTTTTTTTGCTAAATTATGTTTGATGTAGAACTTCAAGGCAGAATTCAGAAAAAAGAACCGTGGTTAAAAATGGTAGAGAAGCGCTTCTCATCGATATCCCATTAACTCTGAAAACTTTATGAATATCGATTTTAATTGGGTAGAGACCGCTTGAGTGTTTTTTGATGACTGTTTGGAAAAAGAATAATGGAAGAGTATTATCTACAATCATTTCCCCGCTTTATTCTTTCTCGGATAGGGGGAAGTCCCCACTCTTAAGTCGAAAGTAATAATATCGTTTGCATGAATTCGCTGCGGGTCGTTAATGATGGTATTTTGGAGTTTGATACGCGGATTTTTTAATGGTATACATTTTTTAATTGCTGGGAAGAGATATGGGTATTATGGATAAAATGAATATGAGTCTTTATGGGTTGAGAGAAGGATTTTCTACTGAGGAAAAAGAAGTTTAATGGGAATTGTTAAATGCGTAATAATCCTTTGCTTTGTTGGGTAGCGGTTTGAAAAAAAATGAAATAATATAACTGTTTGTGTTCACTTGCGTTCACCGTAAAAAAATTCCGAAACGCCAGTTTATTTCATAGTAACGCATTATACAGATTTTCACCAGTTTTCTGCGAAAATGAAATGAATCGTTTATTTCAATAACCCGTCAAGTGTACTCTTTAAAATTTTCGGAAAAGTAAAAAACACTTCCCAAGAAAGGTTTCGGCTTGAATTTTTTTTTCTGTTGTATTGCAAAAACAAATAATGCTTAAGGTGACTTAAAAAAAGATCAAGCCAAAACCTTATTTGGAAAGTTTTTTTGGTTTTAATAAATTTTAAAACGAGCACTTAACGGTTTTCTGAAAAAAAAAAAAAAAAAAACCCGATTCAATTGAAATCAGAGGAGGCACGTCTTCGTCACAACAGCAAGCGAGGGAGATGGAAGGAGGGAGGAGACTCACCGGTCATGATGTTCTTGTTGATGATCTGCACGTGCTTGTCCCGGTCGGGCCGGGTGTGCTCGTGCCAGAAGCCCACCACGTGGCCAAGCTCGTGCACAACGATGCCGAACTTGTCGCAGTTCTTGCCGATCGAGATGGCCTGCGGGCCGTTGCCGCGCTTACCCACGAATGAACAACACCTGAAAACGAACACGGGACGTCATTAATACGCTTTCATTAGTTTCACACGTGGGTTTGTTTGTTTTTATGTATGTAACTCTGAATAAAAGATAAAATTCACGTTCCTTACAAATATAAAAGTAATATATTTAACGCTATTACTAATACCAAAGGCTAAACTATATTACATGTTGATGTATAATAAGTGTTTCAATTGTTTGAATGTAACTTTGAATGCAAGATGAAATTCACATTCTTTGCAAACATAAAAGCAATATATTTAATGCTTGTGCAATAGGGTGGGGCGAAAAATAAAAAAAAATTTAGATCAACTTCTAATAGTTGCCAAAAGTTGTCTTTGGTGATAGTTAGCTTTTGTGCAAAATTTGAGAAAAATCGGTTAATATCTTCAGTGAGCGCTGCGATCGCAAAATTTTACCATAGCTTTGTTATGGATTTTATGGTTAAAATATCAAAAAGAATACCTTTAGCTAGTCTCTTTGCGTTTTTTTTACTCAAAAGATGTTTTCATGCATTAAAAGCATATGAAATGACTCACAAACATTATTTTATATGATATATTTATATTTTTAAAAAATCACTTTTTTTCACGTTTTTGTTTCTTTTTAAATGCTTGAAATATAAATATATCATATAAAATAATTTTTTGTGAGTTATTTCATATGCTTTGAATGCATGCATATATCTTATGAGTAAAAAAATGCAATGAGATTAGCTAACGGCATTGTTTTTCATATTTTAACCATAAAATCCCGATGATAAAACTTTGCGATCGCAGCGTCCCCTGAAGATATTAACCGATTTTTCTCAAATTTTGCACAAAAGCTAACTATCACCAAAGACAACTTTTGGCAACTATTAGAAGTTGATCTGAAAAACTTTTCATTTTTCGCCCCACCCTATTGTGCAACCTGTAGTTTTAACAGTGTGTCATGGCGGCATAAGCGAATAAGGCAGATTATCCGAAAAATAGGCAAAAAACTATACTTTGTGTGTGAAATATCTAAAAAAAAAAGTCCCTAACACACCGCATACATTAAAGGATAGCTAAAAAGAAAGAACATTAAATGTAAAAAATATCTTTAAAAGCAAAAACGACTAACAATGCATTCGCATTTTACAGCGATCCGTAAATTACCACCGTAAAAAAATAGAAAACGAAAGTGTGAAACACCCGTAGATAATCCGACCCACTGGTAATCGGGAGTTACTGTATTAACTAAAAAATTGTACTTAAAAAAATGTTTTTCACGTGTTACGGGAGTAACCACACGGTCAAAACCGCAACATGAGAAATCATTATTTTAAATAGAAAAAAATCCTTTCAGAAAGTTGATACTTTATATTATGATAAAACTAGTTCCTTACATTCAAATATATGTGTATTAAAAATTATGAGAATTAAGTGCAAATATAGACGTAGAAGTGTCACACCCGTACAAATACATAAAGTGAAATAATTGACACAGTAGGATTGTTTGAAAAGTAAATCAGTTCAAATTAGAAAAAAAACTGTCTACAAACTAGGGTCTGTGCCTTCCCGAGTTGAACATCCCTCATGCTTGAATGAACTGTTAAGCCGCATTTATTACGTAAGCTTATGAGAAATAATACCATTAGCATCAATGATTCTGACATTTCATGGAAAAATTGAATAGAGCTCAAATCTTGACTTAGCTTAAATTCTTTTAAATTGTTTTTAATAACAGGGAGTAAAAACTGCGATTCAAAAGCTTATGAGCAAATTGAAATTCGCTATTTCTACCAATTTATGCACAAAACTGTCTTTAAAAAAAGCCTTCCCCATATATTTCAATTATTTTAAACAACTAGAACTAGCTATTTTTTATAATACGAAAAGTTCTACTATCTTTTAAACTTTAAAATCTATTTAACACATCAAAATCAATATATTTTTCTTCTTTTTTCAAAATATGATTTAAATTGTGATTGGAAACGCTGGTTTTGCTCATCTAACACAAAATTAATAAAATCAATTAAAATCAAATTTTAAAAGAGCCAAATTTCAAGCAAATTCAGCTCAAAAAATAATTTTATTTTACCATAATTTAAAACTGATGTGCACATTAAAGGGGTGAAATATCTACCAATAGGGGATAAAACTGTAAAGTTTAACCAGTGATTAACCACTCGGGAAACATTGAAAATCTCACAAGTAAAATAATATTTTTTCCATTCACTTGCATAATTAATCAATTTTGGGAGGTAGTACCGTTAGTGGGTGATCAATGGTCACTAACCATATAAGCAAAAAAAGTTGTTCCTCTTTCAACAAATTCCACTCGTTTCTGCTACAACTGGGATGAACCTAACTTGGATCTATCGTAATGCTGTGATTAGGATCAGCGTAGCCTTCACAAATGCTGCCAGCTTAGGTTTGCCTCAACTATTGACTCTTCTGAATGATTGAAACATTTGACTTTTCCCAAAAATTGAAAAATTAAATATTTAATTTTCCTAAATATTGAAAAACTCATTTCCCCAATTTTACTGAGCAATATTAGTTGTTAATGATTTATCTTCTCTTTGCTCTTCGTCTTATTTTTTCATTTATTTTTTATTGAATGACAGATTAAACAACTTGCAGTTGGAAGCTCTATCAATCGCATAAAGGGGTACTCAAGAAGTAATAGTTAGCAAGAAACAAGAAGTTCTGTCAAGAACTAAACGAGCCTACTTTCCCGTACATCGACATCGGCATTCTAGCATCTGATCATTATTCTCTTGATTATCTAAGACTAAAAATTATGTCAAACATACCTTTTTAGCACTTGAAGCTGATTTCTAAAAGCAAAATACCCCTCTCATCAGATGAAATAGACACATAAAAAGTAAATAAATGAATAAATAAAGCTTTGTCGCACCTTTTAAAGAATGTAACTGCTACAGTTCTTCCGTAGAAAAATTCCTCAATTGTTTTCAAAAAAAAATTAAAAGTACAAAGTACATCAAAACACATTTTATCAAAGAAAGAAAAAAAATAAAGAAAAAAAAAAAAAAAGAAAAAAAAACTCGTCCGTTGATAAAATGTCTCGAATTTCACTTTTAATCCGTTGCCAGTTGTTAAATATAAATAAAGAATAAAATGCCCTCGTGAATGAAACATTTTTGTTACAAAAAAAATCGTCTGCCAAAAATAATAATAATAATAATAATAATAATAAATTCAATGAAACAAATGATTAAATAAACAAAAAATCGTCTGCACAGTCAGTCATTTTTTTTTCGGACTGTTTACTCAAAAGTTATTAGGGGTGACAGCTTGCTTGAGCGGTTCAATGTTGAACGAAAAATTGTTCAAATCGGAAATGTAAATACGGGAATGAAGTATCCTTGAAAAGTTCTTTCCAACAAAAAAAAGTTTGTTCAAATCGGACTGTTCATTAAAAAGTTAGTATCGCGGGACCGGTTATTTGAACGGCTCAAAGTTGAACCAAAAATTGTTCAAATCAAAAAATCAAATATGGGAATGAGCTATACTCGCCGAGATCTTTCCGACAAAAAAAAGTTTGTCCAAATCGGAATGTTCATTCAAAAGTTATTAGGGGGGGACAGACAGACCGACACACAAATTCCCCATCTCAATACCCTACTTTCAAATTTTTAATTTTTCGATATTTATTTCATTTTTTTGTTTCTTTTTGACTTTTTTTTACTTGGCGATATTTTTTGAACTTGGCGATATTTTTTGGACTTGGCGATATTTTTTGGACTTGGCGACATTTTTTAGATGCAAAAAGCCAATTTTAATGCTTTTTTCGTCTCTTTTATTTTTAACGGGAAAGTAGGCTAAAAAAAGCCACACACTTCGCATTAAAATATTTGTTTCTTTCCCCATTATAAATATTACTCATTCAGAGTTGCAATCATTTAATTAACGGGACAACACTTGAAATTAATGCTTCCAAAAAGTTCGCTTCACGCAACTCTTCTTAAGGTAGTAGTCTGGTAACTTGGGTTCAAAAAATAGATTTTTTTTTTTGCTTAATTTGAAAGTACAATGTCTTGAGAATATACTGTGACAGTTTCAGACAGAAATTCGAAATATTTCGGGAGTTATAACTAGTTTCCTAGAGCGCCCCGGAGTTTGTTGTTGAACTTTAAACGCGTTTTTCTCAAAACATTGTTTTTCTGGTCGACCCGGGTCCTAACTTTTTTTCTACTGAACCGATTGTTTTTAAATTTTAACAGGCTATTCTACACACTTATAGTTCTCTTCGGTCCTAACGAGAATTTTTTTCATCCGTAACTTTTTATTTTACAATTCTTTCTTTGCTAAAATAAAAAGACTTTTTTTTTAAGTCCGCCATTTTGTTATTTACCCATGAAATTTAACTTCAGTAGTTCTGACCAGAATTACATGTCCATAGATTAAGAATAATCAAGAATATTTTATTTCAGATAACATCAAGAGCCAAAATTACCCGGGCCACCCACGTGCTTTTTTTTTTTTTTTTTTTTGAGGTTCCAACTTCGAGTGACAATAATAATAGTAATAAGCTATTAATTTTTTTTAAATATTTTTTTTAATAATTTCAATATGTAAATAAAAACACTCTTAATATTCAAGATGATTCATTTTTATTTTCCTGCAAAAAACCTCCCTCCAAAGAAGTCATGAAAATAGGCATAAGTTACCAGATTACTACCTTAAAACAACTTTCACTGCTTGCGTAGTACGCTTGCAGGTAAGTTAACATATAGGCAACCGAAAGCTACTCTCTCTCCGCTTTTCATAGCATCCGTTCAGCTATTTGAACTGTTGGCTTTATTTTTCTTTTTTTTTTTTTCCGTTTATTTTAACATTTTTGTTCCAACTTTATCCATTGAAACATATTTTAGTCAGTATCATATTATGAAGTTTTTTTTTTCTTTTCGAGAACAATTTTGTACATTTAGCTATTAAAATAAAACAAATTCTAGGTTCAAACAAGTTTTTCGATAAACATCATATTACAACACCTAATTACAATGAAAACAGTAATACTCTCACTGAAAACAAACCAAAACAGAAATTTTGGATTTTATACACCCAAAGTTATTTTTTTCAAATAAGTGCACTTTTCAAACTGCACCTCATACTGTCGTGAATCGTGATGTACAAAGCCCTTCCTTCATTATAAAAAGTGAGAGTACTTTTGTTCTTGAGAAACGCGGTCAGTTTAGGTGGTTAACTTACAATATGGTTAACTCTCTCAATTTTATACTTTTTAATTATTACTCTTATTTCGGTGACATTATTTTCTGGTTTAGTTTTTTATCCTCCGTTTTTCAAAACAGCTTTCCTTCATAAATTTATTTTTTCTCTTTTTTCCCAATACTTTCATTTTCGTAATTTTGTAGAAAAAAGAAAAAAACTTTTTTATCTGATTATTATTTTCTTTATTTATTTTTTAAATTTACGTAATATTCATTCACTGGGGTGTCTTCTTACTCTGATTGGACTATCATATTCAAAGAAAACGATACGGAACTTAAAGAAACAAGAAACAACGTTTTTAGTCCCAAGTATTGCAAGATTTTTCAGACATGTATTTCAGAGTTTCAAAACATGCCTTTTTCGCTGTAGAAATCAGGCCTTTTGAATGTTAAGTCACCCAGTATTAGACAACGTTTTTTAGATTGTGTTGTGTGTTTCTTGTGGTAACCCTATTTAAAGTTCCGAAAACTATTGTTTTTATGCCAACATTATCCATATGTTGCCAAGATAATTAAACATCCTTCTAAAGCTGACCAAAAAGAAATAAAAAGAAACATATAACATAAAGTCACTATAAAAAAAAAACGAAAACATGCCTAGTTTGGCAAATAAAACTAATGAATCACCAAAACCATCACGATATAAACAATATTAGTTACATTTATTTTCGAGCCAACCCCCACCCTCCCCACTTGCAAAGATATTTTAATCATTAGAAGTAAGGTAAAAAAGAGGGGAGAAAAACAACGGGTGATTCATTTACAAAACGCATAACTTTAGTTTAGTTGAATAACACGTCATTATGATTCAGAGAAATACAGTTTCAATGTTCGATTTTATGATTAAAGGTGAGAGGTGCTTAATCTTTATGATCGATAATGTTGAACGAAACAATAATAATTAAATCTTAATGCTCAAGCTAAAAAAATCACGTATCACAATTAATTACGTAGTCACTATTTTAATTACAATTCGAACGATTCCCTTTGTTCTCTGCAAAAGTGATTAATAACCAAACGAGAAAAATAAAAGAGCTAATTTTTGATACCATTAATTATTTATTCGAGAAAAATCGATACTTAATTAAGAGCTATGAAAGATTTAAAATTGATCTTAAATTTTCATTTGATGCACTTGAAACAATTAGCGCATTCGATAAGCCTCTGCAATTTTTTCTTCTCTTAAAACTCGGCACACTCGCACTATTTTTTTCTCTCATCATTTGAATTGCATTAAATTTGTTTCTAATATCTTCACACCAGGGCAGTATTAGGTGAGGGTTTTTAGGGTTCAAACCCCCTTCAAAATTTTCAAAACTGCTCCAAAAGGTGATTTTTTTTATGCCCTCTTTTGCTGAAAAATAATAGTATGACTATTTTATTTTTAATTTTCTTATTTACTGTTCAATTTCATTTGAAAAATGAAACTACCATTATTGAATGATACTACAAATCAATTGGTTTATCTGTAGTATTTATCTTTATTGTAGTTTTTACAAACATAATTTCATACACAACAATACAACTTTTTAACTGGGGTGAAGATGTTTTGTACACTAGGGTGAGGCGATAAATAAAAAGTTTTTCAAATCAACTTCTAATAGTTGCCAAAAGTTGTCTTTGGTGATAGTTAGCTTTTGTGCAAAATTTGAGAAAAATCGGTTAATATCTTCAGGGAAGCTGCGATCTCAAAGTTTTACCATAGCTTTGCTATGGATTTTATGGTTAAAATATCAAAAAGAATGCCTTTAGCTAGTCTCTTTGCGTTTTTTTTTTACTCAAAAGATGTTTTCATGCATTAAAAGCATATGAAATGACTCACAAACATTATTTTATATGATATATTTATATTTTTAAAAAATCACTTTTTTCACGTTTTTGTTTCTTTTTAAATGCTTAAAATATTAATATATCATTTTATATAAATTTTTGTGACTTATTTTATATGCTTTGAATGCATGAATATATCTTATGAGTAAAAAAAAAATGCAATGAGATTAGCTAACGGCATTGTTTTTCATATTTTAACCATAAAATCCCGATAAAAGCTATGATAAAACTTTGCGATCTCAGCGCCCCCCGAAGATATTAACCGATTTTTCTCAAATTTTGCACGAAAGCTAACTATCACCAAAGACAACTTTTGGCAACTATTAGAAGTTGATCTGAAAAACTTTTTATTCTTCGCTCCACCCTATTGTACACATCAAAATTTTTTTCCTTTACTGGAAATATATGTTATTATTTTATTTTTCATGTTAATGCCCCTCAAGCATCTATGGTAACAAATAGCAATAGAATATACAACATGAAATCAAATTTTATTTATCATATAGTTTTCGAGAGAAATGTGTTGTTAAAACTCTCCCAGACACAATAGTCTGGTTATGGCCCTGCTTCACTATTCCTTGATATTAGAAAACTATGGCTAATACTTGAAAAACATATGAAACGAGACAAGTTTAAGAAGTAACAATTTGAAAGGTTACTTGTTTTACTGCCATCATCATTTTAGTCTTAGAAGTTTTTTCTTCTTTTTAACTTCTAATTAATCACCATTATTGTCTTCAGTACTCTCATACATGTAATTCCTCTAAAAAAGGCAAAGAGTGTTTTAAGCCTCGAAAAAAACTAATTATATTTCCTGTTTCATGTGGTCTAGTATTTTTGTCCGCTGAATCTTATATACTAGATTCGAGCTCTAACGCAAGCATGAAAGGAAACTTACACTAAATTGTGAAGCGCAAGGTAACACGTACTTACTCTAAGTTTGAAACGTGGAAAATGTTGATGGAAAAACTGCAAACTTATCGACCCAAGCAAGAATAAATAATGAAAATTGCAATTGCAAAATGAAACAGAGCACTTGTTGAGTGTGAAATGATGATATGAATATCTCTATATAGGTTAGAGTGGGCCGAAAAAACACTTTTTTTTATTTCGAATTTGTAATAGCGCGGAAAAGTTGCGAATTATGAAGACAAAAAGAAGGAAAAAAAATTATCGAAATCGGTTGATATCTTCCGATCGCGCATAAGGCCTGAAGTTTGACAAAAAATGAAAAAACTTCATTTTCGCGATTTTTTTTTTTTTAATTTTTGAATTGGATGTTTTCGAAATGTAATAGTGCGGAAAAGTAGCTAATTGTGAAGACAAAAAGAAGGAAAAAAAATATCGAAATCCATTGATATCTTCTGATCGCACATAAGGCCTAAAATTTGACAAAATAAGAAAAAAAACTTCATTTTTGCGATTTTTTTGAAAAAATTTTGAATGAGATGTTTTAATAATTTTTTCGCGCGGAAAAGTTGATATCTATGAAGACAAAAAGAGGGATAAAAAAGAGGAAAAAAATTATCGAAATCGATTAATATCTTCCGGTCGTGCCTAGGGCCTAAACTTTGACAAAATATGAAAAAGCACCATTTTTGCGATTTTTTGTTTAATTTTTTGAATTAGATATTTTCGTAATGCAATACTTGTAACGTTTGCTAATATAGCTTTAAAACATTGTGTTTTGATTTTGTTTTTGGTCAGTTAATATCTTCCGGTCGCGCATTAACCCCAAAATTACCCAAAATAAT
Organism: Uloborus plumipes; assembly: GCA_038373865.1. Taxonomy (NCBI): domain Eukaryota; kingdom Metazoa; phylum Arthropoda; class Arachnida; order Araneae; family Uloboridae; genus Uloborus; species Uloborus plumipes. The sequence goes on from JAXGGA010000029.1 coordinate 113,185, forward strand.
AATTAAAAAAATGTTACATTTTTACGCGTTTTGGTTTTTGATAAATAATTTTTTGTGAAACAGCCGTATTATTTTTTGAGACAGACTGGCATTAATATAGGAAAACAAACTACCACAGATTCAGTCGATATTATTCAGTTGCGAAAAGCCTTAGAAACTCTCATGCGTAGACGTCGGGCAGCAATCCATGCAACGTCGCTAGCCTGGCAACGGCTCTCTTCCACTCCATCGCCGCCTTCCTAGGACCACGTCAGCTTTCTGCCTATATTATTATTTCAGTTTGCGTTTCTATGTAGTAATCGCAGTGTACTATTATTTAGTTCAATCTAGCTGTTTTCATTTTGAAATTCTTCTAGCCTTCTGTAATGATGTAGTTTTATGCTTTGTGTGAACTCGGTGATTTAACGAAAAAGTTATACAATTGCTGGGCCAAATAACAAGACAAATACTCTAATAACAAGACAAATATTTGGCTGCCCCACTTTTGGTACTCCAAAAGAACTGCCATCAAACAAGCCGTCCACTGGCAAGGACGTCATTAGGTGCCGTACTCAAGGAAGGTTAAATTTGGCACTAGAAATTAATAATGGTGTCTTCGCCAGTAGGCAGTTAGTTTGATGGCAGTTCTTTGGAGTGCCAAAAGTGGGGCAGCCAAATATTTGTCTTGTTATTAGAGTATTTGTTTTATTATTAGAGTATTTGTCTTGTTATTACATAACTTTTTTTAAATCATAGAGTCCACGCATAGCAGGAAACTACATCATTACAGAAGACGACAAGATTTTCAAAATTAAAACAGCTAGATTGAACTAAATAATATAGTACGCTGCGATTACTACATAGAAGCGCAGACTGAAAAAACAATATAAGCAGACAGCTGACATAGTCATAGGAAGGCGGCGATGGAGTGGAAGAGAGTCGTAGCCAGACGTCTGCGCATGAGAGTTTCTAAGGTTTTTTGCAAATGGATAACATCGACTGAACCTGTGGTAGTTTATTTTTCTATATTATTGTCAGTCTGCTCAAAAAATACTACGGTTGTTTCACAAAAAATTAGTCATCAAAAACCAAAAACACGCAAAAATGTAACTTTTTTTAATTATCATTTTGGTTAATTTTGGGGTTAATGCGCAACCAGAAGATATTAACTGACCAAAAAAAAATCAAAGCACAATGTTTTAAGGCTATATTAGTAAACGTTACAAAATATTGCATTACGAAAATATCTAAGTTAAAAAATTAAATCAAAAAATCGCAAAAATGATGTTTTTTCATACTTTTTCAAAGTTTAGGCCCTAGGCACGACCGGAAGATATTAATCGATTTCAATATTTTTCCCCCTCCTTTTTATCCCTCTTTTTGTCTTCATAATAAAAACTTTTCCGCGCGAAAAAATTATGAAAACATTTCATTCAAAATTTTTTCAAAAAAAATCGCAAAAATGAAGTTTTTTTCATATTTTGTCAAATTTTAGGCCTTATGCGCGATCGGAAGATATCAGTGGATTTCGATAAATTTTTTTTTCCTTCTTTTTGTCTTTACAATTAGCAACTTTTTCGCACTATTACATTTCGAAAACATCCAATTCAAAAATTTAAAAAAAAATCGCAAAAATGAAGTTTTTTCATTTTTTGTCAAATTTCAGGCCTTATGCGCGATCGGAAGATATCAACCGATTTCGATATTTTTTTTCCCTTCTTTTTGTCCATTAAATTCGCAACTTTTCCGCGCTATTACAAATTCGAAATAAAAAAAGTGTTTTTTCGGCCCACCCTAATATAGGTCTCACAGTTTAAAGTTGAGTATAAATAAATAAATAAAGCGGAATAAATTATACAAAACAATGTAACTCACCCAAAGAAAAATAAGTAATGAAAACATCAATAAATGATAAGAGTATAAGAGATTACCAACTGAAAGGAGGGCAAAACAAACTTTTTGAAAAATCTCACAGTCAAAAGTCAACTTCGTGACTTTTACTTATTTATTTTTATTTTACCTAAAGAAAAGGTGTTGAGACTTCTAGAATTTCAAGGTATATACTTGTTGGTTTCCTCTTCACAGAAAAAAAGAGAGAGCAATTCAAACAGGAACTAAAAATAATAAATCAAAAAAGAAAAAGATTGCATCTCACCCGCAGGGCCTTTCAGTAAAAACGATGTAGTTAGGGTGTTCCTCTTTTTCTACAAATTGGACGCATGTGTAGTTCTCCCAGTGTCTCATGGCTTGCTTGAAGAGGGCGCGGTGATCTCCTAAAAGAGAAAAAAAAATAAATAAAAGAAAGAAAGAAATGAAGTCAGAGCATTCCTTTTCACTAAGGCCGGCAGATAAAAACATCAGGGTTGAGAAGTTCCTCTCCCAAATGAAGAGAAATGTCGCGGATTGTTGAATGAGATTACGCGCACAAAGGAACGCATTCGCGCCGAGGCGCATATTTGTAACTTTGTGCGAAGAAAGTAACAGTTTGCTCGAGGAATGTTCCTGAAATAGAACATTGATCAAGCAGGGTGTTTTTAAAGGAAGCTGAGAAGAATGATTAATATAGTATTAAGAGGGGTTTTTTTGATGCGGAGAATTTTGTGTGTGTCTGTGTAGGGATCAAGAATGGGTATTTTTCTGATCGTCAGAGGCGAGCAGAAGCAAATTAATTAGTCAAAACGCCCTTGTTTAGTTGCAATTTTTTGTAAATAAAAAAAAGGAACGAAACAACAAATTGGCTTTTAAATCTTTATACATAAAAATGAATGTATGTACGGTCTTATGTACCTATGTATGCCCTTTATAGACTCAAAAACTACCCGTCGGATTTCGCTAAAAATTTCAGTGTGTTTGTGTCCTCACTGGGCACTTTTAGACACCAGTTAGAAACAAAATCTGACAGGTAGTTCTTTTTACTTCCTTTTACGTAGTAAAGGAAGTATTGTGATCGCGAAAAAAAAATCACTCAAATTTGAGTCTAAATTTTGATTTTGCTTACCCCGAATGAATGTTCAGTAGTTTTTTCGACCTGTGAGCACGTGCATTTGTACCTACCAACATATAAGCAGCCGAAAAATCCTTTTCAACCACCCCCGAGTTAATTACGACTAGTTTTCTCGTGACGTCTGTATGTACGTATGTGCGGATGTATGTGCGGAATGCGGATGTATGTGCCTATGTATGTGTGTCGCATAACTCAAAAATTGTATGCCGTAGAAGCTTCCAGCTTGGTATGTAGGCTCTGAGGATGGTCTAGTTGGGCACCTCCCCTTGTGGTTGCATTCGAATGTTCCCAAGGGGGTGTTTTACCCCTTTTTTGGGGCAAATCAGTGTTAATTTCAATGCAGACTTAAGTGATATGAATTGGCGCGACCACTTGGCGATATGTCGCCAAGCTTTTGGTCGCCAAGTGTTTGACGCCAACTTGGCGACATATCGCCAAGTTGGCGACAAATTGGGCGAAAAAATCATTTTTTGAATTTGGGTTCAACTTGGCGCTATTGGCGATATTTTGCGAAAAACTCACTGAATGGAAATTAAAATCAGCAATAGTTGGAAAATTAACCATTGTAAAATATTTTTTGCATTGTGTCGTGGCAGATTAGGGGAGTAATTATTTGAATTGTTACCTTGCTCACTCCAAGCACTTTTTTTAACACTTAAGGCAACTACGAAGAAATTTACACGTAAAAAGAAGTAGTGTACGGTCCATACCAGATTTTTTTATTCCAATTTTAATTGAAATTTCCACATAAAATCTCTAATTTTTTTAAAGGCTTTCCTCCATTCAAATCATTATTTAGTACTTCATATATTCAACCTCTCTTCGATAGATAATTTTGTGTTTGATATTTTCATGGATATTGTCTTTGCTTTGCGTGGTTTTCTGAGGCTTCTCTCAATTCAAATAGTTAAAAAACGTTTGTTTCGTGAGTATTCACCCTTGAATATATAACAATTTGTTTTTATTTTTTTTCAAAAGTAGAAACGCAATTTTTTTCGTATGTTGCATTTTAACCCGCGTGACGCCGGGCATATCCACTAGTTTCTCATAAAACATAAAAATTGTCAATTTAAATGTTGTTGTCTTGGGGCCAAAAAAACAAAAAAAAAAGCCGGCAATGTGGGGTGCGCTGCTTCCCTTTTCCAACTTTCCCTTCATTTGTTGGAAAGTCTTACTTCCACAGTACACACATTATAGCCATAGGGACAGAAGAGGGAAAGTACATCCACGCACGAGCCCGGAGTCGAACCCGGAACTCCTCATCAGAAATCAGACTTCTCTGAGACAAGGTGGTCGGCATCAGTTGAAATGAAGATTACCATAGTTAGGGCAAATCTGACTTGGCAGCGTCGTAATAATGTGATTATTATCTGTGTAGATTTTACAATGCTACTAGCTTAGAGAGAGAGAGAGAGAGTTTGCTGCAAATATAGAGCTATTATACATTTATAACAGTTTGGTTAAAGAAAACTATTACCGAATGGCGAATGACACAACATTTTTAGTCGCCATTATTTTTATAGTAGCCAGTGGAGCTAATCTTGATCTCTTTATATGTGTGTGTTTTAAATCTGGAGGAACAGATTCCGACCTGTAAATTTCACAAAATGACGAAATAAATAGCTTTTTATTTTGAGCATTTTGATATTAAATCTGCACTGCATCCTTAACTAAAAATCTGAACTAAAAACCAAGAAGTTTTTGTTTTTTGGCGATTTCCACTGCTAGCAGCCGAATATTCTGTGGTGGCTACTGCAAAAGTATAACTTTTGATTTTAAATGAATATGGAGAAAAAAAACTTGGAGTGTTTACTTATATTTCTAACTAGCGGTACCCGCACGGCTTTGCCCGTGGTATAAAATTAAAAGTTCATTTGTAAAATAATTGATATATAAAAAAAAATGCTCTATTTTAGTTTTATTCAACTATAATTCCTTCAAAGTGATATAAAGATCTGATATGGACCCCACACTACTTAATTTTACGTGTAAATTTCTTAGTAGATGCGTTAAGTGCTAAAATAGTGCTTGGAGTGAGCAAGATAACAATTCAAACATTTGTAGCCATAGTTTGCTACGAAACAATGTAATAAAATATTTTACAATGAGTAATCTCCTAAAGATCGTCGTTTTTAACATCATTCAGTGGATTTTTCGCAAAATATCGCCAACAGCGCCAAATTGAACCTAAATCAAAAAAAAAAAAAAAAAAATTCGCCGATTTGGCGTCAAATATTTGGCGATCAAAAGCTTGGCGATATATCGCCAAGTGATCGCGCCAATTCATATCACTTTTGTTAACCAATTCATATCACCTTGCATTGAAAACACTGATTTACCCGATAAATGGGGTAAAACACCCCCTTAGAACATTCGAATGCAACCCCAAGGGAGATGGACAAAAATAAGCCAAAAAAGAAAATAAGAACAATTTTGTTGATAACAGAAATCAACAGAAATCTTACCAAAGTTTAAAAGAAGAAAGTTTTCTTTCCTAGCTTAAAAAACAAAACAATACATTTTCCGAAATGAAACACTTTAAAAAAACGATGCAATATCGAAATTGATACGATATTTCGTTAATCTGTGCTTTAGGTACCCTTTTCTCGCTAAATGAACGATAGGCGCGCCAAGCGTGGTAACCCTAGCTATTTTGCGTAGTTGACTTTTTGAAAACGCGCCAAGCAGGGTCCCAAAGCATCTTCACCGGGAAAAAGACAGGGTTGCCAGAGAATTGGAACAAAAAAATACTACGCCTCCTCTAAAAAAAATATTACAAAATACTACTGTTTCCAAACGTTGCCAAAATTAATGTTGCTGAAATGCGAAATCTATGAAAATGAAAAAAAAAAAATCCGCCAAATCTTTTAATTAAGTCATTAGTATATTGGAAACAGTGTTGCCAGAAAAATACTACGCTCCTTATTTGGGCCGAAAAAATACTACCGTAGAATCAAAAATACTACGTCTGGCAACCCTGGAAAAAGAACGAAACAAAAATAAGTATGAACACGTAACCATAGTAACAACATGAAAAGTTGATTTCCGTTGATAAAATAATTCTTTTCATCTCTCTTTTCAAACAAATTTTATTATCGAGCTGATCCATTTTAGAATCGTTTGGCTTGCTTTACTGAAGGTAAGCCTTGAATTTCGGGATTCTAAAAACAATTCTTACAGCTCTCCTGATGATCGTAGAAACTTCGAAAAAACTTCATTTTGTGCAGAAAATTTCAAGCTTTCGAATGACATAAGACTTGAAAATGTGTGTGGAATATTTCTTCCCTATTTTATCGAATTTCCGCTAAGAATTCGAATAGAAAAAGAACGAAATGGAATTTTCGAAAAATCGCTTCGAGGTGCAAAACTACATGCTACAAACTAATTTTGTGCCAAGTGGCATGAAAATCGACCGAACGGTTTTGGCGCTACGCGTAACAGACAGAAAGAAAGAAAGACAGACAAACCTTCAGCTTTATTATTAGTAGAGAAGAGATAGAGAAGAGATATTGAAGCTTCCTTGAAAATAGTGTTTTGCAACATCGTCCCAACGGAGAGTCATCGAACTTACTTTTAGTTCCTTATTATTAAGTAAATTGTTAAATACAATATGCGTCCTGGTGAAAATCATATTATTTATTATGTTAGTGTGTGTTTTACATCTTATTTTAAAGTTTACATTTTGGTTTATTTATCTTTCCTCAAACAAATCAATTTCCAATATGAATATTTATTTATTTATCATTATTATTATTATTATTATTATTATTATTTGTGCTTAAACATTTCATGCCACCACAAAAAAGGCGAAATTTTCTTTTTTTTCTAGTGTAGCTTGTGCATTGTTTTAATTTTTGATAAATTCTGTATGCTTATGCAAAACATTTTAACTACTTGATATCCAAATTGAATGCGCACGTACAAAATTTAATTAAAAGAAAGCGGAAAGTCTGGATATCCCAAATAAAAATTTTGATCAGAAAGAAATCTCTAAAAGGAATGATTTAATCAAAATGGAACGTAGTTTGAGTAATGATTTAATCAAAATGGAGAGCAGGTAACTTAAATAATTCATATATGAAATCTAAACAAAATGAAAGTGGATTTCTTTCATTATCGACCCAATTCAACACCATTTAATCAAAACAGACCGAAAGCTGACTTTCGCATTCAAAATACATAATTTAATCAAATACGAAGTTTTCGAACGCTTTATAAAAGCAACACAGAGCAAAGGAGCTGTTTAAATACTTCAAGCAGAGTTTGATCAAGATAAAAATTATTCACATTTTACACTTCAATTATTTAATTTATTTAAGTAGATTTTCCTTCAAGCATCCTAGTGTAACAAAAACACAAGGATGCTCTCTAATTTTTTTCATTTTTCCCCATAGTGGCACAGTTTTTGAATACAGTCGAACCCGCTTAATAGAATAGTCATTTTGCCACGAAAAAATATTCTAATAAGCGGGATATTCCATTATCCGGGATCAAAATAATGCATTTCAATGGTTTGGTACATTGAAAATGTATTACATAAAGCGGGATATTCCTATAAGCGATATTCTAATAAGCGGGATCGACTGTGATTTATTATGTGTCACTTTAACAATAAAACAAATTTATATTAGTTCAACCTCATTAAGGCTACAGTGGACAAATAAAATTGATTTTTTCAATTATTGTATTATATGTTTAAAACTTTGTGTGCTTGTATTATTGTATATTTACGACATCTAAAAGCATAAAAAACACAAATTAGTGCAAAAACAATGAATACTTTTTTTCAAATTTCAAATTTAAATATTTTTTTAACAAAATTTCAAAATGTTCCAGGCGTCGCAATTTTTTTTCAAACTTTGAATTTCCACTTAATTTTCAATCATTAGGCATGATGGCATAAAACAATGCATTACATGCAATGTTTTATGTGATAGTTTATAAAAGATGGCTTAAAAGGAAAATTTATATGATTTTTTCAACTGAAAATTTTTATTTTCAGCCATCTTTTATAAACTATCTCATAAAACATTGCATACAATGCATTGTTTTGTGCCATCATGCCTAATGATTGAAAATTAAGTAGAAATTCAAAGTTTGAAAAAAAATTGCGACGCCTGGAACATTTTGAAATTTTGTTAAAAAAATATTTAAATTTGAAATTTGAAAAAAAGTATTCATTGTTTTTGCACTAATTTGTGTTTTTTATGCTTTTAGATGTCGTAAATATACAATAATACAAGCACACAAAGTTTTAGACATATAAATCAATAATTGAAAAAAATAAATTTTATTTGTCCACTGTAGCCTTAAATGATTTACGTAACCAATACGTATTTTATAGTTTTGATGATGTACACTTTTACTGAAATTCATTTTAATTAAGTTTGCCGTCACCAGCCGTAGGAAACCCGTATACTGTCTGATCTTCTTAGGTGAAACCTTCTGCGCATTAACGCATTCGTCAGATCTTCTCTGATATTACCAAAATAGGGGTGTTAGTTAAGATGACAATAAGGGGAAGAATAATAAAAGCACTTTGAACCGTATCTAACAATGTGGAACGATGCTAATTTCAAATACATAGTTTAGTTGTATATGACAAAAGGATATAGCAAATGCAAGTTTTAAATTGAAAACTTAGGAAAGTTATCACCCACAACCCATCTACCCGCTTTTAAGTGAAACTGTTCCCGAGTGCCAGGCGCGGTTTTCAAGGAAGGACAGTATCGCAATAGACCAACTGTTCTCCATCACAATTTGAGTCGATCGCGGCCATGTTTTGAAACTTACTTTCGGTCTGAATGGAATTAACAAACATTAATTTCTGGAACATTTTTTTTTTAAAGTCACAACCAGAAATCATTTGCAATTTTTCCCACTAGAACTTTTTAGTCGCTATTTTATCAATTTTAAAACAAACAGTATACTTGTGTCTGAAAATATTTTGGTGTGGATTAACATATTTTCAGCAATTTAAAGCAACTGCTTCATAAAGTCTAAGGGCCCTGCTCCACATCAGTAGAAAACGCGACCGAAACCGAAGGCAGAAACCGAAAATCCGTGTGCTTTCCATAGGAACACCATTTAATCCGTTTTACGGTTCTGCTTTATTTTTCTGCTCTTCGTCAATGTGGAGCAAGGCCCTTAGAGTAAGTCTAAGCCTAGACTCTAAGTCTTTTTTGATGTGCAATTTGAAGGTGGTGACTTCAAATCACCATGGCATTAATTTAACCATGTAACCATGTATGCACCCCCAATATCCCCCCCCCTCACCTCCCACAGTCGATCTTGTATTCACATCAAAGTTGAAAAGTCGATCTTCAGTTAATTTAGGTTGCCGACCACTGACCTACACGATAATGCATGTGCATTGTGCAGGCCTACAAAACTGTTCGGTTAAATCTGCAGACAGCGCAGCAAAACCTGTAAATAGTTGCGCAGTTTGCTTTAGCTAGTCCTCGAAAGGAAGGCTGAAACTTAACGGAAATACACGAGCAAAAAGAATGCCCGTTTTTGGAATTACAAGCAAAGCTTCTAAGACTTCGCATTCATTATTTTTTCTCCATCCATCCATGTATTTTTAGTTTTCAACGTCGGTGTTGCACCTCTATTTCAAACCTATGATTAAATACAGCTTGAACAGACTAGATCTACGGCAATTATAACACAGGTTCTAAGAACAATCCTCTTATAAGATTTTTCTCTTAAGGGCCATTAAGGTATTTGTATATGTTTTCAATCAAGTTAAGTTTTGAGAGCAGTCCCGTTACTTAATTGTCACTTCTTGTATAAATGCAGAAGAATCTGTTAATTTTTCGACTTATTTTTGGGATATTCAACGCGAAGGAACGGGACATTTAGAGCTGTTTTGTCAGTAGATTTTGTTCCATAAATACAAATATAACAAGATGGGAATTTTTTGTTGGTAGCAACAGTTGAGATTTGTCATGAGAATTGCATGGAAAGTCAAAAGTTCATAGTTTTAAAGAAAATAATTCAAGGATAAGCAATATAATGCTTGTGACGGAGCGGGACTCACGCGAATCCCATTCCGTCACAGGCATTTTAATGCTTAAAATTCGATTACTTTCAAACAAATAACTAATTTTAAATTTTCTACGTAGTTCGTATGACAAATCTTTGCCCGTTGCTACCTACAAAAAAAAATTTCTAGCGTATTTTATTTGTATTTATAAAACAAAATCTATACTGACAAAACCGCTCCAAATGCCCCGTTCCGTCACGTGGCCTTTAACAGTAATTGGAAAAACTACCTCGACAGCACTTAGAAACTTAAATTTTTTTTATGAATCTTTACTTTAAATTTTATTTTCAGTCGGAACATACAAGCATGAAAAACTTACCGCTGAAGTTGGACTCGATTTCGTAAGGTATTACGGCTCTGTCCCATAACCTTTCGGGTCTCGCCGTTGCTGCCCTTTTTGGTCGCGTTCCTTTTGTCGGTTTTTGGGTTAATTTTCTCCGGTTCTTTCCAGAGTGCCGCAATCTGTTTTTAGACCTAAAATACAAAAAAAAAAGATAGATAGAAAATATGTAACATGAAAATGTTTCGCATCAATTTTTGTTTTTTAAAAATAGTTTTTTTTTCTTAAATTCATGTACGTAATCAAGCCTGTTAGTATGTAATACATGTTATTTTTTTTATTTACATACATTTTTCATTCATTTATTTATATATTTTGTATAAATAAAAACGGATAGCAAAGTAAAATGCTTCAAAGCTGCCATTTAAAGAATAGTTACGAAAAAGACTGACATTTTTAACTAAAACAAATACAGGTAGTTATCAAAATAATGGAAACACTTGAGATTCATAAGAAAAATCTACCGTTCATCGCAAAATAAGCGATCAATTGTTCTTTAACTTTAGTCATACAAAATATAGACTTCACCGGACATTTCCACATTGAAATTAAATCACTCATGCATTTGGGGGACTACAAAAAGGGGGGTCGAAAGAAAAACCGCTTTTTGACCAAATCTCTTCGAAAGTAGCTCGGAGAAAGCTATAAATTTCAGTAATTAATTAGCATACTATGTATAATTACTGTACAAGTTTTTATGAACGTACTACTTATACTTCCGAAGATATAAAACATTTTTTTAAAAAACGGCAATTTTATTTGAAGGGTTTTGGCTCATAACACTCAGTTTTTGGTCAAACCTTATCAAAACTTCAGAAAAGATGACAAAATACAAGAGAAAGAACATACTAAAACGGTAAATAAAAATATTAAAAATCCGATGAGATATGAACGTTAAAATGAAATAATTTTTCACGGCGCATGCGCGAACGACAGAAATTTATAACTACAAAAATATTGTACTCTGATCTATATTGCATCTCATAAAAAAAGCTCCAGTTGAATATCATGAAAATTGAAAAAGATATCAGCATCTAGTGAGCTGTATTTTATTCATTCGCAGACAATGCATAAGTAGTGAGGGACTGTCCACAAAGAGCTATTTTTAAATTAAAGGTGATTGCGTCATCGTTCAAAACCAACGTTTCAGGGGGTGTTCGGATACTTTTGGCCACCTACGTGTAAGGTCTTTTTGGCCAAATGGGCGAAGTGTGACTTCTGTGCCGAATATAAATTTTCAAACTGTATACAATTTAACATTGAAAAAAAATGCTCGATTGTCACCACACTATTTGTGAACAACCCCCCGCCATTTATGTATTGTCTGCGAATGAATGAATTACAGCTCACTAGATCGCTGATATCCTTTTCAATTTTTACGATATTCAACTGAAAGTTTTTTTATAAGATGCAGTATAAACCAGGCTACAATATTTTTGTAGTTATAAATTTCTGTCGTTCGCGCATGCGCCGTGAAAAATTATTTCCTTTTAACGTTCATATCTCATCGGATTTTTAATATTTTTACTTACCGTTTTAGTATGTTCTTTCTCTTGTATTTTGTCATCTTTCCTGAAGTTTTGATAAGGTTTGATCAAAAACTGCTTGTTATGAGACAAAACCCTTCAAATAAAATTGCCGTTTTTTAAAAAATGTTTCATATCTTCGGAAGTATAAGTAGTACGTTCATAAAAATTTGTACAGTAATTATACATAGTATGCTAATTAATTACTGAAAGTTATAGCTTTCTTCGAGCTATTTTCAAAAAGTTATGGTCAAAAAGCGGTTTTTCTTTCAACCCCCCTTTTTGTAGTCCCCCAAATGCATGAGTGATTTAATTTCAATGTGGAAATGTCCGGTGAAGTCTATATTTTGTATGACTAAAGTTAAAGAACAATTGATCGCTTATTTTGCGATGAACGGTAGATTTTTCTTATGAATCTCAAGTGTTTCCATTATTTTGATAACTACCTGTATTTAAATCATTACCAATTTTCAAAAAGAATTTAGAATGAATGCTTCTTTCTCCTAAAGAAAGAGCAACTTAGAACTTTTTAATTTATTTATTTATTTATTTATTGATGGCAGCTTTGTAGAGCACTTTACACAGGGCTGTATTTATGGGGTGGGTTTTGGGGTTTAAACTCCCTCCAGAAATTTTTCAACTCTATTCCAAAACAAACTCGTTTAGTTCTGTAAAGAACTAAACTAGCATACTTTCCCGTAAACCGACATAATAGCATCTGATCAATATTATTTTCATTATATGAGACTGCAAATTATGTCAAACATACCTTTTTAGCAAATAATGCTGACTTCTAAAGACAAAAAATGCCTATCTCATCTTATGAAATAGGCATGTAACAAGTGTTAAAACTAAAATTTTGAATTTAAAAAACACCCCGACTAACAAAACTAAAATTAAAAATTTTAAAAACCCAAACATGGCGAACGAAAGGTAATCCTTACTAATAAATTTGCTTGTCAACGAAACCAGAATCAAGAGGGAAAATAGATCGCCTTGAAAATCGCCCTTTGAAAAGCCTTTTAAACTATAAAATCAGTTACAAGTATTTTATTTGTTAAAAAAATAGAAATATTTTAATAAATTATTAGAGTTTGCTTTCCTTGTCTGCCAACAATGACAACGGTTCCGATCGCGTGAATAAAGGCTAAGCTGCATTTGCTAAAAAAAGCTATAACTCGCGTTCTATAGAACATGGAAGATCCAATTGCATCGCATCAGACGCAGAAATTTTTTCTCTTTCATTTGGTGCTATTTCTTAAGTTTTGAAATATGTTTTCACTGCTAAATTCCGGAAAAACCTTTCAAACGTTTTTAATTAATACTTTCGTTAATTAATACCATCCGAAGATGCAACCTAGCTTAAAACACTCTCGATCAACTTGTGTGTCGGGGGTTAAAAAGGAAACAAAAGAATTCATAAAGCTGTAGCATTTTTTTAAACAATGCAGCTATTATAGTTCTTCCGAGGAAAAGTTCCTTAATCGTTTTGAAACAAAAAAAAGATTAAAAATAGGAAACAGATTAAAACACATTTTCTCAAACCAAAAAATAACTCGTTCCTAAATAAAATATCTGGAATTTAATTTTTAATACGTTGCCAAGAATCAAAAGATAAATAATTGATTAAATAAACAATAGTCGAAGATTCGGTGTCAGCGACGATTTTAAAAAAATGTGGTAGAATTGGCCCCTTTTTTTCTACGCCTGCATTTCTGCCATGTTTTCAGAGTCGGAGTCAAGGAGTCGGAAAGAGTCCTCACAGCAGCTTATTCAGAAAAGTACATTACATAGATTATTCATTAAAACCGTTTTCTAACAAAGTTAGTTCGAAGGAAATCTGCCTTTACGTTCAGGATCTACATTAAACTTGAATTTCCCAGTAGGCGCTAATGTTAAGGTTTTTTTTTGAACCATTTAATATTGAACGAAAAAGGGTTCAAATCAAAAAGCGAAATATGGGAATGAGGAGTCCTCACCGAGATCTTTCGAAAAAAAATGATAATTTAATTCGCACTATTCACTCAATAGTTATTAGGTGGGGAAAGGTTGTTTGAACGGTTCAATGTTGAACGAAAAATTCTTCAAATTGAAAATTTAAATACGGTAACGAAGTATCCTTGATAAGAGCTTTTGAACAAAAAAAAAGTTTGTTCGAATCGGACTGTTCTCTAAAAAGTTAGTATCGCGGCACAGGTTGTTTAAACGGTTCAAAGTTGAACCAAAAATTGTTCAAATCGAAAACTCAAATATGGGAATGAGCTGTACTCACCGAGATCTTTCCAACAAAAAACAGTTTGTTCAAATCGGACCGTTAATTATAAAGTTATAAGGGGGGGGGGGGGGCAGACAGACACACATTATTCCCCATCTCAAAACCGTACTTTACGATTTTAAATTTTTCAATATTTATTTTATTTTTGACTTTTTTTCGAACTTGGCGATATTTTTATGATTCATGAAGCCGCTTATATGCTTTTTTCGTCTTTTTCTCATTTTAACGGCAAAAAAGCTTTTCATACGCTTTTTTTCGCTGAAAAAATTATTATAACTATTTTATTTTTAATTTTCTTATGTAATTTTCAACATTATTTGAAAAAAATAAATTATCAGTGTTGAATAATTGTACAAATTAATTGTTTTATCCGCAGTATTTTTTATTGTAGTTATTGCAAACATTCTTTCCCGCATAACTTTTTCCTTTGAAACTTGACTACCTATCACTAACAAAGACACCAAAATTACTTAACCTGTGAAAGTTCTTAACTCCATATTTAACCTAATTTATAACTGCCATAAAATAAAAATTTCAAAATTATTGTTTTAAATGCGCGTATATGAGTAAACGCATGGGCACAGGACATTTCCGCCGCAACGTAGGACATTTCCGCCGAAAAATTTATCTCTATCATCCCCCTCATGAGACATTTCCGCCGCGTCTCTCCACGCCGTTTCTGTGCGACAGGACAAATCCGCCGATTGAGCTGGTCAGAGTGTAATATTTGGCGAAGTTTAAATTGATTTACACTACATTGTGTTTTTTTTTTTTTGACTTCTATGCGATTTCCCCCTATTATAAGTGGTCCGGGAATAAATTCCGCTTTTTAGGTTAGGTCTTTGTCGCCAAATGAAGATGTGTCGCCAGGAATGAAAATTTTAAACCAGTAACCCCTTTCTCACCCTTGGAAATGGCGCGGCGGATTTGTCACATGCGGAAAAAATGGGGATAAAATTTGCGGCGGATATGTCCTGTTCCGAAACGCATCAATCTTTTTGAGTGGTAAAAAGACATCGATTATTTGACAGTGGCGAAGCTATGCAGTTATCAGATTTTTTTTTGATCAAGATAGAGATAATTCATTTTTTTTAAACATTTTTTATGTTTAAGCATAGTTTAAGCTCTTTAAGCATCTATTGTAACAAAAAGCAATATAATATAGAATATGAAATCAAATTTTATTGATTATTTTTTTTTTTTTATTTAACCCATTAATGCCTGACATTTTTTTTCCAAAGATATTTTGTATACTGGTTACAAACAGTGTTTAATGGACAGGAAAAATAATTAAAAAAATATCATGTGAAAAATATTTTTTTTATTAAGGAAGGAAAAATCGTTCTTTAAAAGTTACAATAACCCCAGAGGGTACATACATTTTTACTAATTTTTTTTCTGCCTACGATATAATATTTAAAAAGACATTTTATAAGAAGAAATAAAATCAGCAATTAACATAAACTGGGAAGCTGGGAATAACTTTTAAAACTTCGCTCTTTTTTTGAGATTGTGAACGATGTGATTTTTGATAAAGATCATATTAAAACTGCCACAGAACACACTTTACAATAGTTATCTGCTACAATCTGTTAATAACGAATTGAAACAATACCAAGGTACTCATTGAACACTATTATTTGGTTGAAATGTTCATTTGGGGGAAATTCAGACCCTTTTTTTGACCGTCCCTAAAAAGGGACGCTAGGCATTAATGTGTTAATGAGAAATGCGTTTGGTAAAACCCTCTTCGAAATAAAAGTGTAGTTACCGGCCTGACTTTATACCTTGAGATTTTTTAAGATATGATACTAATAATAATAATAATGCTTTATCAGTCTTCAAATAGACAGCAATCCATCCAATATAGAAGACAATACACAGACATAAAAGAATAAAAAATATAAATTGTTCTGTGAGGTAACTATAAATAGCATTTAAAGCTAAACTAAATTAGAGTTAAAACACAAATAGTTAAAAAGAAAGAAGCGCAGCAATAGCGCGATGTCTGGTTTAAATCGCGTATTCATCATGGGTAAAAAATATGTTTAGCAGTTTGTGGTTCACAAAAATGATAAATGAGATACGTCTAATACAATCACGAAGTTAATTAAATATCAGCAATAAACAAGAGAGTCAAGCGAGGCATGCCTGATATTGATTAAAGAAAGTTTGTAGTCTCTTTCTCAAACTTCTGATACCAAGGACAAAAAAAAAAGTTCGAAGTTTTTACTAGTACATTAAAAAAAAAAAAAAAAAAAAAAAAAAAAAAAAAAAAACGTTTCCTGATTTTTCTAAAAGGTTTTTTTTTTTTTTTTTTTTTTTTTTTTGGACACTTAAATATGCGATACACAGTAACTTGTGTCCATTACTTTTATGGGAAGAGTGGGTTCAACTGACAGAGGTTGTCTTGATCTAAATGCTTGGCTTGAAATACCTTTTTAAAAATACGAAAAAATTTAAAAAAGAAAAAGTAAAATAAAATAAACTAAGTTTAGTAATTTTGGCCGCCTAGCTTTTTTAACGCTGAAAAGGGAGTTTCATATTGCTTCCAAAGCCTTTAGTTTTCATAATAAATTTGTACTTATACATGCTGTTTATCATTAAATGTGGAAAATATAGTTAAAGTAATTATAATAACCAGTGTATCTAATGATTAGTGTATCATCTAGTATGGCAAGATGGCTTCATCACAATGTGGAATGGATAACATTCTGGAGATTTGTGTCCAAATACTTGCTGCAATCTATGATCTTAAAAAAATGCTTATATGCATGAATAATTTTATGCTGAGATTCGATTGTGAAAAAGTAGAGAGAATAAACCCTTGTTATAAATTCTGCTAGTTTATGTAACTCTAAACTTGGATCACTAGTTGCGATGTGTAGCCTCAAAACTATTTGCCATGGTGAGCCATCTTGCATGAGAAAAGCTTGCTTCTGCTAAATTTTGAGAACATTTGCCAGACGTTACAGATTTAGACACATCCCATAAATACTTTTGACTCAATTCTTTGACATCAACTTCTTTTTAAACGCGTTCTATTTTCTTATAGTTCATGACTGGTAGATCTTAGCAATATTGCAAGAATTCTCCAATAGGTCAACTAAATGAATTTGTCCAGTAGTCGGCCTATCAAGAGCCACCGTTAACTATCTTAATGGTAATTGACTAAATGAAGAAAGCATGCCACGGCTTGTAGTGAGGGTTCTAAAGACTTTTCTGGAAGTCTAATAGCACTATTTGATTTTCCAGTGTTAACTGATGTGCCGTAACAACCGATAGCTTTTATGTTCTTTATCATAGAACTTTTTTTTTCCATAAATCGTGAACTACAATTTCTTTCCCTGGGCCATTTACTGGAGCACCATGTCTGAAATATTTAGAGTCTGTTTCCTCAACCAAAGGTATATGTCCTTCTACACAATCCTATAGCAGCTATGCTAGCGGAGCTGCATTTCGTTTACCATCACGGGGCCCCCGATAGAAGGCGGGCACTGTGTGACGAGGGGCTTAGATTCTGTTTATTAGTTTATATTATTTTACTTTTTATTCCACATTCACAGATGATTCCCAGTTTCAAGTGCTAATTCAGTTAGATTCCACATTCATAAACAAGTTTCTAACCAAGACGCATGGCCTTGTAAAATGCTAGTTTTGATGAAAATTACGTAAGTTTAGAATAAATGTGGGAGATTTAAATGTTGTTTAATATACTTTTTTCAAACCCAATTTTGTCCTCGACTTTGCTGTGTACATTTTGCAACTTGAATTACTTTCAACATTTGTTCTTAATATTTAAAAAAAATTAGAAAAAAACTAATATTTTTGATGAAATTCACAAACTTCAGGCCTCGTGCGGGACACCTAAACAATATCTGATTAGGCTGAAATTTTTTGTGAAATATGTGCGTAGGTAGGGGCAACTTTTTATCAACTTAGTAAATTGAATTTTGAAAAAAAGTTCTTTTCGATACACCCTACTGTTGAGGTATTTAATTCATTTTACTTTCATCAAATAAGGCTTACGCTTTTATTTATATCATCATGTCTCAGTTATTTCTCAACGTTTTCTCACAAATCTAGTCATACATTAATAAAGCAAAAATTTCTAAGAAAATGTTGTGCTTTACTAACGTTGATTTTTCAATAGAATAATAGTTTACGCACAAAACAATTTTAACCGTTTGCATTTAATCATTGTTGCAAAAGCTAAGTGGGGAAAAAGTTCATAGCGCCGTAACTATGACAACCATCAGGGGAAAAGTGCGGAAATTAGGAAATTAATTTTACGTTGAGCTGCCAGCTCACACAATAACGTGTGTCCGTTACTTCTATGGAAGGAGTGGATTCAACTGGAAGAGGTTGTCTTGATCTTAATGCTTGGCATGAAATAATTTTTTTAGAAATACAAGAAAATAAGGAAAAAAACAAATAAAGTAAAATAAAATAAACAAAGTTGAATATTTTTGGCCGCCCAGCTTTTTATACGTTGAAACTGGAGTTTCATATTTTTCATTACTTCCAAAACATTTAGTTTTCATAATAAATTTGTACGCATCCATGCTGTTCATCGTTAAATGCGGAAAATATAGTTAAAGTTTCAGTTTATTTTAAGCTTATGAATTCTATTTCACGGAAAACGGCACTTTTTCTCCGTACGAGACGCTTCACATATTTCATTGAAAATAATAATTAATGATTTAAATTTTGTTGCTTAAGAAATCGCATACGTATGCGTGATTTCTTAAGAAAAAAAATCGTCATTACCTATTACTTTTTTTCATGAAATATTTGAACCGTCACTTCCGGGGGAAATAAACATTTTCGTGGAATAGTCTTAATTTAGTTCTTATCAACGGTTTTAATTTTAATTTCATTGCAAATGAGATCCGTTTTATTTACTTTGAAACCTTAGCTTAAAAATCTAGTCTGTTTCGTCGTTGCTTTACTAATGGAACAAAAATATCAACTCATTCAAACGGCCTATTACAGAAGGTTGACTCTGGATGTTCCGCAAGTGACCGATACAAAGGAATTTAATTTTAAGGAGCAAAATTATTTTAGAAAAATATAGCTGTGTCAGGAGTATCTCTGCACATCAAAAGTAAACACTAAAAAATGTGTTTACTCCTGTTTAGTTTAAATATTAAGAGCTATAACAAAATGATGGTGAAAATTTCGAGTCTGACTGTCACACACGACACGGTGGAATTGAACTGCAAGGTGTTTGAATTTTTAAGGAAATTTTAAGGTATCAACATACAGTGACATTACAGATCTTGAAATCATAAAAGATAAATAATAAATAAGGTTGCCTAACACTTCCCCTCATCTCGAAACAGCAAAAAAGTGTACACTGTAAAAAATGAATGCTAGCTTTATAATATAATACAGCTAATTTTATGGTAATAAACTGTAAAATTGCTAATTTTACAGTAAAAGACGGCGAAATTGCTAATTTAGCAGTTGATTACCGCGCATTTTAGTTTTAAACTGGAGCCTCTGCTGCCAGTATTATAGTGTTGTTTTTAC
The DNA here is from genome assembly GCA_038373865.1 of Uloborus plumipes. Classification (NCBI taxonomy): domain Eukaryota; kingdom Metazoa; phylum Arthropoda; class Arachnida; order Araneae; family Uloboridae; genus Uloborus; species Uloborus plumipes. The sequence goes on from JAXGGA010000029.1 coordinate 132,892, forward strand.
AGTATAAAACTACTAAATTTTACTGTAATATTACTAACTGTAAAATTACTAACTTTACAGTAAGAAACTGTAAAATTGCTTGTTTTAGTTTATTACTGTGCATTTTAGAGTTTTAAATTGGAACCTCAGCAGCCAGTATTATACTGTGAAAAGAACAGTTCATTTTTTGCAGTGTATGTTTAAAATATAATACACTAACCTAGAGATGCGCAATCAAAGAAGAAACTAAGTGAACTTGCAATACATAGTTAATTCTCTGAAGGATACTTAGTTTATTAAAACTTATTATCTTTTTCTACAAATTATTCTCTAGAAACGAAATCAAAGCTAATTAATAGTCACTCAAATATGTTTCATAATTTCTTTACGTTTCTCCTCTTCATTTGTATTTCGCATGGATATTTCAAACATTTTTTTCAATAGTTGACTGAAAACATCTCTCAAATCTTTTATTTTATCAATGAGTTTGGAAGAAAAGTAACAATTATTTTCAATCAGTGCCGGAATAAAGAAGTACCATGCCGTAGAATAAACTATTTCTGAATCATATGCACCAGCTGTGACCTCGCGTGTTTTTTATTTGATTTGGAAAATATATAGACAGTATTTTCAGAATGGAATTCTCATGAATATTTTTGAATTTCCAATACCTACTGCACACAATATTTAAGAAAAAGGAATTTTCAAGATAACTGATGAAATATTTTACTGGGGCTCTAAAAAATTGTTTTAGGTAAATGAAATTAACTTGCAAGATGCATTAAATTTAGAGCTTTCAGTAAACTTTTAATATTTCGGTTGTGGCTCTGGTAATACCCATTTTTTCGGACTGTTCTTGTTCTCGAATTAAAGACAGAATGAAAAATTGAAGAAGATGATACCACATAAACTGCTTTCATGGCTATTAAATCGTCTTTATTTTTAATAACTGAAGATAAATTAATTCTTCTTAAAGTCTCGTCATTAAACATTTTAAACCCATAAAAGATGTACTATTTCCAAGAATTATTTAAACTAGTTAAAGCAGCAATGCACTTTAGTAATAATAAATTATAATAGTTTTGCATGAAGATTTTAATTAAGAAACGGTTTACATGACTATGGTTGAACCCGTTTATTTTTATATCGGTTAATAAAATATCCCGCTAAATAAAATAATTTTCAATGTACCAAACAGTTGTAAGTTTTAATTTTTAATCTCAGATAGTAAAATATCTCACTTTTTAGAGTATTGTTTCATAAAAAATGAGCAATTGCTTTAAGCAGACTGGGCTATAATAGACTTCATTTAGCACAGCAAAACTTCGCGTCAGCAATATTCTATACAACGAATCTTATATGGCCCCATGAATTAGTGAGAAACGCATTGCAAATCGCTTTTTGTTTGAAGGATATGATTAGCGATTTTAAAACTCTATAAAATGATGTTTTTCTCTTTCGATGTTCTCTCTTATATTTCCAACCACTTTTCAACACTGTAAAAACTAAATGTTGTTTTTACAGTATAATACAGCTAATTTTACAGTAATAAACTGTAAAATTGCTATTTTTACAGTTTATTAGTGTACATTTTACAGTTTTAAACTGGAACCTCTGCTGTTTCTTGTTTTTACAGTATAATACAGTTGAATTTTACGGCAATAAATTGTAAAGTTTCTACTTTAACAGTAAGAAACTGTAAAATTGCTAGTTTTACAGTTTATCACTGTGCATTTTACAGTTTTAAATGGGAACCGCGGCTGCTAGTATTATACTGTAAAAACAACAGTTCATTTTTTACAGTGAATGATGATTCAGTTTAAATTAACGTTCGAAAAAGAGAATTCTCTCATTTTCTCCCTTCGTACAATAAAGGTTATTCTTATGACAAGTCTAGAATGCTTAACTTCCTTCTACCCAAGCAAGAATGCTCGATGCTCCTGTTTTGGAACTCATCCGCCTGTTTTGGTTTAATCAATAATAAGGGATTAACTTCTTGAAAAATTATAACTTTAGACCTGCCGTTTTTGAAAGGGATATGAACTTAATTTTTCTTTTGAAAAGAGAAAAAAAACTGAATTGTAAACGGGTTATTTAAAGATTAATTTTTTTAACTAAATTTCATTCATTCTTTGGTTTAAAACAAATATCTGATATCTTTATTAACTAGAAAAATTCTATGAATCACCCATTAGACATATTTATTGACTTGAGATGCTTCCCCAGCCTTAATTTAAACTCCCAACATACTCACAACAAAACCACAAAACTTATGCTATGTTTTTAAAAGCATTACATTCTTTAATAAAAAAAATGTTTCGTATCGTGTTCCAAATGTTTCAGTTTTAATTGCTGTTATGAATTTCTGAAAATTAAACTGTGCTCAAATGTTCATTTATTAGCCAAAGTATAAAACTAGCCAGACTACAAAATGCTTCAAATTTAACCAGATTTAGAATTAAACAGAAATAAAATGAAGACTCAACTGAAGTGAAAGGTCATGGCATCTGATTTTACTTTAAAAGGAATCTGAAAGTAGGACAAGAATGATAAAATAATAACGCATAAAGAAAGGCACAGAAGTGAAAAAGAATACGGTAATTGCCAAGGTTCTTTGGCTATTTACTGCTTTTCTTCTTGTCTTGCTGTCAGCAAACCTAGCTCGTTAGCGTTGCCATCTGCTGCTGGAGAAAAAAACGGCCCGTAAATGGCTCTTGTTGACACTAACAGGCATTTTTCGAAGTATTTGCTTTGACACTGGTAATAATAGTGTCAGGAAGATTCTCTTATGTTTCTTTCTCACTTTAACAATGCTTTGTTTTCGCCACTGTTTTTGACTGCATTCTTTGAACTAAGGAAATATTTCGCCAAATTTATTTTCAAGCTTAAGTAGTTTTAATGGTGCAGAACATAAAGGCTGCTATTCAAACATTGTCCTTCAGAGGTGTTACTCGAAAATATAAAACAGCAGGAACGGAAAGAGCGATAAAAAGAAAGAAAGAAGAAAAGTTGTTAGAAAGTAAAGGCACATTCCGAAACTAGCTCTTTATTAGGCACTTATCTTACACAAAGTATTTCTGGGAACTTTTGATGAGTCAATATTTTTCCTGAAGCATTGTGCCAAGAATCTTAAGACATGTAAAATTAATAGTTTGCGATAAGCACCGTGATTGTCTTGCTAAGTTTCATGTCTATAGTTGAGACGAACCTACCCAAGTAGCATCAACTCATCGGATTTTGCTCGGCCGATCAACAAACTCCTCGTAAACTGATCCTGTAACGCACGATGACATCGTTCCGATCAGTATCCGAGCACGGTTTTCGATGAGCTACTTTTCATCGGAAAGCGATATCCTTCTGATCAACTTTCCCGGTGAAAATAAGATGAGCCATATTCCATCGGAAAACGATATCCTTCCGATCAAGTTTCCCGATGAAATTCCTCGGCACAGGACTGTTCTGCTCGTAAATTGCTCCAAATCTCATCGTATTCTCATCGGATTTTGCTGCTCGGATTCTGCTCGGCCGATGAGACATATTGGATCATCGGCCGATGAGAATTTCATCGGGTTTCGATGAATGGCCGATCATCGGCCGATGAGATGATGCTTCTAGGGTAACCTGACAGCATTTAAGAGGCTACACAGATCCAATCACAGCGTTACGACGCTGCCAGGTTAGATTTGCTCCGACTGTAGTTACTAAGTTCGACACGAATTCTTTAAATACATTTGATTGCTTGCAGTTTGGGGCGAGTCACGGTAATGACATTTAATTTGCATTTTTTTTTTCAAATATTGAAATTTGTTTTATTTATTTTTGCACTATTAACCAATGCACAGTGTAGTGAATGACAGAAGGGGGTTATAAGGGGCCCGTGCCTCTTCCAAAGAAATATAAAACATACTTCAACTAAACCAGTAACTATCTTTTTATTATATTTCTTCACAGCTTGAGTAAAAATGCAAACAATGTTTAACTAAAAAAGATACACCCACACACAAAACATACTTGAATAAAATCACCTTGGTTTGCTATGGGAGAAATATTTTAGTAAGCGTTTAGTGTAAAAGAATAAATTAAAATCATGAGTCTCGAATTCAAGGTACATAATATATCATGATACGTTCATGATTAATTCAAAAAAGTGATTGTTTTGCCTTGATAAATCACTGTTATCGCTTTTAGCCAAGGACATAAAGTTGTTTTTTATCTGTAAGTGAAAGTGGGAAATAAGAAAGTGGAACATAACTTTCCGCGAAGCTCAATAAGCAGCAGTTTGAACATTTCAAATCAGTTAATACCTTTTACAAAATTACGACGAAAGATCAATTCAATGTATCATTGATAGATAAAAATAACTTTGTAAATAGTTAATTTATAAACGGTGGGCAAAGAGATTCTTTAGGGTTAGAATTAAAATATTTATATATATATTTCATAAGTTTTCCTTTCTCAGATATTTTCACGAACTTACTGTATTAATACTTCCACATACAGCCAAAGGGTATTCTTCTATAATATCCTTTCGTTGTATGTAGGAGAAACCGACATATAAAAACATATTCTTACATCAACTTCAATGAACCAAAAGTAATAAGCAATCTTTGATTGCCCCAGAAGCAAAAAAATATGTACGTATATCACAGCAAAAATTAACTTCTCAGCATTTATATGAAGCTTTTACCCAAAAATTCCTGAAGAACATTCAATTCACAAAAATATTACCTGAATTTTTCTTTGGTATTTTGCTTAGCGATCCAATGCCTTTTTTTCGCAGCCAATTTGGTGGTGTTTTTAGCGTTCGTGGCAACATTTTTCGCCAACTGTTCTTGCCTTTCTCTTTCCTCTTGCTGTTCTAGCTCTTTTTCGTACTCCTCGTTTTCCAACCGGCTGAGAGCAATGTCTCCGACGAAACCATCTGTAACGAAAGAGAAAATTAAATAAGGAAATGATTAAGTATTAAACAACAGCGAGACAAAAAAGCAGCGACAAACTGGCAGAAGCTAAAACGGTAATGAAATTTACGAATGAGCACATTTTTATTCCGGTCCCGTAAAAAGGAAGATAATTAATTGACGTAGATAATAATTGTGGATTGACATAAAGAATAAAACTAAAATAAGTTAATCTGCGTTCATGTTGGGGAATATTTGTGACAGCAGACGATAAATATATTTATTTTAAAAAAATTAAGGAAAAAAATATGCTCAGTTAAAAGTCGTTTGTGTTTATTAGTTTCACTGATTAGTAATTATTTTTTCTTCTTTTGAATTGGCAATGGAATCACTTTTACTTATTTATTTTTAGAATAAATATTTCAGGATTGGAAATACGAACATTTTATCCCGCACGTGATAGCTCATGTACTTATTTAGTGAGTAATATTTTTTAAACTGCAATAAACAAAATTCTTTCGCTTACGAAGTCATAAACTTTTTAATTATTTCTTAAACAAAACAAATATATATATATTATCTCTTAAAATTATAATAATTTCCCATTAGAAAAACGGCATCAAACTGCTCATTCTTAATCCAAAATTCACAATAAAATTCTAAATTTATTTGTTGTTTTCACATTTATATAAATAGGAAAAAAATCCCTACTAAAAGTAATTATTTCCGTACTGCTAATTTTTCCTGTAAAAATAACAATAACATTCTAAGCGAAAACTTTGTTTTAGAATTTTGATAGCAGCCAAAACAACTGTTTGCTAAAAATAATTACGTATTAGAATTATACTCATTAACAAATATTCAAAATGGCAACAGAAATAAATAAAAAGTATTGATTAAAATAAAAGAAATGACGAAAAATGTGGTTCTATTAATTATAATTGAGAAAAAAAATTCCCACAAAAAACCATCATTAGAACTTAAGAGCACCACATTTTCAAATGGCAACAGAAAAAATAAAAGTCTTACTAAAAACGATCGTTAAAACTTTATTGTAACCCGTATTCAAAATGGCAGCGTTTTCTTTTTCTTTGATTTGGAGAAAGTAGTGTTTTTCCCTTCAAAAATGGCACTAATGGCAAAAGTAATTTAAGAATTTTATTTTTGCAGTACTCAGGCCAAAATGACAACAGATAGAAATCATTAATGAGATTTTTTTCACTCGCAGACGATCGTCGATTATCAATTAAAAATTAAATTCCGCTTTCATTTGAAAGCCCGTATCTTTTTCCGGAGTGGAGATATCTATTAGTGGTTTTGAAAAATCTCGAAGGAAACTCTTCTAAAGATATTTTTTTGCGTTCTTTCGAATGAGACCAAGATCGAGAAGATCCAATTAGTATTTCGCTAGATAGAGCCCTTTTGAAGTCCTTTATTTGAAATTCGAACAGATCGGTACTTTTTCCCGCTCAAAAACCACCCTATGCTCCTTCCCGCGTGCCCAAGTATCTCCCTGCCAAATTTCGTCCAGGTCCGACGTAAGCTGTGGATTTGTATAAGGTACACACACACACATAAACATAGGGTAAGTGCTCCAGTAGTCGGCCATTTAAGAGATCTTTTGTGGATCTTGGCTAACCTAGAACTTTCAACTACCAATACAGCAAAAAAAACAAGGTAAAACTTTAGAATGAACCTTTCTGATAGTGAATCACCTACTTGTTTCAGAAATTAAAAAAAAAAATTATGTTAAAATCCAAGCTGTTGTCAACACTAGTAAATGCTTTAGTAGTCGGCCACAGAATCATCTTAGCTGAAAAATAAGTAGAATCGCAATCTTGGATGACGGGCACACCATTCAAAATGAAATGACACATTACTAATTCAAAAAAAGTACCCAAAACCTAACTGCCACTGGTTGATGATTGAGGATTGTACATGGATGTGTGAATGCGTCATATCTGATTTTGAATTAAAAATGCACTATTTATGAGGAGGTTTATGTCATTGTGGCCGACTACTGGAAACTGGCCGACTGCTGGAGCACTTACCCTACATATTCTTTGTTTTATTTATGTGGATTTTAGTGTCGAAATAGTTTTAAACAAACATACACCAGCAACCTACTGTAAAAACATTTGATTTTTAGAGTGATTAAAAAAAATCCAAGTGTGTACGTATACTTTAACAAATTCCAATATTTACTTCTCATTTTAAAGCTTCTCGTACCGGATATTAACGAAAAATGCAACCACTGGCAAAAATTATTATTTTTTTTGTGCGTCAAAATTTTTTTTCTGTTTTTTGTTACATATCACTAATGAATAGTTTCCGAAAACTAGGATCCAGTGGCGTGGCTGGTACAGAGCGTTGCGCTAGGAATGCGGAGATCGCACACTGCAAAAAAATAACTGTTGTTTTTACAGCATAATACTGGCAGCCGAGGTTAAAGTTAAACTTTGTAAAATGCACAGAAATAAACTGTAAAACTAGCAATTCTACAGTTTCTAACTGTAAAGTGAGCAATTTTACTGCTTATTGCCGTAAAATTTAACTGTGTTATACTGTAAAAACAGTATAATACTGGCAGCAGAGGTTCCTGTTTAAAACTGTGAAATGCACGGTAATAAACAGTAAAATTAGTAGTTTTACAGTTTATTATTGTAAAATTAGCAATTTAACAGTTTAGTACTGTAAAATTAGCAATTTTTACAGTTTATTACTATAAAATTAGCTATATTATACTGTAAAAACAACATTCCTTTTTTACAGTGCAGATTTATACTGCTAAGTGTGTGCCGCTTTTGTGATTGACTTTTTTTCACCAGTCAATTCTGATCCAAACTTCCAAGAATATACAATCTAAGCTTATTGTAATGTTTTAAATCACAGTTTTACAGATGAATTTGGCTAAAGTCCCCTATTCTAAGCTAAGAGAAACATTTTATAAAACGAAACATTATTTTGAGAAAAAAAAAGTAAAATAAAAAAATGTGATTCAGAATGTTAGGAAAATTGATTGAATCATAATATGAACTCTGAAGTGGAATTTTAGTCTTATATTTAGTTAGAGAAGGAATCATTGTGACAATCCATTCAACAAAGATGTAGTTCATTGTAAAAGTGGTGTAGCTCTTTGTAAATGGTTTTACTGTGCCTTATTCTAGGAATTGCAGGGAAACACGAACTTTCACAAAAAATTGGGTATCAAAATTTTTCCCACTATTATTCATGAGGAAAAATAACGAACCAATGGTAAAAAATGTAGTTTGTATTCAAACTGGGGGGGAGGGGGGATTTATTTTACCATAAATAATATTTCTTAAAGGTGTTTCTTTTCTCTTTTTTTGGTTGTTTCCTTACAAAAGTAAGGTATGATTTCATTTCCTTTTTAAATCGGTGAAAAATAACAGATCACTTTGACTGTTTTTCCAAAAATTCTAGTTAAAAAAATCAAATTTTTCAATGACTGCGTCAAGAGCAAAATCTTCGCTCTAGTGCCTGATGGTAAACAATTATTAGAACTTAAAAACAAACGATAATTTCTTTCCGCTAGAGAATATTCACGAACAAATAAATGTCACACGATCCATTCTAAAATCACCTCACCAAAATACGCGAAATGAACAAACTGATGATTAACCAAGTGTTAGAATAACGAGGTAAACTTTTCATGGAAGTGCATTGAAATAAATCGCCTGACTAGCCACTTGAGGACTCGAAACCATTTAGTAACAGCCTTCATTAGTCGAGTTCTCTGCCCGGGAAACGGGGCACTAAGCCGGGTGAAATAAATGCGTTGTCCATTTATCAAAACACTTGTGAGAGTTGGAGGGTTTATTACTAAAGGGTTAAATGTGACATGAGTTAATCTTTTAAAAATGGAATTACACATATTTATGCAAGCTTCATTATTTTTCGGAAGGGGTATTGGAGTGACAAATGTTGTTGGTGTGGCTTTCTAGCTGTGAATTATCTGTTTTAAGTTCTGAAGGCTTAGGATTGAGTTTGTCTGGATAAAATAAATAGAATTTCTATTTTGCTGTACAGTGAACTCTCACTTATGTCCCGACCCAAGGGTCTATAAGAAACAGGCGCATAAGTGAGAGAGATGCATAAGTGAGTAAGATAATTTAAAAATCTAAAACGCAACATAAGTTCTAATGAGAGCATGGATAAGAATGTTTCAATGGAAAAGGGTTCCCTAGCAGCATCATCTCATCGGCCGATGATCGGCCATTCATCGAAACCCGATGAAATTCTCATCGGCCGATGATCCAATATGTCTCATCGGCCGATCAGAATCCAAGCAGCAAAATCCGATGAGAATACGATGAGATTTGGAGCAATTTACGAGCAGAACAGTCCCTTGCCGAGGAATTTCATCGGGAAACTTTATCGGAAGGATATCGTTTTCCGATGGAAAATAGCTCATCTTATTTTCATCGGGAAAGTTGATCGGAAGGATATCGATTTTCGATGAAAAGTAGCTCATCGAAAACCGTGCTCGGATACTGATCGGAACGATGTCATCGTGCGTTACAGGATCAGTTTACGAGAAGTTTGTTGATCGGCCGAGCAAAATCCGATGAGTTGATGCTACTTGGGTTATTGCTATGATTTGGCAATAACTGTAACTTAACTACAGTGATAAACAGAAAAATAAAAATTATAGCATATCTAATCACAAACTGTTCCCTATAAAACGATGCATAATAAATAATTGTCTCTCCAAACTCTAATTCATGCAGAAAAAATGCCATCTGCGAGCAGCAAAAATGCGAACAATAAAGAGGAAAGTGAAGAAACATGCTTATTTTTTAAAGAAAATAAATTTAATTTTTCATATTTTACGAAAAAGTTGGTGCATAAGTGAAATATTTATCTTTTGATCGATGCATAAACGAATGAAATTATCATTATTTTACTATGGAATGTGCTGGGACCATTAAAATCGTCGTATAAGGGAAAAAAGCACATAAATAATGAGGTGTATAAGTGAGAGTTCACTGTATTTATATAATCGTGTGCGTAACTAACAACTATTGCAACGCAACTTTAGGTATTTAGTACAGCTTCATATTCTATCTTTAAATTAGTAGACAGATTTTATAAGCGGGTATCAACAACTAAAGTGCACTAACATTAAACATCTACATCAAAAATTGACACAGTATATTTTACCACGCTCAAAATCGGATCCAATTTTATTGTAGATTTTTTAAAAATAGATTTCTTTTACTTTTGCTCATATTAGCTAGTTTTCTGAAAATAAACTTTAATTCTGTAATATTAACCCTACACTGCATGATTTTTTGTTCTTTGAAAAACATTTATATGCTTTTTAGTGTAATAAAAAAAAAACATTGGAAAACATTTAAAAAAAAAATTGAGGATAGATGGTTATATTTGCTCTAAAGATACCTAATACTTGCTTTTTGTGCTTGAGTTGCCTTATGCATGGTCATAAGGAAAAAGAGTCCATGTAGCCAATTGGCAACGCTATGCAGTGTAGGGTTAAATATTTCTTTCAAAAATTGTTTGAACAATAATTAATTTGGCACCCGCAGATCTAACCACTTTCATTAAAGTGCCAAAGAAAAAACAAATCACGAACTTGTCAAAAGAGATACGCTAATTAGAATTTTCAACTGTTTTTTTATACTTTAAAACAAATACGCGCGTGAATATTTACTTTTTTCAGTCATCTTCGCAATTAACTGCAACACCACAACAAAAGTTTTAAATTAAATTTCTACTCCCACATCAAAAGTAACATTTTCTTCTGGTAATTCAATTATTTACATGTATTTCATTAAAGACACCGTAGCTCCTTGAGAAAAAGTCATAAAACCAAAGAAAAGTTTAATTTTTCGGGTAGAAGGACTTTATTTGTTTCAGCAAAGAAAAATAAAAGGAAGTGGAAAAACAATCTGCTTCCTAAGCCAATTATGGAAATCAGTTTTACCAGTGAGGTCAACTTCTCTTTTTTTTTCTGAATTCTTAATGCTATGCGTGTTGAATGAGTTGATGCTTATTATAGGTGGAAATAGAAGATCACATTAAAATAATAAAAAGTCGTGTTTGCGTACATAAAAAAGGTGAAGTTTTGTGAAAAATGTTAGTTCATCAAATTTCTCGGGATTTTTTTCAAGGGTTAGTTTATAAAGTAAATACCTTTTTTATTGTTATGTTGAAGAACCGTTATTTACTCAAATTACATTTTGTTATACAGGATTTTTTTTTCTGTTTTGACTTTTTTTAAAAAATATATATAAATTTAGAAAATGCAACAGGTTATTGAAATCAAATCAGCAAAGAAGAAATGCCAAAAAATTTGCGACAGTAGGAATGGGATCGTCCTTCATATTTTCTAGTTCCTATATAAATTAATTTAATTGCAAATAATGATTGAAATCAAATTTATTATTAAAAAAATCTCCTTATTTGTGTATTAATACGTTTTTTTATATTAATTGATTCAGTGAATTCGTAATCTTGCCAACATTTCAGCTGTCCCTCTTACAAGAGATTTTCAGATTTTTAAGGTGAGTTTGACACCAGCACAAGTTAAAGTTTCATGATTTAACAAAGCTTGTAACTAATCTAAAACATTGGAGAAGATTAGAAAAATACTTAACTAGCCGAAACGAAAGTGAAAAAACTTTAAAGATTAGACAGTAAAGAAAATTATGCGTCTAAATCTTTGTAACGTAATAGATGTGAGAGATTACGTCACCGAAGTTACCACCGCAATCAATCTTTCTGCTCTTTCACAGAACTTCTTAAACAACTTGCTAACTTTTCTAACTCTTGACAGTCGAGTCCTGTGGAAGGAATGGATTTTGGTTAAAACAATTTGTTGACAATTAGATTTATTAAATATCCATTATCCAACTGCCTGAAAATGAACTAGGGTGAGTTCTGGTAAGTGCGTACTCTTTTTTTCAAAGTTCATGTTCTCAAGGATGCTGTTCTGTTGAAAAATCTTGTACACAAACAATTTTTTTTTAGTTTTCTTTCCAGATCCTTTACTAAGATTTTCAAGCATATAATATGTCAAATAAACCATAAGCATAGGTTTTGTGACCTGGTTTATGACACCTATTCTAAGGTACGCACTTTCCCTACCTAGCGGGGTAAGTGCGTCCAACTTAAATTATATGAATATGAGCAGGAAAAAACTTCTGGCACACATTAAATATGTTAGGTAGTTGCCTTAGGATAATTCCTAATACTAGAGATCAGCACTTGCTTGCATGGATGAAACGCAATCAGTGATATCCCACGTGTCTTTCAAACAACTGTGATTTGAAAATTGAGAGAGTTATGTCTGTGATTCTTCCTTTGTCCTTTTAATAAGATCAAGTGAGCAAATGTAAGTTGTTTTTATTTAGTAATAATCACTTATAGTCTACATAGTTTATTTTGGGTTAATACATTAATCAGTCTGTGTTTTTAAGCCAGGGTTCGCACTTACCCCTTCTTAAATGTAAGATGAGACATGTGCGTCCAATAGCGTTGTTGTAAATGCATACCCCTGTGATTTTCTTTAATTCTATTTGTATGGTAGATCGTTAGGTGACCTGAGTGAACAATTAGTTTTTTTTTTTTGAATAAATACGGTTTTAAAATATTTTTCTTATTAGAATCAGCAGCAGTAAGAAAAAGCACAACATAAAGAGCAAAAAAAAGAAAGAAAAGAAAATAATTGAACATGATATGATACTTGTATATTTTTTTTCTTGTACATTGAAATAGTTTTTCACAACGTGTTCTTAATTTTCTTAAATATAATTTATTCATTACTCCACCTTCGTTTTTTAAATCAGTTGGTTCCTTATTTAGTGTTTCACTTAATTTCATTGCTTCATTTGTCATTCTGGTTTAAATTAAGTATAGCTTATGATCGCTATTTTCAACGAAAAATTTACTGACTAATATCTAAAAGCCAGTATATTTCAGAGGTAATGAATAAAGTTGAAATATTATGCCACATTCAATGTAAATATAAATACTTGATGGAAATGACGTCAGATTTAAAATCAACTTACAAAAGAGTTATAAGCAAAATTAAAGTTGAATTACGAGAGTTGGATTATCCACTTCATGGTACACACTTGTCTCATCATAATGGTACGCACTTGCTCCGCATAATAGTACGCATATGCCTCATGATAGTGGTACGCACTTGCCCCATCAAAATGGTACGCACTTACCCCCCCCCCCCTTTAAAGAAAGGGAAAGTGCGTACCGTCATATAAACACATTTTAGTTACAGTATTTGATCAAAATACCCCATGTATGTTATTAGTAGCTATTACTCAAAAGAAACAACTTGCATTTCTTGACTTTAATTGCTTGGTATGACTACAAGAGAAACTGAAACAAAACCTTCTCAATCTTTACTTTAGAGTTTTTTTGAAGACATTTAAGTTGTCTCTGATTGTGTTTCGTCTTTTGAATCCAGGCCTGAATTCTACCTATTGAAATTATCATTAGACAGTTATCTAACATAGTCGATGTGTTGCAGAAGCCATTTCAGGACAGTGTTCATATAATTCCCAGTGGACGCACTTACCCCGTGGACGCACTTACCAGAACTCACCCTATTTAAGTTTTTGTCTTTCTTTTGAAAAATTGCATTTCTGAATACATTTTGTACTGGGACATTAGTTGAATTTTGGTAACTTGTGAACATAAAGGTCACAAGATACAAAGAAATATATTTTACAAAATAAATAATTATTTATTCATTTCCTCTCTTTCTTTTACTTTATAAACAAGCAACAAAATTGTTCTCTTTTTTTTTTTTTTTTGGGCAATGACAAATTGTTATTTGCTTTCTTCTTGAATTTCAGACGTCGTGTAGTGCCTCTTTCTGATTGGCAGTCTGCCAACGTGGTGCATGCCAGTGCTCCACACCCAGGGACGCTCACGAGCCCCAGCTTTTTCGCTACGCATGATATGGTGGCACCCATGTTCTGCACATACGCATGACCGCCTCATTCGTCATTGTGGAAAACATAATTTAATTTCAAACTGTCAAAAATATTTTTTTTTGTTTTGTATGTTAAAAACTGTCTTTACAGTAATATTTATCTTCCACATCTTACGCACATGCACACTCATTTACACAATTTTATGAAAATTCATATAAGGTAGATGAGCCAAAACTTTGCGATATTTGACTATGAATTCCTTACTCCAGTTAATTAATTTACTTCTTCTTTCTTAAGAAAATAGTTAAATTTAAGTTAAAATAGAATGGAGGAACAGAAAAATTGCAAAATGGCTCCAATTTTAAAACTTTAATAAACGACGAAAGGATAAATTTAGTAACCGTTTCCAGAAGGAGTTCAATTTTCCACACATTCACGTATCACTGATTACTTGACTACTTCATCGAAAAGATAACACTTACACATCGAGTACCTGAATGATATTATCTGTCCTCTGGAATATTTCTTTTGATTTGTTTTTTAAATTCAATAAGGAGGAGAAAAATATTGGTTTCTAAAAGTTAACTTTGATTTACCACTTATAATTTCAATTTCTTACAATATAAAAACATCGTGTATTTAAAGAAAACATGAATGTTTTCTTAGAAATAGTTTTCCAATATTTATTTTTGATTAACTGCCTGAAATCCAATAATTTTTATCACATCAAAAAACAATTTTATGTTTAAATGATTAATCCCTGTGGGATACATTTTTTCTCTATCTCTTCATGAGAATTCGATTTCTCAGCGGTTTTTATCTTTAAAAAACACTAACCACCGAAATCTTTATCCTTATATACATAAAAGGTAGTCGATTCTCGTTATATTAAAGTACTAGGGACCAAGAAAAATATTCAATGTAACCGAAGTTTAACTTAGCCGAAGTAAAACTTTAAGAAGAATTTTTTCTTCTGTAAGATATTCGTGCTGGTTATTTGAAAAAAACACCCAAAAGTGCACAGAAAAGAACGAAAACTCCTAATTTCTTCTTCAGAATTACAAAAATTGGACTCTAATTATAAAACAAAAAATTCATGAAAACTGTAGTTAAACATTACACTTTCTTTGCACATTTTTCCAACAGTCGAGCATTCAATAGCTCTGCTATCAGCTGAACTTCTTCAAATGAGGCCAAACTCGATTTTTACCTCCCCTTTTGCACCGAAATTTAAGACAGTCACTACAAGGAATTTATCTTTAAGAAAATGTTAAATAACTAGCGCATTTCGGCTTTTTCTCTTATCTGGATTTGACCGAGAGCATGTCAATTAAATTCACTTAATGAAGGAAGGATTGCTCCCTCAATAACGGCGCAACTGGTGTAAATAGCAGTAGGAATTCTCTCAGACAGTTAAAAGTCAAGTCGTTGTTTGGTTTCGCTTCAAAAAAATGAACAAATAAAAATTATAACAATAAATTTTCAAAAAAGGGTGCATGAAACATCGAGATAAGCGGAGTGACTTCGAGGTAAACAGGAAAAAATTCCAATGTACAACATGTACAGCAATTCAGGACCATCCAAAAACTTCGGTATAGCGGATATTTGTTAAACGAAGTGGAGAGTCGACTGCATGAGTTTATTTCCCAAACAAGACTACAGTTGTCCCTTGCAGTATCAAAACATTTCCTTAAACAAAAACACACACTATATCCACACCAGGCTTGGAGTCAATTACGAGAAAACGTAATCGATTACGATTATGATTACGAGCGTGAAAAATTGCAGATTACAATTACGATTACGATTACAACCCTCTGCCAAATCGCTATTACGATTACAGCAAAGATTAGATTACGTAAAAAAATGTAATCGATTACGATTATTATCTACCGATTACGATTTCGATTAAACGATTACAGGTTTGTGAGAAATATACATATACACATACAGAGGAGGATTCAGAAGTTTTGAAAGGGGGAGGTGTCAAGTTTTGGTTCGCTAATTTTATACCTTATCAGTTAAGTGAAAGGAAAACAAAACATGTAAAATTTAAACCTTCTTAAAAATATTACACAATAATGCACATCGAGTAATATTTTTATAAAATTTGTAATTTATATATTTTATATATTACCATCTATTTATTCTGGTAAAAAATTATTATCAGGAAAAATATAAATTTGCAATTTATAAATTGTCTTCATGTAATCAGTATAAGAATAATAAAATTCTCAAACAAAATATTCTTCTAAAATTTAACATTTTTCATACCTAATGCATGGATAAAATTTTTGTTTCAATGTGAGTAAGATTGCAAAGGGTTGTGCAAATCATAAAATGTGTTTCTCATCACAGGGGGTATTGAATATATATAATGTATATAACATATATAATGCTCATTCGCGACAACAGTGTCATAGCTAAGAATTATGATTTTTGATCCACTAATATTATAAAATGATTGCAACTAATATCTAATCTTTACTTGAGGATTTGTTTATTTATTTTGCGTGTGTGTATGACCATTTTATAATAATATTTTATGTCACATTTTTTAAAGTATACTGAAGTGTAATTATCGCCACTAAAACCATGAAATTAAAATACTGAACATAAAATAAAAAAAAAAATATTGAAATTATTCAAAGCACAAAAAGATAAGTAATACTTAAAAATAAATCATAGGCTTTTAATCTTACTCATAAGCAATGTTTTAAAAATCTGTAAATACACATTTTTTTCATCTTTAACATACTTAATGATTAAAAATAATATCAACATTGAAGTGCAAAGCATAAACTTAAGATTAAATTATGTGTGAAAATATTTAAAAAAAAGTCACTAGAGTGCTCTTATCGCAAATGAGAGTGCTGTATTGCAAATATATATTAAATGATAACTAAAGCACAGTTGCAAATTCCTTCTTCTTTTTCAAAACTTCCTCCTCTTTCGCTAATGAGAGAAAAATGGAAAAAATCAAAAACCATGCAACTGTTTAGAGCAGTGGTTCCCAACCTGGAGCAATCGCCCCCAAAGGGGCGATTTGACTCCTAAAAGGGGCTGTAGGGGGCAATGGGTATTTAGAAGAGCAAACAGTAGTAATAAAAAGGTAGCGAAAACCGAAATTGTAAACATGTACGAAACCGGTTGCTCAAAGTTCAAACAATTAATCACAAGTAAATTAAAATTCAAGAGGTTCTTCCTTGCACCTCGGATGAACCTTAGGAAGTATTTTGTCATTCATTGTCAATTTTATGAATTTCCAGATTTTCAACTTATTTTCCTTCAAATTTTTAGTTTCAATGATTTTAATTCCCCCAGATTCCAAGGTAGAAAAGAAAATAATTTCTTGAAAAATGCACTTCTGTTTTTTAAAAGTTCGTCAATGATCTTAGTTTAATGTTACCCTTCAAATGCTATATCAGTTCGCTTTGTGAAAGAAAAAAAAAAGGTATTTTATTCATTAATTAATATTTTTAGTTTAAAATTGATTGGTTATAATTGCTTTATTGCGTGCATTTTACTTCAAATTAAAATTACGTATTTATATTTTTAATAATATCGCGATGTTCACTTGCGCCAACTTATGGTTTTTTTCGAAGGAAGAAAAGGGGCGGGGGCGATAGGTGACAATCAGCGTCTTGAAGGAGCGATGAGCTCAAAAAGGTTGGAACATGTTTAGAGGGCCCTGAGTAAAGAGTCCTGTTAAGCTGAAAAGTATGTGTTAGTAATTTGATACCACTGTTCTCGTCCGAGGTAGAACAGCTTCGTTTGTAGCTATCATTGACAGATGATGAAAGGGAAAATTGATGACCCATCCTAAAAATCAGGAAGGATGCTCTGGTCATATGCGCCTGAGGTTACAAAGCACTTACGTTAGGACTCGCTTTATGACTCTCTTAAGGAGCACGAAACAGTTTGCTGTCTTTCTGAAGCTTGCATTGAACCGGGACCCCCAAGACAAAGAACACGCTCCTTCCCTGGAGTGCTTTTTCCCGGGGGCCCAGATACAATCCATATCTTTTCCCCATAACATTGTAGAAACGCAACTTAAAAGCTTTCACTTTCAGCAAGTCTGGATTACACGATTACCAGGCCAAATTACGATTATTTAAAGTTAGATTACAATTACGATTACACAAGAAATACTTGATTAAAATTACGAGTACACGATTACGAGAGTCATTTCCAAATTATGATTATGATTACGATTACAAAAAATTGTAATCGATTACTCAGATTACGATTACGTAATCGGCGATTACTCCAAGCCTGATCCACACCAAACAGCGGCTTTGAAATTATCCTGTGCGAACTCAAAGCCTTCAAGCTGCTAAACATGTGACGTCTCCGCTCCCGCCCTACCCACGAACCAAAATAAGCTGCCAACAAAGCAGATGGATTGCCCTGTCACTAGAAGTGACAAATATATTGCTGACACGGCTTTAAGCCCGGCGAACATGTGCGGCTGCGATGTTTAACATAATGGAAAAGTCGTTTGGTAGAGACCTGCTGACAGAGAATTAAGCTCCCTCTTAAATGTAAATCTTTTATCATATGGAGTGTAAATACACGTGATACATTGACGTGGCATCGTTTAAGTTTTGTCACGGAAAAAGAGTTGCTGCGGGCTAGAAAGTTACAGTTCATGATGAAAGTTCGCGCTGGTGCAGCTTTCTTTAGGATGGGTAGCAATAGAGTTAAGTTTGTCTATTACGAACCCTGTAATAGTGGGACTTTAGTACTGTCCTTTAAAAATGAATTTATTAGAACCAAATTCAAGTTTTAAACAACTTTTAAACAAGTTAAGCAGTCGAATTTAGAACGAAATAAGAAGGCCTGTTTTTTTTTAATAATTATTATTATTCTGTAGACACTATAGTTATCTTGTATAAGTATAGCCTGTTTATTGTATCATATAGTGAATGTAGGAATTAGTTTTAAGTATTGGGGATTTAATTATATTTTACATACATGTTAAGATTCTCCAAGTTCTTTCTGCTACAGCCCATCGGTCAAAGCTAACCTGATGTAGTATTTAAAGTAGTAGATAATCAACAAACTGAGAGAATCATAGTAGCTCATTATATGTCATAAAAGTCTATGGGCAAAATATACCAGTTATATTTTAATTCGAGACAAACAAGACAGAACAATGAATAAGTCTATTATGGTTTCATTTATCTCTTTATTTCTAAAATTGTAAATTAAAATTAATTAGTAATTCAAAAACACTTTTCCTTTTCTAACACAGTATTGACTTCAGAATGTTACATTTAACATGGATTACACCTCGTTTCGAACTTTATCGATTTTTTTATTATTATTGTTCAGCGCGGCGTAATGATGTTCTGTCAGTTTTAAATTGTAGCAATAATTGCTGTTAAATTAGTCTTTATTTAAATATCTCATTTGTGTGGTGTTTCTTCAGGTTTAGTGCTAAGCCTGTTTCAAAAATTTTTTCATCCTTGGAGGTACCTTTTCACATCTTATTAGGTTGTGAGTTATGAAAATCTGGTATCAATAAAATCAATAGTGTTTTCATTCCAAAATCCTCGCTAGATCTAATTTAATTTGCTACAACATTCATGCCATCACATGCTTTCGATCTCATTAAAAGTAAATCAAAAGCTCATGGAAATTTAAAGATGAAGATTTAATTCTTTAAATTAAGGTTTTTTTTTTTCACTTTTTGTTTTTATTCCTATTGTCTTAATCTAACTCACATTCATAATCGAATTTCCGAATAGTTTTTGTAAAACAGACATCAGCATAGCACAGGGGAGAAAAATCCCACGACGAAAAATCATCTTCCGAACACGATAACAGCTGCTAATGTTTCCCATCTTCCAATGAGAGTTTTCTTTTTCCCTGCCTTACACCCTGCCAGAACGTTTTTGCTGCTCAGCTTAGCCACCCCTCAAATTACTTACCGACAACTTGGCTTCACTCAACCGTGTCCTCAGATCGTCACGTGCGAAAAACTCCGCGTTTCTTCTACTTTTCGCTCTCTCTCTCTCTCTTTCTCTCTCTCTTTTGTTTCATATAGAGTTACAGAGAAAAAAGTTTTTCATAGCTGAATGAAAGCGAAAAAGAAGCTATTGTGTTATAAGTAAAGCTACTAAGTCATGTGCTTTGGATTAACAAGACATCGGAGTTTTTAGAGTATTTTTTTTAGTGTTACTAATCGAAAGTTTTGTTCATAGTGTCATACCTTCAATCAATGATACGTTTAATGCATCACATTTATTTTTATGTACTAAAACTGAAAATAGTTCGCGGTTAAAAAGACAAGAGAACAATCGTTTTCCTGAAAATATGAGAGAAAATTGTGACAAATTTAATCATTTGCCAAAGAAAAGTATAACTTCGTCACAAAGCAAAATAATCATCAAGGAGCATAATATAAACTAAAATCAATGACGTAATAGCTAGTTGTAGGAGGGAGGCAGCACCTACTGTGCTATGTTTGTTTCCGTTTCTAGACCGAATTCTCTGGAGTGAAAGGGAAGATATTCTGTTTAGGGGTGGTAACCCACACTGAGCCCCGAAAGTTGAGTTCCTAAACATGCTTCGTGCATTTTATAGATCCACTGAAGGCGGAAAAGGCTACGTCGACCGTGCCTAACCCGCTAATCAAACCTGGGTCCTCGGCGTGGAAAAGCGAAGCTCTACATTTAAGCCACTGGGCTTCAGAAGCATATTTTTTCTTACTTTCAGTTCACCATTCCCCGACTACCTTTTGCTTCGGGTCACCTGGTTTTCTAATCTATATACCTATAATTATCATTATGGACCAACCTCTCTCCCTCATTTCCCCTCAAAAGAAAAGGGGAAAATCTACCCCTTAATCACCAAAAACCACTTGTCGATAAGTTCACGCAGTCAGCTACAACGACCCGGTTTACCTTTCCAGAACGACAGGCAACAATGAATATTTCCCTAATCCTATTTAATGAATAAAATTCACATCGTTGAATTCAAATTAAATTAAAACAAACTAACTAATCAATAAAACTATTAGCTTTAATCATTTAATTAAACCATGACTTCAAAAGAAATTTCACCGACAGCTTTTTAAGACTCATAAAAAAAACACAAACGCTTTCCCATTTTTAACGACTCTAATCCTTTTCCATGAGAGGATAGAGCATAAATATTTACCCATCGTTTTCGTTTGCTCCTGACGGAATACGGCTGCTGAAATACAACAACATAAACAATTTTTATGTTCCTATGTGCTGTGAAGTTGACCGACAGATGATAAGGCAGTTACATGTTAATGGAAAGATAAACCAAGCTCGACAGATTAAAAAGAACTTGGATTGAAATTTCGTGATGGTGATCTTTTTCTTTTCCCACTTTCGGGCTGAGTTTGTTTTTGTTATCTCTTTCTAGTGAGGTTATCTTTTCTCTCCGTTTTTTTTTACATCCATCGTTCATCTTAGCTGTTCACTTTGCTTATGATGTTGGTAAATAATGTCAATTACATAATAAGATGATTCATAGGGTGCTTGCAAAAGCAGATTTTTGTTTACATTCTATGCGTGTGGTTTCTAAAAGCGTTTGACAGATATGAGAGAATCTGTTAGAAGGGTTTTTGTAGAAAATTTCTCTCATTTCTTAAGAAAATCTCTTAGGATCGTTAGTATATAGCAGGGCTGCGGAGTCGGAGGAAAAATGGTCGACTCCGACTCCGGGATTTTAAAACTTCCGACTCCGACTCCCTACTCCTGCTTTTTTATTATTATTTATTTTTTTACCCAAATGTGAAAGGGAAAACCCTAAACGAAGGTTGAAATATTAAGTCCATTTTTAAAAGTTTCATTTTTATTCATGGTCGTAGCCAGGACTCACTTTAGGGGGGGTAGCAAGCTGGGGTATCCCGGTTGGAGGTCATGGGAGGTCATTGTGACCTCTCAAAAGTTCAACTTTTTCAAGAATTCTCGCAGGTAATTTCACATTTACCTCAATTATCGGAGGTCACTGGGGCCTCCCAAAAAGTCCATTTTCTCCAGAGCAAACGACAAGTGCCGCTCTTTTCATTTGACTCCGAACGAACCTAATCCTTTTCTTGCTAAATGGCCAGACTTTATTTTGACATATTGCATTTTTGCTGCAAATATTTTTTATTCACTTGCATAAGCCCAATTCGTTTCACAAAGCAGAACCGCCATTTTGAAGCCCTTTTTAATGATCCTATATGCTTAGGATTTGGACATTGAACGCTGAAAATTTGTATATGTTAGGGCCCTGCTCCACATTGACGTAAAGCAGAAAATTAAAGCAGAAACGTAAAATAGATTAACTAGTGTTCCTAAGGAAAGTACCCGGATTTTCGGTTTCTGCCTTCGGTTTCGGTCGCGTTTTACGCTGATGTGGAGCAGGGCTTTACGTTTCAAAGAAATGTTTTCCCCTCCATAAAATTTCATCCAAATCGGTTGTGGTCGGAGTCGGAGTCGACATGTTTTTCAGCGACTCCGACTCCGACTCCTTTAGTCAAAAATCAGTCCGACTCCGACTCTTCGACTCCAACTCCGACTCCGCAGCCCTGGTATATAGTGTATGTAACGTCAAAAGATATATGTAATGAAAAAATAATAAGTTAATCGAACTCACTGATAACGAGCCTTGATTTTGCATGAACTCTGATTTAAAGAGGAAAAAGAAAAATTTCGTTGGAATAATGTTAAGTTTATAGAGAACAATTCGTTTCGAACAAACAACGCTTAACGCGAGCGATATTTTTATATTCATAAGTTCTGTTGATTGTTAGTTCAACCTATATTCCAGATTGATAAGTTCTAATAAGAACGAAACTGCAGTCTATTGATGGTATAACCGAGCTAGCAGTGTATTATATGGGGGCTGTATTTGCTTAATCATTACACAAAATGTAAACATAGCAAGCTCTTATAATTCTTAGGAGAGAGAGGGGATTTTTTTAAGTGCCCAAGGTTAGCATTTTGTCAGGGGCGCCCCGAACTAAAATTTTTGGGAGGGGGAAAATTATCAATTTGCCGAATGAAGATCCAATTTTACCGAATGATAAAATGCAAGCATGCACACATGTCGTACATGAGAAAAAAACAATTCAAAAAACTAAAAAGAACAACAAATCTCAATGTTGCAATATTGCCTTCAAATTGCCGAATCGCCAACAAAATGTGCCGAATACGGAAATTATTGGGAGGTCACAGTGACCTCCCGTGACCTTCCATCTGGTTGCTCCTGCATTTTGTCCATGATTTACCAAGATTTCAACAAATACGATCCTTGACATGACAAAACCAGGGCCTGATTATAGCACAGACCAACTAAGCCAGGGACTGGGGCCTCATCTTTCTAAGAGTCCCCTAATTTTCTATAAAAACTGATGTACAGCATTAAAGAATTATGTATTTTTAAGAAAAAATATAATGATTCATAAATTGAAAAATAAAAACAATCTCTTTTGATACTTAAATTAGTATTTGTCTTATTTAGTTCATTTTATGCGAGTGAAGAGGGTTCCAATTTTGAGAATTAGCTATAAAATTCTGGAGCTAAAATGGATATAAAAAAGCAGTATCTGGGCTAAACATAATAGCATACAGTGCAACTGCATAGGGCTTGCAGAGCTACATACAATGATCCCCAAAAAAGGTTTGTATCGCAGCTGCGAAAAGGTTAAATGATTTTTTTTTTGTTGACTTAAAAAGGCAGAACATAGAAGGGGGCCTCCAAAATTATTGTCGGCCTTGGTCCTCACTTTTAGTTAGTCGGGCCCTGGACAAAACACAGTCGAAAACAAACAAAAAAAGAAGAAGAAAAGAAAATAAAGAAAGGATGAAGAACAATACAAAATATATTATTTACAGATTACACTATCGAATTCAAACTCGCGCTTTCTGAAAGTCAGTTTGAAAATGTTTCATATTGCATTAATATTTTGGGAGACGGACCAGCCGTGCATAAAAACACCATAAAAATTTAAATCAAATAAAGGGTAGAAAGGTCTCAAGAATATGTTTTTATTCAAATGCCACTTTATATCTACTCTTTTATGATCTCGGTTTCAGAATTTGGAACTGGAAACCCTCAAGAAATACATTCACAATGCATATTTTACGGTTTTGAATAATAAAGGCTATGTAAACTGGAAGCTAAAGAAAAAGGAAGATTTGTATTCTAAAAAGGATTTGTTGCTGTAGCATGATTTTAGCAGCCTTTTCTAACATTTTTTTTGTAAAATTCGAAGCGTAAGATTTCAAGAATTGACTAACGCTTAAAAAAAAAGCTCTTAAAAATTAATTGTTAAGAAGTTGCGAAAATGTGTACTAAGTCCAGACTTATATAATTTTTAACAAAATCTATATATATAAAGATGACGGTGTTTGTTTGTTTGTTTGTTCGTTTGTTTGTTCGTTTGTAACCGCTGGCCAGAAGCCCCCACAGCACCTACAGACCTGAAACTTGGCTCAAAAATTCGAACGTATCCCAGTAAAATGCACCTCGAAAGCCAAATTTTTAATTTCTAATTAGTTATTTTTAAATTGATTAATTAGTCTCATTTTTGGTGTATCCGCCATAATTGAGGGGGGAAAACCTTGCTCCACCCCATAACATTATATATCACTGGAAAGGGTTTTTTTTTCTGAAAAAGAAAAGTTTTAGCACGTTTCAGTCCGTTAATTATGACAGGAGATATTAATTAATCAAATTTGGCCTATTTTCAAGGCATAACTCTGTACGCAGAACTGAAACACTAGATCCATTTTCCAGATCAGCTGCTCTTTTGTCCCCGAAGTTACTTTGTGGTTTAAATTTGCGTATAGATTTAAGCCTTGAAAAGTTATTCAATTTGATTAATTAATATCTCCTGTTACCTACTTAACTTTCTGTCTTTTATATTTATTTGGCGAATTGATTTAAACTTTAACAAGACTTTAAATGGAATTTAAAAGGTTGTGGAGAGCATTTGAACTAAAGGGTATAATAATTTTACTTCAGAGGGTTGGAGTGAATTTAAATTTATTCAGTTGACTTCCTCAAAATTCGGTGTTACCGAAAATGTCAGAATGGAACTATTATTGTTAAAAATTTAGTGATGGCTATTCAGTTCTTCTTCACATTTGGCGTCGTAAAAATTGGCGACAATCAGGAAATTTACCTAACTTCCCAGCCAGTGAAACACTACTTTCTCCAAATAAAAAAAAAAGAAAACGCTGTGGGAAGGAACAGTAGTTGTTTGCAGTCTAAAGAATATTTTATTGCATGTTTAAAACATATATTTAATGCCGCCACATTACTAAATTTTTAACAATAATAGTTCCATTCTGACATTTTCGGTAACACCGCTATTAAGTTACTTTTCGCATTTGGCGTCGTAAATTTTGGCAACAATCGGGAAATTTTCCAAACTTCCCGACCAGTGAAATCTTGCTTATTTGAGGGTCACTGTTAGATTGTAATCACTTCAAAGAGATAGTACGAAAGGCATTATATTTTTTGTCTTTTAATGTTCACATTAAAATCATGGAAGAATGATTGAGGCTGAGGCAAATACAATCGGTTCCCTATGTTAATAAATTTAGATTTGGCGACCAATTTTACATTTAAATTACGGTTAAATCGGTGAATTATGTTAAATTTCAAGGGCAATATTGCTGTGGTCGTTGAGAGTTTTCGAAAATCTTGGCACTACAGATGTGTCAAAAGTTCCATTGAAACGTAAAAATTTCGCTAAAAATAAATAAGTTCGTCACACATGCACACGCACACACACATGCACACACACACATACATGCACACACACACACACATGCACACACACACACACACATGCACACACACACACACACACATGCACACACACACACACACACACACACACGAAACGACGAAAAGTCTTAAGAGTAAGTTAAACTTTATTTAGTTAACTTCCTTTACATTTATTGCACGGGCATCGCCGTGCGGGTACTGCTAGTAAAAGAATAAAATAAGAAATAGATAGAAAGATATGACAGTTTTGAGCTTTAACCATAACGAACTTTTTAATATTCTTTTTAATATTTTTGTTCACATCTTTTGCTTGAAATAATTATTTATTAACGCTCTGCTACTTTAACCCTTCAAAATGAAAGACATATAGCTATATCACACTTTATAGCAGCAACTCAATATTTCGCGGAAGAAAGTTTTAAAACTCTTGATACATTTTATTTCTGTAATCTCCCCCAAATCTCAATTTATTCTCTTTCTCTTATTTCCACACTTTTTCTTTGGCAGTTAACGATGCTTCTTTTATTTGCTTTAAATGATAGGAAACAATGGTTTTCCGGTATAAGTATTGCCCACTTCAGCTGTACTATAGAATACCATAGAAGTCCATTTTTAGATTTTTGAAATACAGATTCAGAACAATTGAGTACATAGACTTCATTGCGCCCCCCTTCCCTCCCAAAAAGATTTGTAAGAGCGCCCGCATTCCCGATTAAACTATAAAAAAATATTTTGCAACTCATAGGGCTATTTTTTCCGGATCGTGCCCCCTCATATCTCGTGCGTCCTCTCGCGCCGTGACGCTGCGAGGATGCTATTTACGCCACTGATCCAGAATATTTAAATTTATTGATTTGTGTGTATTGAACAGAATAAGTAAAATAACGAAAATAACTGTGGATATAAACGGGATAACCAACTGATATACTTTTTTCCTTCCCGAAGGCAGTAAAATAAATAAATGAATAAATCAAATGGATGAAGGAAGATCGTTGCATCGGTAAATCTTTATTTTAGCAATTCGGTTTTTTTTATAGCCTATATTAATAGCTTTAGTAATCGAAATTATACTTCTCGCTAAAATACATGCATAATCACGATCAAGGGACTGCTTGATTAAAGGATAAACCCTCGCTTCCCTGAGACATCGAAGCGTTCTATCAATCCTAATATTTTAATTTTCATAGGCAGTGTCAGGAGCCAAGTCCTGACCCCCCCCCCCCCCCAAACACCCTAACAATGAAAAAAAAAAAAAGAAAACAACACACAGATTGTGTCACTGTTTAAGTGTCAAAATGAAAAAAGCTTATCAATGTGGGGTTCAAGTCAGGATCACGCAGTATTTTACAATGTTTCCAGCATATTTTTGAAATAATATCTTGTCCTTAAAAAAAAGAGACTTTAACTGCTAAAAGGTTGTAAACATTCATATTTCTGTTACTTATGATATCTTTGCTATTAAGCATGAATTTATACAGACTACATGCAAAAAGTTCCTATCCCCCTCTAGTTGAGCATAGAATTTTTTCGCTACCATCGGAAAACTTGTTTCTTGTAATATTACTGTAAAAATGTAAGTTGTTTCCTGCTCTATTAGCCTATTTCAAACTTGATGTAGAAGATAACATGGCAGAAGCTCAAGCAAGTTTCACGACTGTGTAGTTGAGGAGAGTTATGAAGTTTTTGTTTCTCCAAAGAAATAAAAGTTCTGTTTTCATCAATTGCTTGTGAAGTTTCAGTGTGAATGTCCTTTGCGGACTTTATTTAGAGAAATAAAAACAACATGACGCTACTCAACTGCACACTCGTGAAACTTGCATGAGCCTCTGCCATGTTATCTTGTACGTCACATTTGAAATAGCTAATGTAATAAGAAACTTACCTTTTTACAATAATATTACAAGAGAACAAGCTTTCTTATGGTAACAAAAAAATTTTAAATTTTCAACTAGAAGTGGACAAAGCCCGGAACTTCCCAGCACCCCTTCGTATAGCTTAACGACTTTTCTTACATTTTTAAACGTTAAATATTTTGTTGATTCCTTTCACATTTTCTTTACTACAAAACAAAATTTTCGATTTTAAACTGAAATAAAAATTGATTTATTAAATCAGTTATTAAACGGCGTTTTTGCTTCTACGTATGTCGCTTGCAACAGACGAAATTTTAAAACGACATGAAAGGAATTGCCTCCAAGTAACTCGAATAGC
Organism: Uloborus plumipes; assembly: GCA_038373865.1. Taxonomy (NCBI): domain Eukaryota; kingdom Metazoa; phylum Arthropoda; class Arachnida; order Araneae; family Uloboridae; genus Uloborus; species Uloborus plumipes. Next base: position 160,688 of record JAXGGA010000029.1, read on the forward strand.
AGGAAAAGAATATCCCGAATTCTTTTCCTGTTTTAATAACCATTCTTAGGTTCACGTTTTCATAATGACTTCAGCCTAGTTGCCATTTCAATACAAAATCAACCTCTTAGCAAAAACTATTTTTTTTTCTACCAAAACCCTTTGGAGAGGTCACAAAACTAACATCTTAAACGGCTGAAGTCTCTTGGTAACGTCTTTCAACAAGTGAGCACAAGAGCTATTTTTTTTTCTTTGCATCGGAAGTGATTGGTCGCAAAAGACTACTCACTTAAAACGACCCTCGAGAAATTTTTCCAGTCCAAAGACCTCTATCAACGCACGAACAACGTATACCAACAAAAAGAATGTTTTGGTTTCCTCTTCTGGGGTATTCTGTAAAAATTGAGAAACCTCTTCCTAGAACAGGGTAAGGAAATCTGAACTCTTCGAAAGTGCTTGCGAAGTTGTTTGGGTGACATTCTAAAGTACTATTTCCGAGTATCCTTGAGAAGTTCCAGTGCAGAGTTATGAATAGTGATTGATGTTTTGTGGTACTTCAGAGCATTCTTGAGGACACCTTGAATTTGAGATTGTGGAAAAACTTCCTCGAAATCAATTATTTGTTGGAAATTAGATCGCTCAATGCTTTAAATAGTTCAAGACACTTTCAGAGAAAAAGGGTATTTTCTATATGAACTCTTTACTTCTGATTAAATTCTCAAACCTTGTTATTGACTTTCTTGCTTGTTTCATTTTTTGAAACTCTTTTATGTAAAATAAACTCAATCACTGTTTCTTAATCTTTAAATAAAACTGTACAAACTCTTCCTTTTTTCCGTAGAAAAATTGTTTTTCTTGCCGGCCACCTTATCTAGTGATCAGAGAGGTCAGACTCGGATGAGGAGGTTTCGGGTTTGAATCCCGGCTCGGCCATAGAGGAAATTTCTCTCTCTTTATCTGTACCTCAGAACCAGACTAACGTAAGTCCACTTTCGTCATTTTTCAGTAGAGGGGAAAAACGATGTATTCGACAATCGCTTTTCCCCTCTGCCGAAAATTGACGAAAATGGACTTACGTTAGTCTGGTTCTGAGGTACAGTTTTGTTTTTGTCCTTTCTCTGTATGAATGCGCTGTTGTGATGTGAAGGTTGCCTATACCTCATAACGGATCCCTATGGCATGTTTGTACTGTGGAAGTCGGACTTCACATCAAGGCAGGGGTGCCCACAGGGGGGGGGGGAATTATGGCACAAGTTGCGCCATCAATTTTTTTTTTGGGAGCGGGGGGGAGTTTTTAAAACTAATTTATTTATTTATTTAAATTATTTTTTATTTATTTTTTGAATTAAGCTATTTACTGATTTTTTAATGTAAATTATTCATGAATTTATTTTTTTAATCTAAATTATTTCTACATTATTATTTTTTATTTATTTATTTTTTTTGATTGTGTGTGTGTACTTTGAATGTCTGGAAGGGAAAAAAAGCGATTCTATTCTGTGCATAGTTAATACTTTTAAAAAAATTAATAATTTCTAAAAAAATAATAATCATAATTAAAAAAAATAATAAAATACTTAAAAAATTAATAAATAATATTTTTAAAAAAGTAAATAAATAATATTTAAAAAATAAATAAATGATATTTAAAAAAATGAATGGAATAAAAAAGAGGGATAAAAATAAAAAGCACAATAGGCCTGTGAAAAAATTTTGGGGGGGGGGAGGGAATTCGCGCCATTGAGCTTGGGGGGAATGGACACCCCTGCACCAAGGGACGGTACAAATAGAAAAATAAAGCAGCGCACTCCTAATTACCAGTCTTGCTGGCACAAATCAACAACAACAACAACAATATTCTTCTCGATGACTATTACCGTACGGTCTTTTGTTAAATTTGGGGGTGACTGTCAGAGTTTTCAAATGTCTTCGCGCAATCTCATTTTACTAAGCAGTAAGCAAGCTTTGTGCCTCCATTCATTGTTAAAACTACGGGTTGCATTTGGCGCCTTTAATCCATTTATACCCAAGTTTTTTTTAACATTTTTTTTTTCAATTTTTATCTGCTTAAAACTCTTACTTGGAATGGTTTACATACATTTTAGGCTTGAAATAGTTCGCCGTTAACATATTTATTAAGTTATTCAACGTCCTGTTTATGTGATATTTTGCAAATATGTGAGCAAAATACGACATTACTTGACTTTACTTTTGTAAAGTAACGTTACAGAAGGCATCTCTGATCAATGTTATGCAAATCATTTAAAATAGTTTAATTTTATGAGAAATAAGTTCGCAAAAAAAACTTACTTTCTGTGGCTACCCGTGCTGGATCGTTGCTTGACTGATTTGTCTGAAAATAGCTGTCAATAAATAAACTCTGATGTCCAAAGAGTGGCTCTAGCTGGTTTTCTCAAGAAGAAGGATTATTTAACTTGTGAAAAACAGCTTTAGTAAAATGATATATCTATTATAGGTTTTTGTATGCAATAACTAACAATCGTCCCGTTTTTAGGCTACTGGGCATAAATGGGTTAAGGGTGAAAAATTGTAGCACCAAAGGCACCCCCTGAAGGGTGCTACTTGACTCCCTTTGGTACCCTTGAAATTACCATATGGAATCAAATGGCAACCTATAGTCCCCCTATTTGGCTCCATGTGGCACCCTATAGGTGTCTTATGACATCCCAAGGGTGACTCATGGCACCCTAAGGAGCCGAATGGCACCTTCAAGGGTGCCCTTCAGGGGGTGCTGCTGGTGCTACAACCTTTCACCTTAAAGGTGCCACATGCAACCCGTAGTTTTAACAGTGTTCTTTAGCAAAGCACCTTTTCTGTTCTTATTTAAAGCCACTAAAATCTTTGAGGAAATCTTGCAACTAGGAATGCACCGATTAATCGGCAGTACCGATTAATCGGCCATAATCGGCCACTTTACCGATTATTAATAATCGTCAAAATCGGGCCGATTAATCGGCAGAAAATATATTCTTCAAATATTATTCTTTAAAGTATACCTTCACTAAGAAACTGCGATAAATAATTTTATTAACAGTAATAATAATCCTGACAGTTGATATAAAGTTTTTTTTTAATTAAGTCTCCTACTTTGAATAGATATACAAACACATAGACAATGTTGTTACACATTTTTCATATGGCGATAGTTTTCTCCTTAGCACAGGGCTTTTAGATAACCTCTAATTTTCAAGGAATAAAATATTGAATTAAATTGTTACTAATTATTAGAAAATATGGATTGAAAGTACACCCCTCGCACCTGTTTTTTTTTTTTTTTTGAATTTACATGTCCAATTAACATAACTAGCAATGTGTTAATAATATTATTGACAATAATATGAAAGTTGGTTCTAAGAAATTTGATAAATATTTTGTGAAAACTAGGAAAATGGAAAAAAAAATCATCTCTCAGAAATAAATTACTTACTATTTCTAAGCTTGGAATTGTATAAGAGAGAAAAATCAGTGATGGTAAAATTGGGAATAGGAAACAATAAAAATTATCATTAATCGGCCCAGCCGATTAATCGGCCGATTATCAACAGCCGATTATTCGGTAATCGGCCAATTTGCTTATTCTTGCATCCCTACATGCAACAGTAAAGAAGTTCGTTATTTAAAGCTTCATGGAAAATGTACGCTACTTCTTATTATGAATACATTGTCACGACTCTGTCGCAACTTCAAACTTTCTTTAAACGACCCGCTTCCAATCTTGATAAAAGCACAATGAGTTTATTTACAAATATTTAGAGTAGAGCCGAAAACAATTGCAACACATCCAGAAATTAGGAAAATATCTTAACACACTGTATATTCAACAATACACCACGTATTTAAATCCAAAATACGCGGAACAGTAATTCAATATCACTGCGCAAATGCTTTCCAGCACAACAGCTATCAAACGAGATTTGTTGAAAAATAAAAATATTTTTGAAAAAAAAAAATTAAACCGACTTCGGAACTTCACTCGGCAAGTGCTCTAAAAAGTAAAAAATAATTTTATTCTTTGAACACCATCAATACTACATTTAAACATAGGCTTTGAAGTCGGTGCAAAAATTATAGATATAAAATATTTTTGGAAAAAAAAATTGAACCGACTTCGGAACTTCACTCGGCATATTTTATTTTATTCTTTTTAGTGTAAATGTACATATGAAAGAAGGTAATGTTTCCATTACAAAACCTAATTTGCTTAAGCAAATGCTTTATAAAATAAACTGTGTAAGGAAAAAAAAGAAAGAAAGTATCAACCCGTCTAAAATTTTAAACGATTGACACTAAAAAATAATCCTTGTTATTCTCTGGTATTTATTTGTGTACTACTTTAATCAAAGGCTGAATATTAACGGCTTTTCAACTAATTTATATTTCAAAACAACACTAGATGCTGGCGGTTCATAAAATTTTACGACGTATTACGTACGTGGCCCGCTAATGAGTTTCATGTTTGCTTCAGTTAAGCCTTCATTCAAAATTTTCATTATCATTATAATAACTGTTTCATATCAATCACGTTTTCTAACAATGTATTTCTTATTTAATCATTTAGGACAAATCGCTTTAAATTTGAGCAAAAATTTGGAGATTTTCCTCACTTTCTTCAGAATTCCTTTATCAAAACTCATGTAAATTAAGACTAATAAAACCTGAAATATTACGAATCAATTAGTACCTGGTACGACTTTCAGTTCGTTGGAGTTAAGGAGGAAAAAGCAGGACATAGAAAGATACTCGATTTAAAATTTTCAAAAAGACCATAGAAATGAATTTCATTATGCAATCCAGAGAAGCCCGGCGTTAAAAATGGTCATTATTACGATTACTGTGATCCCAATTTCTTTTTCGAAAGATTTCTGCAGGTTCCCGTTATCGAACCCGGACCACGAGAGGATGGGACCAATCGGAAAGAAAGACCTTTCTAACAAAAAAAGAATTTTTGAAATCGGTCCAGGCATCTTCGAGTAATCTTGTAACATACCGAAAAAAAAAATTTCTCCGACGAATTGTATAACCTCCTCTTTTGTTGAAGTCGGTTAAAAAAAAACAAAACTCATCGTTACAAGGCTTTTACACCCGCTAATTACGCGTCTATAACTTGCCAGTGAATTCCCTGTTCAACAATATCCTTTGGAGGACCATATACCAAGTGAAAATGTAACAAGGGGTTGACCATTTATTATAAGAAAATATTTACATGTTTTGTTCGAAATGTCGCCAAGCTTGACGACACCAAGCGATTTCTTATTAAAAAAGATGCATAACAGGAAATTTAACAAGAGCAGATAGTAAGACGTCTAGCAGAGCACGATTCTGTAATCAGAAAACATAAATATCTCATCATTTAGCCTCTAGCATTCGCCACATTTCAATGAGTTTCACTTCACTTCCATTAAAAAAAAAAGACAAACAAACAAACAAATAGCATTCCAGTGTTTTTATTTTGGAATTCCTGTCAAAAGTTTCGACACCAAAATCTAGATACACTGACAATCCATGATTAGCTTTTTGCTGCCTTAAAGATAGCTTAAAAGAAATTTACTTAACTTTTGCATTAAATTAAGTAGGACGTTAACGTATTAGGGTGATTCTTCAAAAACCTGGCATTTTCAACTCACAAACTCTATAAAAATAAAAATGCTTAAAAAAATCTAAAAAAAATCATACTTACTCTTTGTTAGGAGCTTATTAAGAGAAAAATAGAGGGAACTCACTTTAAGTATGCCAGATTACCAGTGCTTTAAAAGTAATGCTAGAGTGGCATTTTTTTTTTTGTTTTGCGCCAGGAGAGGGACATTTTTTTTGCGCCAGGAGATGGACATTTTAATCAAAAAAGGCTGATATTTCTACCGGGAATCATATAGAAGGTAAATAATGGTATTTTTCTCTTTTATCCTCTTAACTCAATTACACACTGCAGGCAGAATTATTCTTTTTATTTTATTTAGAACAGAAATGTTGGCCAGGAGAGGGACATCGAAAATGTTACATACCTCATTTTGAACTAAGGAATAATAATACGAACAGCAGATACATTCTATAAACAAAATACTCTATGAGTCCAAAGAAGTGATGAGAATAAACAGTGTTATAGTACTGCAGATTCAAAATTCCTTCTTTTTGCCTTTAATAATTGAACCAATTTGTAGGCCAGGAGAGGGACATGCAATATGGGGACAAACTTCAAAATGATGTACCTGATTATATAATCATTTAAATAAGGTAAAACAACACTATATTACACTCATAACTATACATAATTCAACACTACAAGTGAAATTTGTGCAATGTTCACGTAAAATTTTAAAATAATTTATTTAAATTTTAGAAACAGGGTGGGACACGCAAAAAAGGTGACTTTTTGGCTATTCAAAAATTTTTGTAGAAAAAAATAAATGAAAACTTGCTTTAATATGAATTTTATAACATCAGAATAAGTATTTCTAACAATTAAAAAAATAAAAAAACTTTCTAGGTCAAATAATTTTTGTGCTGTCCTACGGGGACATCATATTGTTCGGATTTTGGAGAATCACCCATTAACTCATTTCATTAAAATGCTAATCTAAGCTTTACCGTTAAGCACTGACAGGCATTATTGGATTTCATCATATATTATGAATCAGATTAATACCAGGTATAAAATTAATAAGGTCCTGACGCATCAAGTTTATAAACCCTCTTTTAACCGTTAATCCTACATAATTCGTTGAACCTCTATAGTAAAATTCTAACAATTTCTGATATAAATCCCTTCTTTGACTTTCCTGAGAACAAATGTGTTCTCCATAAATCTGCAAACGAACCGATTCCTTTAAAGTGCCAAATGTTGTAGCTTGCAGAAAAGAAAACTTCAAAGCAAAAGGTTCATGTAAGAAAAATTGCATCTTCTGACATTTTACGAAAGGTAGTACCCCTTACGAAGTGTAGTCCCTTTTATGCTTAGATGAAGACCGTAATATGATAATTATTCTTGCAAAGCAGAGTTAATGCTTAGCATGCTTTTTAGAACACTTAAGTTACTCATCTCTCTAGAAATGTTTCTCTTTTATGCTAGAATGTTTTTTTTTTTCGCTTTAGTTTGACTTCTGAATAAAACATATTCACTTTTTATTATTCATATATTTATTTTCATTTGAAGATAAAAAAGAAACAAAAAATACAGAGAAATCCCCAATTGATCAAAAAAAGAATAAAACCACAAAGATAAGAAAACATTAATTATTGTACATAAAAAAGCATAGGGCGTCATGCTTATATGTTTCTCATTTCGTTTGGATTTGAACACCAACGTCAAATTAAATCCCTAGTTCAGTAACATATCAAACAGAGCTCAAGTGCCTCCATCTCTTGAGCAATTGGGCTTCAAAATTACATGCATCATTGATATCCGCGCCTTAATAGTGGCATATGAAAAACGAGGAAATCACATAAGGTACGCAAAAAGAAAGCCTCAAACTCAGCCCCATTGGAAAAAAGAATATATATTTTGTCACAACAACTACTGATTTTATTACTGTCGTTTGCGTTTTGTGCGCCTGGCATCCACGGACGCTTCCATCTAAAAAAGGGGAGTTAGATTTTGGATGCGCACTACCCGACGCCTTCAGCTTTAGTTCGCTTACTACTTCCTCGTTGCTTTTCCCCCCTATTTCGAGAAAGTCCAAAGAGGCTTGGCGCGTGCGCAGATGAGGCGGAGGTCGCACGAAAAAAAATTTTAGACAGTATTAGTGTTATTTATTCATTTTCATTTTTGTGCGAGGGTGGATTCAGGGGAAGGTCAAAGGGTTAGCTGACCCACTGTAACAAGAAACACTTTTCATCAGTTGCGCAGCCGTTATCAGCACACTTGAAATGTGCAATACACCACCAGCTCGTTTAGTCCATCCATGGACTTCACTTCACACCTCCAGGGTCCACCGTACCTACCACAGCTTCATGGTTTAACCGGTATAGGGCCCTGAAGGGCGCTCTGTTCTTAATTTTGAACCAGAACCTAGGGTCGAGCAAACCCTAGGTTCTGGCACCCCCAGAGGTATCGTTTCACTTGGAGGACTTTGTGACCACGACTTTTTTAACGCCTCCCAGCCACCATTAATCAAGGCGGTGGATCTTTGATAGGCTGGGTTTCGAACCCGGGTCCCTCCGGACACGAGTCCGATGCCTTACCGATCGGGCCACCACGGCCCCCTCCATCCATGGACTGCAGTTTCGTGCTTATTATGCACTCATCAGCATGGAATAGGAACTAAACAAGCTGGAGACAAAAATCTTCTTATAGAGTATAGAGAGCCAACAAAAACTGGTAGCTAATGTGAAATAAGAACACCAGTGAGCGACTGCACTTGGTACGGTACAACTCGAAAATTTTGAGGCAAAGCTCGGGTATAAAGCAGTTGATTGATATTACAGTGAACTCTCACTTATGCACCGGCCCAAGGGACCAACAGAAAAAAGCGCTCAAGTGAGAGACGCATAAGTGAACAAGTCTATTTTAAAGGTCTAAAACGCAAGATCAGTTCTAATGTGAGCATGAATAAGAATGTTTCTGTAGAAAAGGTTCATAAAACTAACGGACTATCACTGAAATTTCTATTTCTGAACCTCTAACTTACGAGGATAGGATTTCTCCTATTCACATAACTAAACACCTTTAACCTACGCGTTGCTGTGAAAATCTTTGTTTCATTTCATCTATATACAGTGAACTCTCACTTATGCGCCGGCCCAAGGGTCCAAGTCCAACAGAAAAAAGGCGCATAAGTGAAAGAGACGCATAAGTGAACAAGCCTATTTAATGGTCCAAAACGCAAGATAAGCTCTAACGAGGGCATAAATAAGATTGTTTCTATAGAAAAAGGACATATTACTATAGTTTGGCAATTACTGTAACATAACTACAATGCTAAAGAAAAAACAAAAATTGTAGCATACCTACTCACAACCTGTCCCTTTAAAAAGGATTCATAATAGATAATTGTCCCTCTCCGAACTCTAGTTCATGCGGAAAAAGGATTTCCGTGAGCAATAAAGGCGAAAGATTAAACAGGAAAGTGAAGAAATATGCTTATTTTTTAAAGAAAATGAGTTAAATTTTTTATATTTTACGAAAAATGCGGAGCATAAATGAAATATTTATCTTTAGAACGAAGCATAAATGAATGATATTATCATTATTTTGTTATGGAATGTGCTGGGAAAATTGGAAATCGTCGTATAAGTGAAAAAGGTGTGTAAATGGGGTAGTGTATAAGTGAGAGTTCACAGTATTTTATTACTAATACCCGAGCTTTGCCTCAAAATTTTCGAGTTGTACCGCACCAAGTGCGGTCGCTCGCTGGTGTTCTAATTTCACATTAGCTACCAGTTTTTGTTGACTCTCTTTGCTCTATAAGAGGATTTTTCCTCCAACTCGGCTATTTTCGTATTCCATGCTGATGAGTGCAATAAGCACGAAACTGCAGTCCATGGACGGAGTAAACGAGCTGGTGGTGTATTGCATGTGTCTGCCGTAGTCCTGGCTTAGGGGCGGTTACTTACTGTTTTACACTTGAAATGGTATAGTAAAGTTTTAAGCAACAATTACCTTACACCTTAAGTCGAGGAAACTTTAAAAAATTAGAAGAAAAGAAAGCGAGAACAATGCTAGGATAACCAACCAAAGTTAGGATATGGCTATAGATATTTTTAAATTCCTAAGCTCTCACATTACTACAAAAAGGCGGGTTCCATATTACCCCGAAACAGATGTTTGCCAAGTTTGCTTTTTTAACGTTGTTAACATTTTTTTTTTTTTTTTTACTTCGCCTTTACTGTTTTGCTTCAAAAAAGGTTTTTTTAAGCATTTGTAGAGTTTTAATATACAGGGTGTCCACTCCAATCGTGGACCAATAGCTAATTTCTAAACCGTTAGAAATAAGCATATAGTTTATTTAAGAAAAAATCTCCAAATTACGAAAGGAATTTTGGGTCTATTCAATGTTTTTCAAAAAATCAAATTTTGAAAGAGTTACGAAATTTAAATTTTTATACAGCCCCCAGTCCTATCAATCATATTTAGTAAAAAATTCTTGACACTGTAACGTTTAAAACTAAAAAAAAATCACTCTTCTACCACAAAAATTGACCGAGTTATGACGTTTTGAAAAATCAAGATTTTGAATGATTTCGCATACGGTCCCTTGAGCGATCTCTCGATGACGTCATGAAATAATGCAAAATCTTGATTTTTCAAAACGTCATAACTCGGTCAATTTTTGTGGTAGAAGAGGGATTTTTTTTTAGTTTTAAACGTTACAGTGTCAAGAATGTTTTGTTAAATATGATTGATAGGACTGGGGGGCTGTATAAAAATTTAAATTTTGTAACTCTTTCAAAATTTGATTTTTTGAAAAACATTGAATTGACCCAAAATTCCTTTCGTAATTTGGAGATTTTTTCCTAAATAAACTATTTGCTTATCTCTAACGGTTTAGAAATTAGCTATTGGTCCACGATTGGAGTGGACACCCTGTATATTTGAATATTAACTGCGTGATAGATAGTTAATAAATTATGCATTCATGTTTTCATGACAACAAATTTCTATGAAAAATATTCAGTAAACATAAAACACCATAAATAATATTTGATGTAGAGCAATATATATTATATAGGGAGAAGGTATAAGGCAGGTCTTTGGAACTTGACCCCCTCCCCCACCCCATTAAAAAATTCTGAATCCGCTCCTGGTTGTATACGAAGAAGTTTATTGTCAAGTTTTCAACAAATGTCTTCAACGTCGTCTTAATTAGTTTTGTTCCACGGGCTTGTATTGATTGATATTATTCTAGTGTATTACTTATGTGTTTATTTCTTCCCAATATTTTTGTCTTTGACAGAGCTCTAAAATCAAAAATAACGATAACATATTTTATAAAAAGGAAAAGATACTTCAACGAAAGTATAATGAAGTTTACTGTCAAAACTTTTAAGTGCTTTAGAAACTGGTTTCCCGTTTTTCGCATAGTTAATTATTTGAATGAATTAGTTCAAGATTTTATTACTCATTGCTGTTAAAATTTCTGTTAAAGCAAGTATCTGATATGACTTCAAGGGCAGAGTAAAAAAAATGTTTCCTTAAAAACTAAATGTATTTAAAAATTTGTCAGTTGAAACCGTCTTCCAAAAAACCTTTGATATAAAACAAATAAAACAATTTTACAGATTTGAACGTAAGCATACTTTTAAAAAATGTTGAATACAAATATTTATTAATTAATTTATTTTTCAGAATGAAATCATTGCTTGCAGTTAAAAACCAGTTGAAAAAAAAAAGTTTTATCAGTGGGTAAAAATAAAAGTAGCAGTTTTTTTTTTTTTTTTTTTGCTAAAAACAATTTCAAACCTAGTTTTACACCATAATTTGTATTTCCAATCCAGTTTTACGTTCTTGAAATACCAAGTTACGAAATCTAGTATTTCTTAGGAATTTAAGCACTTTTTTAGGATCATTTACTGCAAAAATCGTAATGAGTCGAAAATATTGAACTACTTCCTCTTTTTCATTTGGAATTATGTACCAGTAAAATTTTTAGAACAAAACGTGCTCTAAGCGAATGACGTTATTAATCATCTTTTGAAAACTTTCCATAATTCAAGGGAAGCATTCGATTTCATTTCAAATCTGTTGGAACAGCATTTAAACGAAAGGCGAATCAAATGCTACTAAAAATAGTTCTTCTCTATCCTCATCAAGTGCTGCCGTGACATTCATGCATTTTAAAAACTCATTTCCCAAAGAAAAGTTCCACTTCAGCGCTGAAGTTTTCTACTTACACGCATATTGGTTAAAAAGATGATAAAAAAAAACAAATTCTCAACTCGGATAAGCCATTAAATGCAGCGTTAAAATTAACTCTCTCTTATAAAAAAATAAAAAATAATAAAAAATAAAATGCCAAGGAAAAAAAACGTGATTTCTTTCAGATTTTGAACTGAAACTAAGCGATGCAGTTCTTTACCCAAATTTTCACACTACTTATTCCAAAAATCGCTACTTTTTCCGCGCTCTACTCATCTAAATGACCAGCTGTTAACAAAGGGCAATGGAATTTTATTTTAAAATATTTCACGCTTTTTAGAGGCATCATTTGCATTTTATAACGATTTTTACGTTGGTCAGTCTTTCTTTTACTCTCTTCCTCTTAAAATAATGTGTGATCATTGAAAGTGTATTTCCCACAGAATAATTTATGCATTTATTTTACCACCGTGAAAAAAAAAAAAAAAAAAAAACTAATCTTTTTTTCTAGACTATATTCTCAGGTTTTTTTTTTTTTATTTTTTTTTTGAAGTTACTTTCACGGTGCCCATTTACTTATTTGAATTTAGTGTACATATTTATTAATCCTTGCATTGTTAAAAATAGTCTGTTTATACAGTATAAGCGTGAATTATGATTCGGGAAGCACTGTATCCTGATGTGATCAAAGAGACCACCTTATTGAGATTGATATGTATTAATCATTCCAGTCCGAGCATAATTTGAGTGGCACGAGCCAATGCAATTTGTAAAATAAGCCCATGATGTTTTTATTTGATACCGCACAATTACATTCATTTCTACAACGTATCAATTTTTCTAGGGATTACTTTAAGACACCTTATATTTTTCACACTCATTATTGGTGATAAGTGTAGAGAGACTTCAGTGTACTATAGGGTCATTCCATAGAAAGTAGGACATACAAGTCATTTTTCAGAACAAATGTTTTTGGATAAATTTTATTTGATTTTGTCAAAAATATGTTAAATTCCATTGGCAATAGTGTTTTTTCTGATAGCTTTTAAATTAATTACTAGGAAAAAAGTAATATAGAAAGAATTTTTGTGATGTGTAACCTGAGTTAAAAACAATTTGTAACCTGAGTTACTGAGGGAATAATTAATGAAAAAAAAACTCTATATAGTTGTTTACATTCAAATTTAAGTTTTAAAATAGCTTAGAATCTATAGATTTATGTACAATACTTTGTCTCAATCAAAAACTTTAACAAGAGCATAGAATTTCAAGTTCTTAGTGAACTAAGTATGTCAGATGTTTGTTTTAGGTAACCTGAGTTTCCAAAAGAAATTAATTTATTGGTTAATAACTATTATATGTATTAACATATTTTGCATTTGCTAACTAAGTTAAAAGTAGTTTAAAATAAAAAAAAATTCAATAACCTTTCCAAAACATTTTTTTTTCATTACAATAAGTGTTAAACCAGGCACAAGTGTCTCAAATGTAACCTGAGTTACCATGGAATGACCCTATAGTAAAATTTGACACCTCCAATGGTTTCAGCAATAAAGCCGATGAACACCAAATAGAGGCATGGTATCAAGCTGAATCATGTGTTTTTTTCCATCCATAAAACATTTTCGCAAATTTCATAAAAGAGAAACCACACAGAAGGTTCTTTTCATCAAGAACACGATCTTTAGCAGACAATTCATTATACTTCTACCTTATTATTGTTATTATTACTTCAATACTTTGGGAAGTATCAGGGTCGTTAAATGGTATAAAAGTAAGGTAAATTACTTGTGTACTTCAATTAATATAATAAAAGACGATACACTTACTTTTTAGGGGTGTTTTTTGCGTAATTTTTTTCTTTAAAAAATGAAAAGTAGCTAATTTAAAGATGTTTCATCCAACCGATTCTAAAACTTTTGCCCTGGGTCAAACTGTCAAGAAAAGCCTCCTTCTTTAATACTTTTCAATGCAAAATCTTTTTCTTGTACAATTTTTAAGTAGTTAAATGCAAAGTTTATCCAAACTAAAATAGGAGAAATATTTTTCTTATTTTATGATTATAAATTCACTGAATGCTATACATGTATAAGTGCTGGATTTATAATATTTTCTTGTTAAGGAGTTGTCCATTAATGAGGTAGCACTTTTTTTGCAACATTTGTACCCACGCCGCATTTTGTCACAAAAGAGTCACTTTATCCTCTCCCCTCCTCTATTTACATGTCAGGCCATTTTTCATAAACATATTCTTACATGTATTAAAATAGGCATGATGTCCCACTAGTTGTTACTCCTCTTTCCCCCTTGTCACAAACTGTCACAACTTCACAAACCCTCTCTCCCATCAAATCGTGACATCATTTCTGGACAACCTCTGATGAAATATTTGTATGGTTATGCCTTTTGTAAATCAAAATTTTACGAAAATCTACGAGATCTACAAGAGCTAGTTACGTCTTCGTGACATTATTTTAAGTTTTATTAAGTTATTTTAAGTTAAGCTTAGTTTGTCAGTTACGTCTTTCATAACAAATTTTGTTAAAATCGGAAATGGTGAGACTGAAATGACTTAAAAGTCACTGTTTTTATGAGTAAAAGTATGATGCGGAGTAAAAAACGCAACGCCTCAGCTGCCAGACCTCCCGCATGATGCTTAGAAGAGCAATCGATTTTCAAAGTAATGGCTCTTAACCCTCGTGGGTTCCTTGGGGTGATATGTGACCCCAATGCAATTTCTGTTTAATATATCTTGTTAATCAACCATTTGTTTTTAATGGCATTTTGTGGCTTTTATTCTACTAGTTTTCTATTCAAAATAATGCTATTATTGTGTTTTATTTTTCCCGAATTGCGTTTTTTGCACACAAGACCCTTGGAGTCACTTCCTCAGAATGCCAAAAAAAGAGGACGTTGCAACTTTGTCCAAGAGAACTGGACAGAAAATGCATCGAAAAATGTCATAAGTGTTTGAAATTCACTTGCGAAAAATCATGTTTTTTCAGGTCTGTAACAGTTGTAAATAAATCTACAGTTATTGTAAGTATTACTCTAAAATTTAAGTTTTTAATGCATAAACTAAATTTTACTTTGATTGTGTCTTTTTATTTTTATTTTTTAGCATTGAAAAGTGTGTGAACTTAAATAATGCATGCAACATTCAATAATCATAATAAATTAATTAAAGGAAGCATTGGGGTCGTTTATGACCCCAAGGGTCTTGAGTGTAACTGAAATGGGAGGGACCCACGAGGGTTAATTTTGGGGTGACTGTCAGAGTTTTCAAATATCCTCGCGCAATCTCGTTTTACTGAGCAGTAAGCAAGCTTTGTGCCTCCCTTCATTGTTGAAACTACAGGTCGCATGTGGCACCTTTAACCCATTTATGCCCAAGTTTTTTTGAAACAATTTTTTAAAATTTTTATCTGCTTAAAACTCTTACTCGAAATGGTTTACATACATTTTAGGCTTGAAATAGTTCGCCGTTGCCGTATTTATTAAGTTATTTAACGTCCTGTTTATGGCATATTTTGCAGATAAGTGAGCAAAATACGCCCGAACTTGACTTGCAGATTTTATACAGATTGTAATTAATGTGTTATTTGATTATGCAGATGAAACAATATATTTTTTCCTGAAAATGCTGAATACATAACACAAAAAAATTAACTTGTTTTTTTCGAGAATTAGTTGTAAAAGAATACAAAGATGCGTAAAAGACGTAAAAAACATTGATCAAGATTGTGGATTTAATCTCAAATAATTTCAAGTCACGATAAAAATATTAATAGCTTCAACTTTTCCGTAAATCGTTCCTCTTCCAAAGTGTCATAAATCTAGAGTTAAGTGAAAGATGCCCATTTAGACTGCCGGTCACTGGACCCACATTTCGGTCGGTGTAGGGCGAGCGAAAACAGGAAGGATAGCGCCAATCCATCAAATCCTTTTCTCCCCATACCACCCCCTACCGCGGATCATTAAATTCCCACAGTGCGGAAGAGAAAAAAGACCCGAACTTTGACGTCTTCATATCTGGGGAAATTTCTGGATGAAATAGAGGTTTTTAACGTGAATAATGTTCTTTAACCCCCCCCCCCCTCTTGGGTTGTATGTATTTAATTGAGTGTGATAACGTATTTTATGATTGTATTTCAAGGAATGGAATGAAAATATTACTTCGATTTTGTTTTGTGTCGTTGATAATGCGGTAAAAGTCTTTTATCTGAATTTAGTGGAAATGAGTTGTTTGAGAATGTGAAGTTTCGAATAATTCACATAGAAAATGAGGAATCCGTGTTTAATTTTAGAAATGACCTTAATAAGTATTTGATTGTTTTATTTTTAAAATGTAAAACATCAACGAAAAAATTAAAAGCAAATCATGCAATATAAGAATTTGTGGAAACAAGGATGAGCATAATGATAAAACAAACAAACAAACAAAACCAAGAAGAAAAAAACAGTACATCGTAAAAACACTTAGCACCACGAACGGGACAATTTTAAATAGATATCAATTGAAAAAACTAGAACGTACTGAAACACATTACTTCTAAGCAACTACAAAATATGAAAAAGAGAAGAAGAAAAAAAGATGAGGATTGTACTTCACAAAGTTAAACAAGATAAGAGTAAGCAGACATTTATCTTACATATTGTTTCTCTAGTCTGCTCTTTGTTACTAAGCAAAAATGTTCATCATGTACACCATACTTTGAAACTCATCGTGCCGGCTATTGACGAAAATTAGTTCCGATGTCTAAAAACTGTTTTTTGTATTAAAAAAAACTTTTTTATTGCACATTACTTCAATGAGTAGCATTCGAAATCAAAAGTGTAGTGGCGCGATTGGATAGAGCGTTGAGTTAGAAAAGCGAGAATCTTAGGTTCGATCATTCTATGGGTTTTGCCACTTTTGAATGATTTTATTTCACCGGTAAGTTTTAATCAAAATTTTCAAAAATATATAATAAAAACAAATGTTCCCAACCTTTTTCACACCATGACTCCTTTTTAATCAACTGAACAACCCGCGACCCCATGTGTCCCACCACCCCCATCTACTTATGTGTGTGCGTGTACGCTCTCGCGCTCAGACCTATTGCATTTATTTTATGTTATAAAGCTTACTTATGTTATAAGATGCTTGAGCTGTTTTATTTATACTAATTGGGTAACACACAATGATTACAAAAATAAGACGACATTTACCATAACGTTATAGATATATTTCAACACTTTTAAAATCCTTGTACTCTAGCAGGATTTAGTTTTGCAAGGAGCTGATGTAATTACAAATTTTATATCATCTCATGGTTTCAAAATTTCATTGAAGTGAATGAAGGCATTTTTTTTAAAGACAGCCGCGAGATCAAAATTAAAGGCGTTTGGCAGCTACTCATTTTTTTTCCAACGTATATATGTTTGACAATGGAAGTGTTTCATCAATTTTTTTTGAACCTAACATTTTCAAACTGTCAAAACATTCAAACATTGTGAACTCGTTTCGTCTTTTAAATTAACGTAATACAAGGGAATCTTGATGCATATTTTGATGCACAATATCAAAACATCGAGCAAATAAAGAGGGAAAAAATTGAGATGCCTTCTATTTTTCCATTATAATACACATATGCACATAAGTAAACGACTAATACAAAATAAGTAAGAGCAATTACGTAATATCGTTTACACTGAACAATACGAGAGAAATGTATAAACATTGTAAATTGGATTAGTATGAGCGATAAACAATATAGATGACTCTTTAATTAAAAAATAAGACACTTAACAAAAATTTTTAAAAATAGAGCCAAAAACATCGTTGTTAAACAAACATTAATTGTAATACATAAATAGTAAGAACATCGATCTTTTAAAAAACATCATACACCATCGATATCTGAAAGACATTGATAATGCTTTGTACTAAAGTTTTTATAATGAACACTTATCTTAATATTTTAATGAATTGTACGTTGATGAACCTAATTCCACTTTTCAAGGATTTCATCATTGAACATTGTATAATGAATTAATAGATTAATTTTTTTTCACTTGAATCATTTATAAAACTTCGCGAAATTGCACGTGTTCATTTCATGTAAATATTATACTATATTTTTCATTTTAAATTATTAAATAATAGCAAATGTTACAATAACTATTCTAATATAATTTCACAATATCAAATCAACGTTTAATAATCAAAATTAAACCAATATTTTAACCTATATTTTGTAGAAAAACCATTACTTTTATGATGTTTCGGTGCCAAAGCTAATTATTTGAAAAAAAAAATCATAAAAAATTCGTTTGAAAACGTCTTTTGTCTGCACTTTGCATTAAAAACTCAAGTAAAGGTAGTATTCACTTAAAATGAATCCATAACTGTTGAAGAAGTTATAAATAAATGATTTAAGTGAAAGTCATAAATCAAATTCTTCATTATACAATGTTAAATAATGTAATATTTAAAAAAAATGAAAAGTGTCTTGAATAAAGTTCACTAGTGTAAATCGTAACATAGTCAAATCGAAGACACAAAATAAAGGATAAAAAAGAATGCTTTCAAATTTTACGCGTTTTACAATTTTGGAACAATGAAACAGGCATTAAAGGGAAGGGGAAAAATAATCAGCAGTCTCCTCTTAAATCGATACCGAAAAGCACAAAAGAAACGAATTTTTTCCCATGACCTTTAAAACCTTAATGATTAATATTATTTGATCACGCAGCAGCCCTTCCAAAAATAATTGGGCGTACGTTTTTTCCGGAAACTAAAATATTTTCTTAATACCACCAACCTACTATATGAAGAGAAATTCCAAGCTTAGTTGAAGAATAAATTGTATCTGAGTCTGAATTGTTTTGTTTCAAATTTCTACGAAATTTTGTATCAAACATGGAGAATTAAATTGTAAAATGTCTGTGCTGTATTTTTAACAATTTAAGCGGTCAATTATTTTACCAGAAATGCTTCCAAAAAAGGCATATTTTTTATTGCATATAGTTAAGTACCATACTTAACAGAATAAAAATATAAAGAATTTTTAATTTTTTTTTTTTTCGTTTTCAATGCTTTTACAATATTTTTTATTTTACAATTTTGGTCACAAAATCCCGAAATATTTGCTTTTTTCAAGTACATTCTGCATGCAGTAAGGAATGGTTTACAAATTATGCAAAAATTTCTCTCACACTTACTGTGAATTTTGAGGTTTACAATTTTCCGAACAGTTCGGGAAAACCAGAAAAGGAAATCTGAAAATATCGATGCCCGTACGCCGTACGGGCAAACCAGATGAGGTCAATTTCGGGTAGCACGTACGCCGTACGGGCAAACCGCTTAAAGGGTTAAACGTTCTCAATAGTTTGAAAAATACTTTAATGCAGAATATGGACTGTAGTTTCTTGAACAGGGAGAGAAGATCTATGTGCTATTTAATGCAATGATTTTTTCCCTTTTTGTAATTTTCCTGTCGTGTATCTACACTGTAAAAAAATGAATGTTGTTTTTACAGTATAATACAGCTAATTTTATGGTAATAAATTAAAAATTGCTAATTTTACAGTAATAAACTTTAAAACAGCTACTTTTACACTACTGAACTAAAGAATTTCTAATTTTACAGTTTATTACCGTGCATTTTACAGTTATAAACTGGAACCTCTGCTGCCAGTATTATACTGTTGTTTTTACAGTATAATACTGCTAAATTTTAGAGCAATAAACTATAGAATTGCGACCCTTTTCAGTAAGAAACGTTAAAATGGTTAGTTTTGCAGTTTTTTACTGTGCATTTTGTAGTTTTAAAATGTAACCTCGGCTGCCAGTAAAAGCAACAGTTCAATTTTCGCAGTGTACTTTCTGCATCGTGTGAACAAAATGATGATAATCATTGATTTACTTTTCTGTTCAAAGTTGCTGAAAAATGTATGCTTTTAAAAGAGAACGAAATACTTTTTAATTATTTTTTTAAAGGAGTTTTTACTAAGCAATCAAGCTTGTGTTATGACTTACAAGCGGTTGTCACTGCACTCAACAGTTGAAAAACAATCATGACTGTTTGAATCAATACAAAAAAAGGAAAACCCCTAAAGTAGTATTATTACGCTTAAATAGCTACGAAGTAGTTTTGATGTAATCATAAAAATCTCTTACAATAAGAATATTGCTAAGTTTATCGGTGTTTGTACAAACAATTCTTGTAATCAGGGAATCTTCCTTGAACTTTTTTTTCAATATCGTAACTTTTTTTTAACCCCCCCCCCCCTTTTACTTCCTTTTACGTAGTAAAGGAAGTATTGTGATCACAAAAAAAATGTCACTCAAATTTCGGTCTAAATTTTGACTTTGCTCACCCTTGAATGAATGTCGTGTAGTTTTTTTGACCTATCAGCAAGTGCATATGTACCTAATAGGGCTACGACATCGATGTCGATGTTTTGGAAACATCGATGTTTTTGCTAAAACATCGATGTTTTTACCATCGATGCTTGAGTGTCGATGTTTTTTCAACATCGATGTTTTGGGTTCGATGTTTTTTCGATGTTGATGTTTTATAATCCAGCAAAAAAAGTTTGCTAAAAATATGCGATGGGTAGACATATTAAGAAGTTTTCATCCTTAATCAGAAGTTTCAGTATTAATCTCATTGGAAAGCATTTTCCATGATTATTATCGGTGTTTGCTCTCGATGTTTCTAAAATATTTCTAATTTACTTTCGCCGTTTTTTTTTTTTTTGAATTTAATTAATTTTTCATGTCAGTTTTATATTTCAGCAAAAGAAAAAAAAAACCAAGATATAGGCGGCCATCGTTAATCAGACATTACATTATCATTCTCGTTAGAAGACGTTTTTGATAGTTACCATCGATGTTTTGAGGTCGATGTCTTTTTATGAATCGTTGTTTTTTTCTTTCGATGTCTGTTTTACCCTTCAGTAAAAAGCAAAAAAAAATATGCAATAAAAAAGATTCATCTTCAACAGATGCAATATCTATCGTATTGAAATAATGTTTTTTTTTTTTTTTTTTAATTATAAGCGATGATTTACGGTAAACGATTTTTAAACAACGTTGTTTTTGTTTTACTTTTGAAATTTTTTTCGATACCGGTGTTTTACACTTCAGCAAAAAAAGTTTAATGAAAATATGCGATAATAAAAATAACACACTTTATCAACATTTGCAGTATCGATATCATACGGTTGATGTTTTTCAGGAGACAAAAGATTAATTTAATTGAGTGATATAAAGATGCGCAATGTATTGGGGAGTTACTGTATTACTGTACATTTAAATGTTTAAGCAATTTATATAAAAAAAGATCGATGTTTTGAAACATCGATATTTGAAAACATCGATGTTTTTTGGTCGATGTATCAATACCATCGATGTCTTAATTTCGATACATCGATGTATTGAAACATCGATGTTTTGCCTTCGATGTCGCACCCCTAGTACCTAACAACATACAAACAACCGAAAAATCCATTTCGACCATCCCCGAGTAAATCACGACGAGTTTTCTCGTGAAGTCTGTATATACGTATGTGCGGATGTATATGGTGTAGCATAACCCAAAAACTGTATGCCGTAGAAGCTTCTGGTTTGGCATGTAGGGTCTGAGACGGGTCTAGTCGTGCACCTCCCCTTGTGGTTGCATTTGAATAATCCCAATGGGGTCTTTTACCCCTTTTTTTTGGGTAAATCAATGTTAATTTCAATGCAGATTAAGATAAATGATTTGGCGCTACCGCTTGGCGATATATCGCCAAGCTTTTAGTCGCCAAGTGCTTGACACCAACTTGGCGACATATCGCAGAGTTGGTGAAAAAATTTGAGGAAAAAAAATATTTTTTGAATTTGGGTTCAACTTGGCGCTATTGGCGATATTTTGAGAAAAATTCACTGAATGATGTTAAAATCGGCGATATTTAGAAAATGAAACATTGTAAAACATTATTTTGCATTGATTGGTGACAAACTGAAGTGTAAATGTTTGAATTGTTATCTTGCTCACTCTAAGGCACTATTTTAAACACTTAAGTCATCTATTATGGAATTTAAACGTAAAAGGAAGTAGTGTGGCGTTTACACCAGATTTTTTTTTAACTTTTTTCACCATTTTATCTAATTTAGTTTTTGACATCAGGTATTCAGAATTCAGGAATAAGAGAGCTCGAAATGAAGGGAGTTTATTGTACTGGAGCAGAAGGGTCCACTTACTGGAGAAACTAATTACCCTAGCTCCAAAATGTTCACTCAGCTGAATCGAGAAATATTTTTTATTGAAATCTTGACACTCTACTGCGTTCATCCTAAAGTGGCAATATTTCAATCTCACGGATCATGAAATATTTGACGAGGACTGGGGAATTTTAAAACGAGGCTTGGAGCTGACAGATGATAGAAAGCAATCGAACGGAAAAGATAATTTCGTCACCTTCGTTCCTTTTAACAACTTGTATATTAAACTTCGCTGGCATAAAATACCCAAGAAGACATCTCCCGTTGGAAAATATTCGATAATAATGCGATCTCTTGAAGTGACTATAATTCTAGAAAAAGCGTTATTTTCGGAGAGTTTCTCTTTATGAATGAATGTATTCAGTAATAGAATCAATTGCCTTTTACCTTGTGAAAATCTAAGTAAAATATATCTTCCCTTTTGACAAAAAAAAAAAAATTAAGCTGATAATATATACACCCAAATTAATTGAAACAAAGAATTTTTTCGTGACTGTAAAAAATTATTGCTATTATTCTTCACCGATTACCTACTTTAAAATTAGTAAAAATATGGATGAGATACTTAAGTCTTTTATCTATCATCAAATTCCACTAATCAGAAGCTTATCTACTGTTCGAAGGCACCGTATTGTACCCGTCGGCCAGCCGAACAGTTTATGAAGAAACATCTTCTGACCCAACCAATGAAGAAAAAGCGCTACTTGTGGGTGTTAAAATATAAGAATTGCGCAGCTGAAAATTGGAGGAAAGGACTATTTAGTAACAAAATTAATTTCATCATCCAAGTCAACCAAGTCAAGACGTACGGAGATCTTTAGGTGAAAGAATTCAGGATTGCCACATGAACCCATTTTCAAATAACTTTCAAAATATGTTTTGGGGTTGTCTCGGTTACAATGGAGTTGGTTCCTTGCAGAATGTTGATGGTATGATGTATTCTGAGCAATCTATTGCTATTCTGGAAATAAAATGCATTACCCTGGTTGAAGAAACGATACCCACATGGAACGGTGTTTTCCAGCGGATTTAGCAATTTGCCATACATCAAAATGATCAAGAAATTCATGTCTGGGAACCAAATTGAGATATCTGAACAGTCTGAGAACTCTCCTGCTGTCAATACAATCAAGAATCTTTGGGCTATATGCAAAAATCGACAATTGCATAAGGACTGTTTAACTATGGAGAAGCTAATCACTGCTCTAATTCATGGACACACATATTGCAAATGAGTGCGAAAAATTTATAGATTCGGTAGCGAATCGTGTCCAAATGTTCAAAGAGTTGTAGAGATCATATTATGTTATAAACACTTTTGTTTTTATATAAATTTAAACAAAATAGTTATTTTCTTAGTTTTCTCAATTTTTCGAGCTTGTTTTAATTAATTTGCACAAGGCTGTGTGTATATATGGGTGATTCTACAAATACGGGAATATTTCTAACATGTAGATTTCAAAAAATTAATTTAAAATTAAAAATCTGAAAAAAAATCAGCAAAGCACTTGATAAGTTACATAAGTAAAATAGAATATCAGCAGAGCTTAAATGTTTGTATTTTATTGTATTTTTGGATTTTTATTTTTTTGAAGGCATATGTGAATGATAAAAAGGGCATGTGGATGACACAATGGGTATGTGAATATAACACAGTAAGTATGTGAATAACACAAACACAATAGGTATATTAATGAAATTTTTTAACCAGTAAACTGTTAGACATAAGTTTTAAACATTGTACTGTCATAGTTTGGCTTTTGATTCATGCACGTGTCTTATATTGGGGCATGTGAATGACAATAGAAAAAGGGTATGTGAATGACAAAACACAAGTAATTGTGTTCTCAAAAAGTCATATTTAATATATTTTTCGGCTTCACTTCGAATTAGAACCCACAAATGTAAGCCTTAGGATTACTCATTATCAAAATTTATTTACATGTACATTTTATATGCATTCTGTGGGGCATGTTAATGACAAAGATAAAAAACACTTGCCTTGAAAGTTGAGTTTAGCTTGCTTTTTATCAAAAAGTAATTGCAGAACGGCAAAATTAATCCTCAGCCAGGAATAACAAAGTTCCATGCTTTATTTTAAGATGTGTTGCCAGATTTTGAAATAAAACATTTCAGAGAAAAATATCTATACTTTTTAGACATGTGGATGACTGATAATCGCTGGGACAAAGTTTAGATTAACTTTTAGAGATCTTATTTTCATATTATTTTGCTTTTTTTTGTGATTTACAACTTGCACACATTCATATTTATAAATAAAAAACTCGAGAAAAAAAATCACTTATTTTTTTGAAATCTATATTCCATTGATTGTGAAAATTGAACCTATGGGACAGGGCACGTGGATGACATTTCAATCTAATATCCTTTTTTTTAAATGAATAATAATTAAATATTGACATTGTTGATAACGGAAATTATAGAACAAAAGACGCATAAAAATATTCCCAAAATAGTTTTTTATTAAATTAAAAACAAAAAGAGCAATCAGTATGGAACATAAATTTGCCCATTTTTGTAGAATCACCCATATATATATATATATATATATATATATATATATATATATATATATATATATATATATATATAATTAGGAATAAGTAAAGAAAGCTTTCTTCTCGTTAGGCCCACTTTAGTCACTGACATAACACCATTAATTAAAACGAGCTACTAAACAAGATTTTAGGTTCCATTAAAATACAAAACAAAAACGCCAAATAATGAAACGAATACCTATTTCAAAAACTGTTCAAACGTAAAATAATCAGCAAAAGACTCGTAACTAAAACAAGCCATTAAAACAATTAAATGTTTAACTAAAATGCAAAATTATTTGTCAGCAGAATTAAACGGCATAAAAATCTCTATTTCAGTGAAATAACTCAAAAAGCTTTTAAAAACTATTAAAAGTTATCTTAAAAGGTAAAATTGATGCATGAGAAACCAAACTGACGTAAACTCAAAATTAGTTTTCTGTTTTCGCTTAGCTCAAAAGTAAAGAAATTGTCAATCACCAATTTATTTGCAAAAATGTACTCCAACTCCGCACAAGCGTTTTAGAGCAGCGTTTCCCAACCTGTAGTACGCGGCCTGCTAGTCGGTGGGACACGAAAAGTATTAGGTTGGTGCGTATGCAATGTCGGATTCTCTTTACATGCGGACGTTTGTCTCCCTGTTTTCGTTATTCTTTTGTCTTTGGCATAACCTCAGTCATTGTCGTATTGTCCATTGCCAGAGACTCATTTCAGCAAAATAGGTTTTCTCGAAGGTCTTCCCTTTTGTTATTTTTTTTGAGTTTATTGCCGATATGAATTCTGCCGACACACAAAACAATTGCGAAACTGAACGAACTGGAATATGAAGTTTTGCAGCATCCACCCTATTCACCGGATCTCTCGCCGACCGATTTTCATTTTTTCAAGCATTTAGAGCTGTTTTTAAGCTGCAAACACTATGAAAATGAAGACAGTCTAAAAAACTCGATATCAGAGTTTATTAATTCTAAAGACGAAAATTTTTTTAAGACAGGCATCTACGCTTTAAAATCTCGTCGGGAGAAGTGTATTGAAGCGAATGGAGCATACTTTGATTGAATAAACAGCTTTTGAAGAAAGATATGCAGTTTTATACAATCACTTAAGAATCCGACATTTCATACTCACCAACCTAATAATAATCAATGGCGAAAAAAAAATCTATTAAAGAATATCATATAAAGTTGTGTTCCTGTAATTCGTACAAATTATTTTGATTAATAACATTATACAGTTAATGTTTTAATATGCAGTCGACAATCAAAAATCCGGCAATCAATATCGCTTACTTTTTGAGTGCTTTTAAATTTTTCATTAGCCAGCAGTAAATTGCAAAAGGTTATGTTTTCGAAACAAGCACAGGGGTTGCATTAAATATATTTTATAATAATACTTAAATATAATAACATAATAAATAATCTGTTTTTAACAATTTTTACTACCATTTACTCGTATAAGCGGGAAAAAGTAGATAAATACGAAACTTTGAACAAGCATATACAAACGTATAGCATATTACTTTGACTTTATAATTTTCGCTACTTTTTAATTCGACATGACGTTTAGGCGTGTGCGAATGGAATTTCTCTCATGCTCATGTGATATGCAAACGTGGTCATCCAATAAAATGTGCAATGCCAAAAAATAAACACACTCCCGATAGAAATAAAATCTCATGAAATACGATCATTTTTCCGAAGTGGTACAATAGGGTAGTTGTGACCTATTAAAAATCCCCATTTTGATCATTAAATATTGTTACTTGACCCTCAAAACTCCAAAATTCACCACTGCCGTATTTTAAAACACAACGATTGATTTTTAATGAATTTTTAAAAATCCGACGCGCAAAAGCGCGCTTTTCTGATACGTCACGAGTTACGTCACTCGGCCTCAATCCTCAGCTCTCCGCGACGGACCCATGTTATCGCTACGGACATTTTGAGCGCGTAGTTATTTTTAATTTTTAGATATTTAATAATCCTTTTGATGCATGATGGAGACAGGATACGTCAAAGGACAGTCCAACAATCTCCCTCAAGTGACATCAATGATGGTTTTTGCCTATTTTCGAGAGGACGAGCGATTTAAATCTTCCAAAATCACGAGGAGTTAATAGTCTTCAAGTGCGTCTTCAACGTAGCCAAGCGTTTCCCTCGCTTCTCTTCGTCGGCTGAGGCGCGGCGGAAGTACCGATGACGTTTCTTCCGCCGCCGAGTGACGTCACATTTTCTTGAACTTTAAAAATTATTTTAAAAAAAACTACTTATCGTATCGCAAAAATTTTTTCACCGATGATGTTCACACATGTTACTCTATCATATAAAAATAAAATTGAAAAATCGAAAACTACCCTATTGGAAAACGCTACTTTAGAAGGAATCAATTTTTCAATACGAAAAAGTACGACATGAAATTCATTTTACAACAGTTCGTGAGTGCTGCGGCCATGCGTCCCGAATCAAATTTGTTTTCACTTAAAAGAGCCTTTTTTTTTTTTTTTTAACTCTAAAGCAAGTGTATGCAATGCATGCATAAATACAAGTGGATGCGTGCTTTTCGCAACTTATGCATTACAGCATTACTCTTCCACTTTTAATAGGTACATGTAGGTTTTTTTTCCTTTTTCCTCCCATTGTTTATTTATCTTGGAAGATTTAAAAAGGAAATCCGAGTGAAAAAGTGGGAGGGGTGGAGGGGGAGTATTTACATGTAAGACGTACTAACTGGATCAGGAAAATTTATATAAATCTGATACCACAGGAAAATGTTTTAACTGGAAAATCAATAGTGTATCAAAATTATTTTGTGTGTGTTGTAAAGTAATACAAAAAAAAAATATTACCTCTTCTTTAAGATACAAGAGAATAATTATAAATTTAAAAAAAAAGAAAAAACGTTTTTGTGAAATATTCTCCTTACATTCTTTCTCTATTTTTCTTGTCTACCAATTTTCTCAATAAGACTTTGTCTCCCGCCCCACAATTTAAAAAAAAAAGACTTTTTTATCGGCAAAAATCAAATTACTTTTTAATCTTATTAATATCCTCAAAAAAATGTCGGCAAATTTCAGTACGGAAGTTTTAAGTAACAATACTACTTGAAAGTCATCGGTTTTGACTCGATGAGAAGAATCTTTTATTCTTTTATCGATAAAGTGATACAGTGAGGTATAAATTGCTACTACTAGTGATGAAATCGGCAGCAATACATTTTCTTTGGAAATGAACATTAAAATTGATTTTCAATACAGTTTATTTATTGTGATCTCTTTCCCTACTATTCTCTAATGGCACTTCTATAGATTTCCCTATTGTATTTAAAATTTTAAGTGGATTAGAAAAATGAGCAGCACATCACGATATTTAAAAATCAGAATCTTTATTGAAAGTGTAAATTGAAACATAAATTTAGAATACTCTTTTTTTTTCTTACGTGAAGCAATAAAAATATTGCTCATTACAGTTGAATGCTTTTTCGATTGTTTAAATACCTATGTGTCTTTTGACGGTATTTTAAAGCTTACATGGACAAAAGTGCTAGTGTTTAGTTTAAACAGTGTTTCGGTTAACTCTTTTAAGAGAGTCATTTAATAACCAAGCCTGATTTAAAACAATCATCTCGTAACTTTTCACTTTTTATTCTCATTAATGCTTTTACTTTAGATGGAAAAACAAATGAATGAAACGAGTGCTATATTTCGTTAATTAAATTTGATCAACTATTTTAAATTATTTATTTCCACTACTCATTTCTAAGATTGTTGGTATATTCTGCCCACGATTGCTATAGAATTAGCAAACGTCCCGTTAGGACTTGTGAATTTGAATGAGGGGGGGGAGGTAAATATTTGATACGTGTGATTGGCTTAATTGAAAGGCTAACACACATCTGAAAAAAGTTGGCACCCTTAAAAACATCCGCTTGTAAATCAGATGTCAGTTTTCTAATCTTATCTGCGGTCAGAAAGAGATTCAAAACCGTTCTTTAGGGAAAATGTAAATCTTTAAAACAAACCATAGAAATCTCATAGCTTTACGACAAGATTACAATATCAATTTTATGTTTTATTTTACAAAATAAATTGGCAACACTTAATGATCTTGTTGTATAATCCAAAAATTCCGAAATTACTCTCATCACAGATCGCAATAGTCTACGTAATATTATAAACTATAGAAATTCGGCGATGTACTTTTTTAAACACAAGAATGTATATATTATTTAATACACCAGAAAAATGTGTTAAAATGTGTCATAAAATATTAAAATGTCATGTGTTGCACAGTTCACAGTATATTGAAGAAAACAATGATATTCCTTTACATTTCATCGCTTTAAAAACAACTCGTTCGAATTGCCCTTTTCAGTATTGATTTATCTCGAAGGTTTAGTTTCCAACTTCATTAAACAAAGTTGCGTGTTGTCCTTCCAAATAAAGTGAAAAAAAAAAGTCCTGAGAGATTTCGATTTCCCAGAGCAACAAATCTCTTCTTTGCCATTAAACAAGCCTGTTTTCTTCAGGCTCCTATCGCGTTGCATTCTTGCCTGAGTTTAAACAAAATTAATGGTTGCGCGATAGCTTAATTTTAGAAGGCTCATTTTCGCATGACTCATTAAATTGGGATTTTAATGCAATTAAACTTTGCAATCGAATGAATAAAAGGTTCGATTTAAAAAAATCGAAATTCGAAATCTGCATGTTGAAGATAACGCTGTTGATGGGACGATTAGAATTGATTGAAGCGAATTGTAACCAAACTTCTTTAAAGTTGACCCGATTTTCGTTATTTTCCGCCATTAAAAGTGACTAATTTTCATCTACCGCTAATTAATGGAGACAGTAGTTGGAGATGCTGTATCATTTTTTAAGGGAGAACAAATTTTACATAATAGTATAAAATTGCGAATTTTGAATAAAACATAGCATACAAACATAAATACATACAATCACACGTATTTACATATAGATAAATCTGAGTACTTAAAATTCTGTATAGAGAGTGAAAATTGCCCCCTTGTGACTCCTTTAAATTACGGTGTAGCAACAGTTAAGTCCGTCAGGAGCAATCGTATGCGAAAATTTAAGGAAGGGGATGGGAGTCTCAGATATTTTTTTCCAATTTCAGTTCATATTAGAGTTTTAAAACAGAAAATTTTAATAACTTATTCATTAATGACTGAAAAAATATTTTTATATTTTTACTGAAAAAGTAGTACTAAAAGCAAGGAAGTACTCATTTTTAAGTAATAACCACTGAATTTTCTGGAGGGAATGTTCAAGAGCTTGTAAGTTCCGCTTCGAAGGGCAAAACTATGGACAACGGTATAGTAAGAAAATTTCACAAATTAAAAAATGTAAGGAGACGGTACTGTGTTCTGATCATCATATAGAACAGCGTTTCTTAATTTGATTAACAAGAGAAACCCCTTTTTACAGCCCACCTTTTTTCGCGTGGAACTCTTAGTATTCTTCAATAGGTTGTTTTAATACAATGTTCTGAAAATTGTTTACTTAAAATTAAAATGAAAATGATTTTAAGTAAAACTCAAACCTTATTTTTCTTGATGTTTCAAGTGGCTCTTTCAAACAAGAACGGAGAATTCAGACAAGATTCGTCGATTTTCTGAATAATCTGCATGGAACCCTGTAGTTCTGCAGAACACACACACACACACACAAAAAGAACCGTTGTCATGAAACAATGGAAAAGTGCACATCTAAAAAATGTCCACAGTACATTTTGTGATAAGTTTTACACTGGATAAACCTAAAACGAAGCGTGTAGGAATTGCCATGACCAGAAGTTAATGTCATTTTGTGTGGGGAGGATGGGCGACGCTAAAATCCGCAACCTCGGTTGTGCCCTTGAATGTAAATAAACGAGTCGTATTACAGTGCGCCTGTGGTAAGTTGACCTCTGACGTAGACAGTGTCTTTTTTTTTTCGTAAAATAGGAAAGGGTAATTGAAGGGCTTGGGACATGAAGGGGCTATGTGACAAAGCAAAAATTGTGAGTAATTAAAGTTCAAAGTTTTATTATTGCTGTTGTTGCAGCATTTTTGTTTTCCGGTTTTGTCATTAGTGTGCGTATGAAATTGGTCTAATGACATCTACTTTTTGATGTACCAAAGTGTTATTTGCTTACCTGTATCCATTGCTTACCATTATCTAGAGTGTTCATTTCTTAAAATGTAACATAGCCCCTTCATCATCCAATCCCTTCAATTGGCACTCAATTAAGTTGGGTTACTTTCGTAGTGCTTTTGCAAAAGTATTCCAACTAAAATCCACGGCAATAACCTTTTACCTATTTCCCAAAAAAGGGGAAACATTCTCAAGGTCATAGCTCAACTTTTCGTAACTTTGAACAGGCATATACAAACGTATTGCATATTACTGTGACTTTATAATTTTCGCTACTTTATAATTCGACATGATGTTTAGGCGTGTGCGAATGGAATTTCTCTCATGCTCATGTGATATGCAAACGTGGTCATCCAATAAAATGTGCAATGTCAAAAAATAAACAATAGAAATCGCAATAGAAATAAAATCTCATGAAATACAATCATTTTTCCGAAGTGGTACAATTGTCTATGATACAAAACTAAGTGGTACATAAGCTAAAAAAGGTTCGAAAACCCTACTTAAGAGGGAATCAATTTTTCAATTCGAAAAAGTACGACTTCAACTTCATTTTACGACAGTTCGTGACTGCTGCACGCGTCCCGAATCAAATTTGTTTTCAATTAAAAGAGACTTTTTTTTAAACTCTAAAACAAGTGTATGCAATGCATACATAAATACAAGTGGATGCGTGCTGTTCGCAAATTATGCATTACAGCATTGCTCTTCCACTTTTAATAGGTACATGTACAGTTTTTTTTTTCTTTTTCCTCCCATTTTTTATTTATCTTGGAAGATTTAAAAAGGAAATGCGAGTGAAAAAGTGGGGGGCGGGGGAGTATTTACATGTAAGACGTGCTAACTGGATCAGGAAAATTTATATAAATGTGATATCACACGAAAATGTTTTAAATTGAAAATCAATAGCATATCAAAATTATTTTGTGTGTGTTGTAAAGTAGTACAAAAAAAATATTACCTCTTCTTTAAGATACAAGAGAATAATTATAAATTTAAAAAAAAAAGAAAAAACGTTTTTGTGAAATATTCTCCTTACATTCTTTCTCTATTTTTCTTGTCTACCAATTTTCTCAATAAGACTTTGTCTCCCTCCCCACAATAAAAAAAAAGACTTTTTTATCGGCAAAAATCAAATTACTTTTTAATCTTATTAATACCCTCAAAAAAAATGTCGGCAAATTTCAGTACGGAAGTTTTAAGTAACAATACTACTTGAAAGTCATCGGTTTTGACTCAATGAGAAGAATCTTTTATTCTTTTATCGATAAAGTGATACAGTGAGGTATAAATTGCTGTTATACCTGCTAAAATCGGCAGCAATATATTTTCTTTGGAAATGAACATTAAAATTGATTTTCAATATAGTTTATTCATTGTGATCTCTTTCCCTACTATTCTCTAATGGCACTTCTATAGATTTCCCTATTGTATTTAAAATTTTAAGTGGCCTAGAAAAATGAGCAGCACATCACGATATTTAAAAACCAGAATCTTTATTGAAAGTGTAAACTGAAACATAAAGTTAGAATACTCTTATGAATACTCTTTTTTTTTCTTACTTGAAGCAATAAAAATATTGCTCATTACAGTTGAATGCTTTTTCGATTGTTTAAATACCTATGTCTCTTTTGACGGTATTTTAACGCTTACATGGACAAAAGTGCTAGTGTTTAGTTTAAACAGTGTTTCGGTTAACTCTTTTAAGACAGTCATTTAGTAACCAAGCCTGATTTAAAACAATCATCTCGTAACTTTTTTTTTTTATTCTCATTAATGCTTTTATTTTATATGGAAAATTTAATGAATGAAACGAGTGCTATATTTCATTAATTAAATTTGATCAACTATTTTAAATTATTTATGTCCTATATACTCATTTCTAAGATTGTTAGTATATATAGTCTGCCTACTATTGCTATAGAATTAGCAAACGTCCCGTTAGGACTTGTGAATTTGAATAAGGGGTGGAGGGGGGGGGTAAATATTTGATACGTGTGATTGGCTAAATTAAAAAGCTAACACACATCTGAAAAAAGTTGGCACCCCTAAAAACATCCGCTTGTAAATCAGATGTCAGTCTTCTAATCTCATCTGCTGTCAGAGAGAGATTCAAAACCGTTCTTTAGGGAAAATGCAAATCTTCAAAACAAACTATAGAAGTCTCATAGCTTTACGACAAGATTACAATATCAACTTCCTGTTTTATTTTACAAAAAAATTGGCAACACAATGATCTTGTTGTATAATCCAATAATTCCGAAATTACTCTCATCACAGATCGCAATGGTCTACATAATCTAATAAACTATAGAAATTTGGCGATGTACTTTTTTAATATATTAATATATTAATTACATATTATTTAATACACCAGAAAAATGTGTTAAAATGTGTCATAAAATATTAAAATGTCATGTGTTGCACAATTCACAGCATAATTGAAGAAAACAATGATATTCCTTTAAACTTCATCGCTTTAAAAACAACTCGTTCGAATTGCCCTTTTCAGTATTGATTTATCTCGAAGAGGCTTAGTTTCCAACTTCATTAAACAAAGTTGCGTGTTGTCCTTCCAAATAAAGTGAAAAAAAAAAAAGTCCTGAGAGATTTCGATTTCCCAGAGCAACAAATCCCTTCTTTGCCATTAAACAAGCTTGTTTTCTTCAGGCTCCTATCGCGTTGCATTCTTACCTGAGTTTAAACAAAATTAATGGTTGCGCGATAGCTTAATTTTAGAAGGCTCATTTTCATACGACTCATTAAATTGGGATTTTAATGCAACTAAACTTTGCAATCGAATAAATAAAAGGTTCGATTTGAAAAAAAAATCGAGATTCGAAATCTGCATGTTGAAGATAACGCTGTTGATGGGACGATTAGAATTGATTGAAGCGAATTGTAACCAAACTTCTTTAAAGTTGACCCGATTTTCGTTACTTTCCGCCATTAAAAGTGACTAATTTTCATCTACCGCTAATTAATGGAGACAGTAGTTGGAGATGATGTATCATTTTTTAAGGGAGAACAAATTTTACATAATAGTATAAAATTGCGAATTTTGAATAAAACATAGCATACAAACATAAATACATACAATCACACGTATTTACATATAGATAAATCTGAGTACTTAAAATTCTGTATAGAGAGTGAAAATTGCCCCCTTGTGACTCCTTTAAATTACGGTGTAGCAACAGTTAAGTCCGTCAGGAGCAATCGTATGCGAAAATTTAAGGAAGGAGATGGGAGTCTCAGATATTTTTTTCCAATTTCAGTTCATATTAGAGTTTTAAAACAGAAATTTTTAATAACTTATTCATTAATGACTGAAAAAATATTTTTATATTTTTACTGAAAAAGTAGTACTAAAAGCAAGGAAGTACTCATTTTTAAGGAGGAGCTTGAATAACCACTGAATTTTCTGGAGGGAATGTTCAAGAGCTTGTAAGTTCCGCTTCGAAGGGCAAAACTATGGACAACGGTATAGTAAGAAAATTTCACAAATTAAAAAATGTAAGGAGACGGTACTGTGTTCTGATCATCATATAGAACAGCGTTTCTTAATTTGATTAACAGGAGAAACCCCTTTTTACAGTCCACCTTTTTTCGCGTGGAACTCTTAGTATTCCTTAATAGGTTGTTTTAATACAATGTTCTGAAAATTGTTTACTTAAAATTAAAATGAAAATGATTTTAAGTAAAACTCAAACCTTATTTTTCTTAATGTTTCAAGTGGCTCTTTTAAACAAGAACGAAGAATTCAGACAAGATTCGTCGATTTTCTGAATAATCTGCATGGAACCCTGTAGTTCTGCAGAACACACACACACACACACAAAAAGAACCGTTGTCATGAAACAATGGAAAAGTGCACATCTAAAAAATGTCCACAGTACATTTTGTGATGAGTTTTACACTGGATAAACCTAAAGCGAAGCGTGTAGGAATTGCAAGGACCAGAAGTTAATGTCATTTTGTGTGGGGAGGATAGGCGACACTAAAAGCCGCAACCTCGGTTGTGCCCTTGCATGTAAATAAACGAGTTGTATTACAGTGCGCCTCTGGTAAGTTGACCTCTGACGTAAACAGTGTCTTTTTTTGTGAAATAGGCACACAATTAAGTTGGGTTACTTTCGTAGTGCTTTTGCAAAAGTATTCCAACTAAAATCCACGGCAATAACCTTTTCCCTATTTCCCCAAAAAGGGGAAACATTCTCAAGGTCATAGCTCAACTTTTCGTACGTGCACTATATCATGTCATTTTTTTTCCTGCGGAAAATGATTCATTTTTGGAGGAAGATTTCTATTTTAAGAAATGCCACAAGCAATTAATTTATTTATTCGATACTTATCGATATAAAAACTACACTTTATCACTCAGATAAAATAAACAAGGCGAGGTTACAGTCGATAGTGGAGGAGGATCATCGAACGCGAATAGCAACTTCTTTCTAAAAACGGTGGTTTAACTTCGGTGTAATAAGATGACCTCGGAATTAACTCACAGTTTAAAACGGACAATGAAGCGCTTTGGTCAAGGTTGCATTGTATGAAATATTTCCCCTTTCAAATTCGAGATCTTTGTCTCAGTTACTATGAAGATACAATGTTACAAGCTACGCAAACATTTAATGGTTAACTGTTTGTATTTCTCATATCAAAGTTCAAACGTGACCGTCAAGAAGGGAATAAAAAGGGTTGGGTACTTTTCTTGGATTCCATTTCAGTTCTTGATAAGGCAATGGAAAATAACTTCTTTCTTTTTTAAACAAATGTTACTGTTTATGACACAATATTTGACCGTCTCTGGTTTGATAATACATTTTTAAGGTTGACGGTGATTTATGTTTTTGACACTGACAGTAGCGTAACTAGGGGGTCCATTGACCGTGGTTAACTTAAGAAATTACGCCGCCCCCCGCCCCCCTCATCAAGAAATAGTCAAAAACCAAGCTGAAGGCAAATGTCATTAAAATGAAGCTGAACAACAAACTGGGAGATAAGTAAATTTAGCACAACAGTAAGAGGCAGCAATAATGGTACGG
Source organism: Uloborus plumipes (assembly GCA_038373865.1). Classification (NCBI taxonomy): domain Eukaryota; kingdom Metazoa; phylum Arthropoda; class Arachnida; order Araneae; family Uloboridae; genus Uloborus; species Uloborus plumipes. The sequence goes on from JAXGGA010000029.1 coordinate 196,485, forward strand.
TTCAACTCGTAAATTGAAGGCTAAGTTCGGGTTTTCCACAGTAAGTAGTAAGTTACAAACCTTAATCCTTAAAGAAAACGCTAAGGCAGGACTACATGCAATATACCGACAGCCCAGTTATGCCATCCAGAGATTGCAGTTTATTTCTTATTATGGACTTGTAAGTCTCGAATAGACAATAACCAAACTGCTATAATTTTGCTTCTCAAAAGCAAAATAAACTGCTATAATTTGGCTTCTAATTAGCAATGACAGTTAAGTTGTTGTCTATTCCAGAGTGATAGGTGCACAACAAGAACGAAAATGCTGTCTCTGGATGACACATCTAGGCTGTTGGTGTATCGCATGTAGTTCTGCTTTTAGCCTGATTTAATGGCAGTAACTTACTGCTCAGTTTACAATTCATTGAACCACTGTCATTAAAAATGTTCTTAAATAAAAATATAGCTTGAAAAAAAAATAAATCAGGCACAAGGAAAATAAATAAAAATAAAAAATATTAACAGCAAATAAATCTGGCCATGAGACAGTTTAAAAATGTAAGCAATACCGTGAGATAACAGAACATTTTTTAAGCTCCCTCTGATCGCTTTATGGCACCAAACGATAAGAAAGCTCTAAAATTCCATTCCCGCCTAAATAGATGTTCGAGCACCCTCACGGAAGAAATTCTCTTCAACAGCCCTAAACCCCCACTTCATACAAGGTATAGGCAGCGTCAATCTTTTGTCCATTTCCGCGGAAAAGTTCTTCCGGTGCCCATAAATCCCGATTCGAGCGAGATTTCCGCCGAAGATCGTAAATTTTACGCAAGCGTTTTTACGAGACTCCATCGTAAACTCTGTGTGTGTAGTTTGGGGAAAAAAAGGGGAACGGTAGTGCGGCATCATGGGAAGGTATTGAAATCGGATGCCGTTTAAATTCCAAAATGACCTCAAAAAGTATATGGGGAGATGGATGAGCGAAAAACGGGATTTCAGAGGTAAGCTTGCGGGACAGAATAGTAACCGCCATAAATATTTACGATTTTTTCCGATACTAAATAAAGATTCCTAGATTTTTAGCTGTTTAAATCAGTGAATGTATAAAATTCAGATAATTAGCATTGGGAATGTAGTTAACGATGAAAATATTTTTGGAAAAAGATTAGAACTGACTTCAGAACTGTAGTCGAAAGTTACTCTAAAAAGTAGAAAAAAAAAATCATTGAACACTTTTGACATTACTTTCAAGCAGAAGCTTTGAAGTCACGGCAAAAACAGTAGATAGAATCATACGTAACTAGAATTAAATTAAATCTTGATGGAGCCAGATTCTTCAATGGCATTCAAATACATTGCATTGATGACGACATATGGATGGCATTATGCAAAAACGAGTTAACCCACAAAACATGAAAAAATGAGTCATCCAACGCTGATGGTAAAATATGTTGCTTTCTACATTAAGCAAAAATGATTTAAGCCCTATCAGCGTTTCATGGTAACATATCATTGGTATATTGATATAGAGCTCATGATTTTTGCCAGAGTTTGTTGACTTTAAAGCTCATTATCTCAAAATCAGGTTTTTGTGGATTAACTCCTTTTTGCATAATGCCATCTATATTTGTGTAGCGATACAAATGCTCTGTTATTTATTTTGAACAGTTTTTCCAGCAAATGTTTCTCAAAATATAGTTAAATATCATTTTATGTATTATTTCTACCCCAACTTCAAAACCTATATTTGAAAGTAGTCTAGATGATGCTTAAAGAATGAAAATACGTGAGTAGTTTGGAAAAAGGGAAAACGGTAGTGCGGAATCATGGGAAGGTATTAAAATTGGATGCTGTTTAAATCCTAAAATGACCTCAAAAAGTGCGGGGAGCGAAAAATGGGATTTCTGAGGTAAGCTAAAAGGAGTCTCGAGAGACTGAATAGTAACCGCCATAAATATTTACGATTTTTTCAGATACTTGAGTTTCTGAGATTTTTAGCGGTTCGAGAGTATAGGTGTATAAGAATTAGATTAGAATTAGCATTGGGAATGTAGTCAGCAAACCTCATTTTCACAATTTCGGAATTTCAAAAAGAATTACGCAGGAGAGAATTGGATGGAATAGGTTGCATTTGAGCATAAATAAAATGTGGAAAAGATTTCTATCTTCACCGGTAGATGTATCAGATTATAAACAAGCAAAAGTCTAAAGCTGTTAAATTCACTGTACGAGTTACTTGTTTGTTCGTTTTATTTCGTTACATTAGAGAAAGTTTAAGACGAAAACAGGCTTTGGGATCTTTTTTCTAAATATTAGGAATGAAAAATCCTAAAATATGTTTTTTCCTCCACCGACACTCTCTTTCAAAGCACTGACGTGAAAATCCCCAATAAACATGTACTATCTTATATACATTTGCTCCCAAAAAATAGTCTTGAATAAACTGCATTTAACACTTTTTCTACATTCCTCCATGAGGTAGGAAATAATCTAAAGGTAAAACACGTTGGAAATTTGTTTCCATGGGTCGTAACCAGCTTTTTTGGATGAAAAAAAATGTTTCGGTGTCTTACCTTGAGGTTTAGGAGGACTTTCATAACTTTTGCAAAAACAAAAGAAATCATTCTTTGAACGGCGCCCCAATCCTCAACTACAGCATTGACCCTAACTGACCTAAATGTAAAAATTAAATAATATTTAGATGCTATTTTAAATGTCTTACAGTTTTTGATGCCACGAAACGTGTGTGCCTATTGCTACAAAAAAAAAAAAAAAAAAAACTATTTTACTACCTCGTTTCATTTTTCCCTGTAAACTTATACTTCCTGCTGCTCATATTGCAGCAAAATTCTTGATCAAAAATTTACGGCAGATATCTTATATATCTACCCTTTTCATGTGTCGTGTACTTTATGAATGGCCCCATGTGGTCTTGTGAAACATCCAGCAGTTCAGTGCAATTGGTTTGAAAACGCAATAAAAGGAAACTTTTCCTGTATGCAATACATAAATACTCCTTTTTTTACAAAAATGATATCACCCTAATGTATCACACACAAAACCAAAACGTAAGAATAATTTGATTTATTGCGCAATTTAAACTAATGTTCTAGAAGGCTTCTTCGAGCACATTTACCGGAACACATTTCTATGTATACTGCGTACTTGCTAGAGGAAAAGTTCCTTTCGTAATATTTTTCGCTCCGGAAACATTTCTCCTTCTTTCTGAAAGGGAGTATTCAATCCCTACGGAGCTATTCATCACACCATCAAAATTTGAATGTTCGCCATTTTCAACCGTTTTTGCATTCTAACATCGAAGCGGAGTTTTGTCGGAATAAATTGGTTATCGTTCTGGAGCTATGATATAAAAGTTCCGTTTTGGATTAGGAAAAAAAAAAAAAAAAAAAAAACGTAGTTTAGTTCGTAACGCATTCTGTTTACCGTGCACCTTACTTTGCACATAGAAGTCCAAATTTCGCAATCAATAAAGGTAAGTACTTGAAGGTAAGTTTTTGTAAGGGATAAAGTTACTCTTTATATGGCACCGTCTCATAAGAGCCCTTCATCGTAGAATCATCATCATCTAGAATCATAAGCATAGCGTAGGAATTACTTTTAGTGCAAGCATTTAACTCTAAAAGATAAAAATAGGCAAGCAATTTTTGTTTACACACACAAAATATAGATATTTTAAAGCGATTTTGCTTAAAAAAATGAGCAATGAGGTTGAATTGAAAATAACAGGGAAAGATAACAACAGTAGAGATGTGTGCTAGTTTTATTTTTATCACTTAGAACGTCTGAAATTTTCGACATAAAACATTCAAATGCAGTATTTTAAAAACTACAGTTACTGATTTCACAATATGCTAAATTTTATTTAAAATACAAAGCGTGAAAATACTCTCAGTTACATTTTTGAGGAGTTGTTTCTGATTTTCAGTGCGCAAAATCGCTTGCAGAAGCTTTTAAAATGTATCTGCACAAGATCCCTTTAAGTGACTTTAAAGATTACCCTCAAAAAGCGTCATGGATGTCATTACCTTAACGTCGAGAAATTAATGTTCTTTGTTTGAGGAAAAAAAATTAAGCTCATTCTGTAAACGACGTAACAAATACTTATTTTTTTACTTGTATTTATTTATTTTTATTCTATTTATTTTCTTTTTATTTACATATTTAAATTTTTTACTGATATTTGCTCAATTTATTTATTCTTGTATTTATTTATTTTTATTCTATTTATTTTCTTTTTACTTACATATTTAAATTTTTTACTGATATTTGTTCAATTTATTTATTCATTTATTTATATATATTTTTAGGTACATATTTTGTAAGTCTTTCACATTCATACAATGTACATGGATCAAAATAAGATTTAAACATACTCCTGAAATTTGAAAATGATATGTTGGACCTAATGCGAGGCACATTATATACTCATGAAAAATACCATTTCAAAAAAAAAAAAAAGCGTATGACGTACAATGCCATTTTATATTCTATAAACAGTAAAGATGTACTTTTTCTTATTTTGATATAGTTCGGTCATGAGAGACTCATGAAATAATCTGTTAACTTTCGAAGTTCAGCTGAGATTTTTAATCGTAAACAATCAATAACAAAAAAGCAGTACTTATTTTTGTCTCAAAGAGAAAAAAATAATTGTTTGTAATCATTATTATTCCAAAAAATTGAGTACAGAAACAACTGAAGCCATGAAAAGTCTTTAAACGTATTCAGGGCTAGAACTTGACTTAAATGTTTCGCTTTTGGTAACAGCCAGAGAAGTTTAATGGCTCTTGAATCAATAAAAGTTTTTACACGGGACGTAATTATGTTTTCTCTCGACTTTTTTCATTCAATTCTGTGTTCCTCAATTAGTTTCTAAATTAAGTTTGCGCGGGAAAACTTACCGAGTCTTTCGTCAAAGTTAATTAACTCAAAAAGCTATTTTAAACATTTATTTCAGAGTGAAAATTACCCAACTGTGAAAAAAGCATTTCTTTGTGGATTTTTTTTAGTATTGGTTTTCCGAATGCCTGACTAGCTCGTTTAATTAAAAATAATCTCAATTAATTATCATTCTGTTTTCCTCCAAAAAACAAAAACAGTTTTGTTACATGTTAACGATATTTACTCCTTTTTTAAACTTTGTTTTCAGATAATTAGTGCTAATACATTCTTTGAAAATCCACCTTTTTTTAAGCACGAAAACTATTCATTGTAAACAAAAAAGAAAATTTAACGTTTGTTCCATGTATTTCCAGTACTAAGCTATCAATTTGTTGACTTACTTGAAAACAAAACTCCTACTAATATCGAACTCTTTACAGCCTTTCAATGCAAAAAAAAGTGAAAATATTTGAAATAAATCTATTTGTTTCAGTTTTTTTCTTCCCTCGCATTATTATAGTTAATAACACGACTTTAAAGGGAAAAGAGAAAAAATTAAAGTCTTTAAAAGTTAAAACTTTTTACGTTTAAAGATTTAAAACTTTTTGGTGCGTGACTCATTCGCAGACAAAACTGGGTTAAGCACTGAGAAATATTAAAAGAATCAACTGGACAGCTGGAGAAGTCAAATAAACTAAAGAATATGAAGTTCCAGTGATGCTTCTTGAAGAGAGGTCATGGAATAAAGTTTATGCTCTTTGTGATTTTAATATATGAATCTCAAATAAAATGAAGAGTTAACAAAAAAGTAATCATACCAAAAATTACAAACATTATCTAGCTAAAAAGTCAGGGAAGTGCAATGAAACAAAATTAGCATTTGAATGGCTGAGACTGAAATTTACCTACCAATTTTGATGTATGGGCTCAGTGTTAATAGTTGAAGTTCTCAACATGCTTGCATTTTCTTTAATATTAGTTAATCATTTAGGTAAAGATTTTTAAAACTCCAAAAGCCCCAATTGTAAGGTACTTGATTTCCATACATGAGAGATTCCGCTAGGCAACTAACTCCACCTCTTTAAAAGAGCTTCATTAACAAGAACTCCAAATACTTTAATTTGTACGTCTTTTAGATCGAAAAATATCAATTCGCCACGCGGTGAGAGCAAAAATTAAAAATTGGTGGTTAAAAAATTTACTTATTTTGAAAAATACGCTTGTATTCTTGTTCAAAATGAATTGCACAATCCACGGTGAACTACTCCGTATCGTAACCTGAAAGTCGATGCTAAAAGATTGCTGAAAAATTACATGTAATCCCTAAAATTACTCTTTACACGAGGCATTGAAAAAACATAAAAATATGCCAAAATTTAAAAGCATTCAACATATAAAAGTCAAATAAACAGGATATTTGACATTCACAAATTGGAAACAAACCTTAAGCAATACACTGAAGTGACAAAAGTCATGGGATAGCAATATGCAAATTTTCAGATGGCAGTAGCATCGCATAGAACAGGTATAAATGCGCAGTGCTTTTACAGAGCTTTCATTTCTGTTCAAGTTATTCATGTGAAGAGGTTTTAACGTGATGATGACCGCACGACGTGAATTAACAGACTTTGAACGCGGAATGTTAGTTGGAGCTAGACGCATGGGTCATGCCATTTCGGAAATCATTAGAGAATTCAACATTCCCAGATCCACTGTGTCAAGAGTGTGCCGAGAGTATGAAATTTCAGGCATAACATCCCACCATGGACAGCGCAGTGGTCGACCGCCTGCACTTAAAGATCGAGACCGGCGACGTCTGCAAAGAGTCGTAAATTCTAACAGACAAGCAACACTGCGTCAAATCACCGTAGAAATCAATGTGGGACGTACAATGGACGTGTCTGCTAGAACTGTGCGGAGAAATTTGGATTTCTTGGGCTATTCCAGCAGAAGACCGACTCGAGTGCCTTTACTGACAGAACGACATCGCTTGCAGCGACTCTCGTGGGCACGTGAGCATATCGGTTGGTCCCTAGATGAATGGAAAACCGTGGCCTGGTCCGATGAGTCACGATTTCAGCTGGTAAGAGCCGATGGTAGGGTTCGAGTGTGGCGCAGACCCCACGAAGCCATGGACCCAAACTGTCAGCAAGGCACTGTTCAAGCTGGTGGTGGCTCCGTAATGGTGTGGGCTGTTTTTTCATGGCATGGACTTGGTCCTCTAGTGCGACTGGACCGAACATTGACTGGAAATGCTTATGTGCAGCTACTTGGAGATCACTTGCAGCCATTCATGGACTTCATGTACCCAAACAACGATGGGATTTTTATGGATGACAATGCGCCATGTCACCGGGCCACAACTGTTCGCAATTAGTTTGAAGAAAATTCTGGACAATTCCAACGAATGATTTGGCCACCTAGATCGCCCGACATGAATCCCATTGAGCATTTATGGGACACCATCGAGAGGTCTGTTCGTGCCCAAAATCCTGCCCCATCAACGCTTTCACAATTATGGACGTCTATCGAGACAGCATGGCTCAATATTCCTGCAGAAGACTTCCAACGACTTGTTGAGTCCATGCCACGTCGAGTTGTTGCACTTCGCCGGGCAAAAGGAGGGCCGACACGATATTAAGAGGTATCCCATGACTTTTGTCACTTCAGTGTAAAATATCGAAAAATGAGTAACACTTTTGAAAATGGCGTTTTTTATTCCTTCTTTTTTTTTTTAATTTTTTTCGTCGTGGTTGTTAACATAACAACTATTAACTTTGCTGAATCAGTACCATCAATACCTAGTATTCTTTAAAAGTCTCCTGTCCACTAGTTAGTAATTGAAAATTGGAAGTTTCAGGTCTACTCTTTTTTCCAACAAAGTCCTGAACTATTTTTCAACGAATTTTGAAATGTTTTTATTTGGTGTGTATAATTTAAAATCCTATTAGGAAAACCTTCTGTTTATTTTTCTTTCCCTCTGAGTTATAAAAAGTTCTGACTTTTTTTCTTTTCATTTTTCAAAACAAGAAATTAAATGCACGTTCGGGCCACAGGTTGTACAGTACACCCCTACATTACGCTATAAAAATTATAAGGTGGCATTAAGTTACCTGGACTAGCTCAAAGATATCCTGAATGCTTTTTTTTTTTTTTTCAATTGCTCAATTTTTTAGAATAAACTAAATTCGCATTTACTGTAATTTCAGATTAAGCGGTGCTACTATTTCTTCATCATGAATAACTTGACTTCAAGAGGGTTCTACGACATTTGACGTTGAAATCTGTCGAAAATCTTTATATCCTCTTACTGTCACATTTTCTTCCTAAATGGCGTGCTCCGAATATCTCATCCCCAGTAATGCATTGAGCACCCTCTCATGATCTTTTATAGCAAATACGCCCTTTCAAATCTTCTCTGGTTAAACACAGAAAAGATTTCACTATACGTCATTGCTTTTGGGCCATTTCAAGTGATGGAACAAAACATTTGGAATATGTTTGTCAGTCAATTAATGCATAAATAAAACAAGCTTGAATTTTTTTTTCTTGGTGGAACATTAAAAGTTTGTCACAAAATTAGATATAAAATTAAAAGTTAATAATTTTAAAGAAAATAACTCAAGAGCAAGCAATAAAATGCGTATGACAGAACGGGTCTTTAATCAGACCCGTTCCTTTGTTAAATTTACATCTTTTTTTACGAAGCAAAGCATCAGTTCTTTTTACGTTCGTTAAAAATTAAAAACCGTTAAGGTCTCCTATCTTGCCTCGTATCCCTTTACATCCTGTACATAGTCGCCCATATGCGAAATTTTTGGGGAGCTACTAGACTCAGCTATTTTCCCAATTCAAAGCAATTTCGAGTTAATAAAAACTGACAATTTTCAATAACTCATTCATTAATGGCTGAAGAAGAAATGTGTTCATATTTTTGCCAAAAAAATAGTACTAAAAGCAAGGAAGTACTAAGTCCTAGGAGGGCTAAAGCCACAAAACTTGCCCCCGCACATTACCGCCCATGCCCCTGCGTCTGTCTGCCAGACATTGCATAGGTATATATGCAAGGTCTGACAAAGCCGTCATCTGGGCGACTAAAAATGCATCGGCGACTAGCATTTTCAGAAAGACAGCAAAAGTATGCACATAAAATGTGAAAAATAATTCGTCTGGTGCCAAAAATTTGTCCTGTCACCTGAAAATGTAAAATTATTGTCGGACTATATCTGAGACTATCAAGGTCGTCCCGAACTTATATTTTTCTGAGGGCGGGAAATTCTCAGTTGCTGAATGGAACTCCAAATCTTGCTGGATCATAAAATGCAGGAATGTACACTGTACACATCTAATAAAAAGGTGCATACGGGCATTTAAAAATTCAAGTGCTGTAATTATGTAATCAAATTTGCCGAATCGCCAGACAACATGTACTAAGTAAGGATTTTTGCCGAGGTCACAGTGACCTCCCGTGACCTCCGAGCTCCCCTTGGAGATTATTCATTGAATCGGTAATGCATTTATTTACGCAGAGGAAACGTCCTTCCCTCAAGCTGAAAAAAAATTACAAAACAAGCTCAGCCAATTGAAGACTTTATGTACACTTCGCTATCTTCAGCTGAAAAAATACGCCAGATCGAAAAGTACCCAAAACGCCCTGGCCGCTTATCTCGACGAGGCGAACCTCACTTTGACAGCTCGTCACAATAAGATGCATGGGAAGACACTCCAAAGTGCAAGCGCTGCTCTATTTACTCACAAAAGCTCCACAGCTGATTTTTCTGGAGGCACTTTTTCACCCTTTACAGCAGAAATTCAATTTAGGCAAGACGCTGATTCTGTTTCTTTGCCATTCTTAGTATACTTCACAACACACGGTTCTCCAATATGTTCGAGAAATGTTGACTGTAAAAATGCATCCAAGCCGTTCTTTCCCATTCTTCCCTGTTGGTGACGCAACGGGGTTGCTTAAGGTGTCTAGACTTTATTTATTTCTGTAAAAGTTTAAATTTCACACATGAAAATGGTTTCTTGTTGCCACTAGAAAATAGATTTTTTTTTCAGAAGCCATCAGCTTCAACATACATGAGGACTGCGTACTATGCGCTTTGCCTCGTGACAAACACAGGACAGATTTACGGCACAAATAGGATGAAATAACATCCATGGGCAAGGCGGGATTCGAACCCGCGTTCACTTGCTTACGAGGAGAGTACTCTAGCTCTAGGCCCACGTGGCCCCCTAGAAAATAGATTCCTCAAACGGGGTTGAATGGTTGCAAACAGAGCTTCATTCCACAGTAAAAATATAATTTCTTCGACGTTGAGGTTGTATATATTTTCTTGAAAAGTATTATGCACAAAATTTTTCTTTGCTTGGATGTAGGAATGATAACATATGATTTAAATAAACACCATATGCAGAAAAACAACTTTACTACGAAATACTGACATTCTTTTCATTTTTAATCAAATGTCAAATTTTATTTTTAAAAAATTGGGCTGACTAGTATATTTTTTAAGAAGATTCTATGCAAAATGTCGAAGGTGTAATGAAAATTGTTTTAGGGGCTTTTTAAGCAAAGACTTAAGATCGTGTATGTATATATATATATATATATTAATAGATAAAAATTACGTGTCCCTGTGTTTGTGGCCAATGGACTCCTCAGCTACTGAACCGATTTTAATCAAATTTTGCACGCAGTTTCAGTTTGGTCCAACTTAAAGGACAGGATAGTTTTTATCTCAATTTAGGACCGCAATATATTTTTATTGCAAATTATCGATTTAACTACCAGCTTTTCTGTATTCTTGGCTTCTATAAGATAAAATCTGCAGCTGGGTTGTCAGTTGCTTCGGAAGAAAAAAGCAATAGTGATAACGATCAAGGATGTCGAATCGGTTTCTGGCATATTTGTCCCGATTCTCCTAATTTAAATTGTGCGTGTAAGTATCATTAAATCAATATTCGGAAAAGTATTATTTGCTTACTTCTCCTTTACTTAATTCAATTTATTAAAGCAGTTTAGATACTTAACATATGCTATTTTGTATGTTTTAAAATATTTTTCACTCATGTTTAGGTACAAATATTTTTTAGGAAAATTATTTTAGTGAAAAATATCATACGTTTTTCGAGCTTTGAGTTATAAAATATTCATATTGTTTAGTGATTTTTTTGTCAGGTGTATTTAGACAAAGAAAGGCTCAAAGCATTATGTGATCTTTTACCTATGTAATATTTAAATTTTTAGTGATTTAGTTCAAAATTGTATTTGCTAAGCGTATCCATCTGCAGCAATAAATTTGCAAATTATTGTTCAACAATACATTTGGTATTTACTATTCAAAAAACAATTTCTTAGGAGGGAAAATGTACTGTTTTATGGTGCGAAGATTAAAATTATTTCTATACCCACCATTTTTACCGTCACATTGCTTTGTAACACATAAATATACACCTCATAACTTGCGATTCAAAAGTCGACTGTTTCGTAAATATCGTACCTTTTCGGGTTTTTAAGTTATACAATATTCATTTTTTTTTGTGATTTTGTATTTCAATTGTATTGTAATAAAAAAAGGTTTTACTGTAATTTGTGAACTTTTACCTGTGTAATATTAAAATTTAGAGTGATTTTGCTCAGAATTGCATTTTCTAAACGTACCTCTCTGCATTCATATTTATATAAAGTTGATCTCTATAACGGTAATAAAGTTTTTCGCTTCTATTGAAACATTATAGTTGAACCCATACCTTAGCCACAGCAACGCGTGGCCGGGTCAGCTAGTATATATTAGTCAACCAACAAAGTTCATGCGGTTTTTATTTATTGTTTACTTCTCTGGATTATATTGAGTAAACAGAATGAAGTGGTGGGGGTATCTTTGTATACAAATTAAAGCTTATTTAATGCAGTATTATTTAGAGTATTTGATTAGTTTGATTGCTTTGAATTTAAGTGAAAAATCTGTAGTTGAGTATGGCAGTGTCAAACGCAATAATTCGTGCTTGTTTACTTTATGAGTTCAAACTTGGTACCAAAGCTGCAGAAGCTTGTCGTAAGATATGCACTGCTTTTGGGGAAGGTACTGTAGCTGAACGGACGGGTCAGAAGTGGTTCAAGAAATTTGCCTCGGGGGATGAAAATCTGGAAGATGAACCTCGCTCCGGGAGACCATCAACGGTCGACAACGACGAGATCAAGCTGGCAATCGAGCAGGATTCAAGTCAGACATGTCAAGCACTTGCCTTAAGATTCAATGTGAGTGATGAAACTATTCGTAAACATTTGCACCAGCTTGGGAAACGATGGAAGCTAAGCAAATGGGTACCACATGAATTGAGTGAAACGAACACACACAGCAAGAATCACTCAAGAAACTCTGGCACGATTACAGTGGGAAGTTCTACCCCACCCTCCGTACTCACCAGACCTAGCCCCAAGTGACTACCACCTGTTTTTGGCAATGGACAACCATATGCGCAATCGGCGGTTTTAAAATAGAGAGGATTTGGAAAACGAGGTGAAAAACTTTTTTAACTCTCAAAACCCAACTTTTTATAAAAACGGGATATATGGTCTTCTGTCTAGGTGGGAAAAGGTAATACTTGCTGATGGTGATTATTTTTCTGAATAAATTTAATTTAAACCCATTTTTTGTGTTTTATTTATTAACATTCAAAACCGCACGAACTGTGTTGGTTGCCTGGTATATATAATAAATTACTGAATGAATTTAAAAATTAGTATTATGATAATTAAATTAACTACTGCAATTTACTACTATATGAGCAAAGCGTCTTGCAGTTTTTTTTTTTTTTCACTATAACAAAGAAATTGATGGAGGCAACTTCTAGAAAATAACTTTGTAGGGTGATTCCACCGTCATACGTGGGCAAATCGAACTACATTTCCCTCACATTTTCGTTTATGTGCAAGTTATTCTGTAAAACTTAAAAATGTATGTGCCTAATTTTTTCCCAACATCATTTCTATTTTTTTTTTTTTTTCAATAAAATTTACCTGTCACGCACAGGACACACTTTGGGATACGGCTTTTAGACTTCTCAATTCTGCCAAAAAAAATCCTTTACTAAGCTAGGAGATTAGTTTCCTACGCACCATGAAAAGCAATTTCTTGCTCAGTAGCAGAGTAAAAAAGCATCACCAAACAGCAAACTTCAAAAAATGATGTAAAACTTTTCATAAAACCTATCTACCACTGTTCAATGGGAAGCATATCCCTTATTTGCCCTTCTCCTCATAAGCAAACAAAGGTGCACCTTTAAAAAATCCCCCTTGACGTCAGAGCAGGAGAGAATGCCTCGAACTGTGCCCTAGACACACATAACAGTCAAAATAGATCCCTGTTGACAAATGAGATCATTGGACTGAAACCTATCTGGGAACTATTTTTATCTCAGCTAGGCTCGAGGTTCAGCTCCAGATAGCGTTCTCGCAGAATGGGGATCAGTGTGTTCGATAGAAACGTCGGCCTTGCTCTTTGATTTTATTGCTTTTAAGTTATTTTGTCTTATTTCATTCATTTATTTCGTTATTTATTTATTTTTCAAACCATGCATCACGTGCTCATAGTTTTCAGAAACATTTTCTCAAGGCTACGTTGAAATATACGAGGAAATGAAAATTTCTATAGTGCAGTACTGGTTAATGCGACTGTAACTTTGACAATATTTGCCTTTTTTTGTGGAGTTCATTAAAAATTAGATACATTATTTCACTTATTTGAGCTTGAAGCACGAAAATGGACCCAACTGTATTCAGCTCGCTCCAATCACAGCTCCCTCATACTGCAATAAAAGCGAACATTGTCAAGGTTATAGTTCAACTTATGAGACCCATACTATACTTTACGCAACCGCGTAACTCCTCTGCTGCTTACGCGAAAAAGAGAAATAGAAAAGCCTAATAATAGGACTAATAATAAGAAGTAGATGTTAATGTCTATTAAATATATGACGCTTATTCGATTCAAAACTTGACATTTTCGCAGGGAAATAATTATGTGATGAAGACATTATGTGCCTTTCAGAATGATGTATGTTTGGAAATTTTGCAACTTTCTGCCAATTGTCTTTTTTAATTTGAAGACACCTGCTGAAAATCTATAAAATTACTCAATTATTGAAGTTTAAAAATTGACACGACCTTATAATTGGACCACTTTTGCTTACACAATCCGTGTTTGTCTAAGCAAACAGTGTAATGTAGAAAAAATATTACAAACAACAGGATCGTGTTTGTAATATTTTTTTCTGCATTTTTATACAACTTATTACGAAATTCGATGAGGGTAGGTAAAAATACGTCGGGTTTCATACTATCTATCTCGGCAAAAGGTAATCTGCAGAAAAGGTGTGTTTTTTAAGGGGTTACAGTACCTCAAAAATGACCAAAGGACTAAAAAATTTTTTATGGCTTATTTCAAAAGAAAAAGTTATTTAAAACACTCAGAAAAAAATAGCATTGTTCTAGCTAAATTATTTTAAAAGTTATGAGTGACTTTAGGGCATGCATGCTGTGTGTTCTAATGGAAAAGCCAAACTTCAAAGTGCTTTTTCTCGGTGATCAGTTTTTAGTGTTTCTATGTTATAGAAAATGCTAAGGAATTTTTTCAATTAAAGATATAACTTTAAAGCACTATTTTTTGCACTCAGGATAATATATTTAACAAAACTGTGCATTGAATAAGCGTTTTATAAATTACAAAATTTTTTAGAGTTTGTTAAACCTCGAAGAACAAAATTTTCTAAGAATTTTTTACATAAAAGGTCACAAAATATTTTTTAATGAAAATATAAGAAAATGAATGCACAGATTTGTTGAGGTAATCCTTGTGATCATTTCGAAAAAAGAAATTTTGAAATTAGTGCAGAAACAAAAAAAGCCTTAGGGTTTTTATAAAATTGAAATTTTCATACATTTTTCAAATTTTCCAAAAAAGTTTTCAAAATTTGTAATGCTTGAAAATAAATTATTGATTGTTAAACAAGTGCAGAAACAAATATTTGACAGAATTAACTTTTTCACTTAAATTAAAGAAATTTGTTAGAAAGGTACTGTAACCTCTTTTAAGCTTTTTAGATTTTTGCAGACTTTTAGAACACAGAAAGAATCTGCATTTTGTCTTCAATAAAATCTGCAGAAAATATACATTGCAGATTTTTAAGAGCTTTTTATCAGCCTTTTTTTTTTGCTTGAATTATAATGGGCGATAAAGAAAGTGATAAGTCTCAAAAAAATCGGCGGCATAGAGATGAAACAAAGGATCTTCCACAGACACCGAAACTAAACCGTTACAAATGCAAAAACATGGCTCTTGAATATTTCATGTTGCAGCTTTTTTATTCTCCATAACCTCCAGTTTAACACTTCAGAAAACAAAAACAACGGCTCCCTGGAGTAGGAATTCATTGTCGGCAGCGAGGGGGACGTGTCGCTGAGCAGCGAAGACATCGGATTCTTTGAGAGCGAAAGTCGAAATGGAAACGTCAAGAATCTAAAATTGGAAAACTGGCTGTGATTGATGACAAAACAAAAGCCTCGTGAACCATATTTCTTCTGTTGACTTCTTTTGCGGGGTGACGGGGCACGGGTAGGCGGGTCTATTTTCTAAGTAAATGACAAATTAACTCTCATTTTCAGCTTTATTTTACTCGAAGTGTTTTTTTTTTTTTTTTCTGAGGACTTTATCGGAAAATTTTAAATTACACCACCAAACGAGAACTTTCGCAAAATTTTCTGTGAAATGACTCTATTTGTGCTCTTATTTAACAATGAAAACGACAATGGCAAGTAAATTATTTAAATACGAGTAACTTAAGGGAGTAAAAACTCAGAATACATATAAAATAATAATGACTTCATATCTCTATTGTACCTTCCTCTCTCCTCAATTGAAAAAAAAAATGCTTAAAAAAAGAATGGCAAAAGGTAAAAAATCTAAACATTTGCTTTCTTCAGAAAGTGTCTGAATCGTGTACAATTTTCGCAGTGTGATTGAGCTTTTGGTTTTCATTTGTCGACAAATTTCTTTCAACCGAAGCGGAGAAAGAAATGTATTTTGAAAGACAAAAAGTAAAAGGACAGAACAGCAACTTTTTGCTTTTCACTCCAGGGTTCCCCGTACCTACCACAACACGTGGTTTAGGCGCGATTTCCTTTTGATCCAGAACAGGAGCCGAACAAACTCCTAGTCAAGTATCCCCAGAGGTATTCTTTCACCAGAAGGACTTTGTGACCACGAGCAATTTTAACGTCCCCCACCCACCATTAGTGAAGACAATGGATCTTTGATCGGCTAGGATCGAACCCGGGACCCTCCGGTTACCAGTCCAAAGCCTTACCGATCTGGCCGCCATGGTCCTGGACATCAACTACGGTCAATTGAGAACGAAAATCAATTCATGATTAAATGAAAAACGATCAAATAAGCTTTGGGCTGGACTGTAATTGAAATTAAAAATGAACGTAAATAAAGCACAAATTAGGTAGAAAGCACAGCACATAGCTAGTTCAAGGCTACAATGAAGCCTCTTCCTCAGTGTAAAAAGCTCAGCGCACAACATAAAAGCTGCGGGGTAACTCTTGTTTATAGTTGTTCCAGAAAAAAAAAATGCCCCACTCACCGGACTTGCAGGGATCAAGATAGATGTCGTTGGAGACTTTGTGCGGGAACTTCGCGGAAGCTAATTCCTCTATCGTCCATTTCTTGGCCTCGCTCTCGTCTGCACATAGAATCGTCGTGAGAAGTATAATCCCAATGAAAGAGGTGAAGAAAACGAGGTAATGTTTTGTCTCAGACAGGGGCTTCGGGCGCCGACATGGGCCTCCCATCGTAAGAAGCGGAGTACACCGCTCGACCTCAACACCCCGTCATCTGGAAAGGTAAGAGAAGTACGTTATGGAAAAAATAAGTGGAAGTTGCTAGAAAATAAATGCATTAATATTGTTTACCCGCACACTGTTTAAAAAAATGAATTTAACATGCTTTTTTTAACCAGTTAGCGCCCAAGTTATTTTAAAATGATTTTTTTTTTATTTTTTTAAATTACATTTTATATTTCATAAATAGCGTAAAAATAAAATATTATTCACCTACAGTAATTTGTAGTTGAAATAATTGATGATCTATAAATAGAAAGCAGGGCGTTTCTGGTAGTAAAAAAGTAGGTAACTTTTCTCTAATCGCATCTTTGAAGTTACCAATTTTGTAAATTAAAAATAATGTTTTTTGTCAGTTTAAAACCAGTTTAAGAAAAGTGTAAAGTACTTTTTTAAAAAATTCCGTTGTATTCAGAATTGAAAACTGCACTATGAACCTGCACATGACAAACTTTAGACGTTACCTACTGGACTGACCGGGAAAAGAAAGGTTCAAAAGTTTTTTAGAGGTGTAGCCACATGTGTAAGGAAACCAGTGAGGCATCAAATGCAAGAATGCGAGATATCAAAAACAAAAAATCTGGTACGGACCCCACACTACTTCCTTTTACGTTTAAATTTCTTAGCAGTTTCCTTAAGTGTTAAAAAAAGTGCTTGGAATGAGCAAGGTAACAATGCAAATATTTACTCCCCTAATCTGCCACGAAACAATGCAAAAAATGTTTTACAATGGTTAATTTTCTAAATATTGCTGATTTTAATATCATTCAGTGAATTTTTCGCAAAATATCGCCAATAGCTCCAAGTTAAACCCAAATTCAAAAAAAAATTTTTTCGCCAAATTTGTCGCCAACTTGGCGATATGACGCCAAGTTGGCGTCAAATACTTGGCGACCAAAAGCTTGGCGACATATCGCCAAGTGGTCGTGCCAATTCATATCACTTGAGTCTGCATTGAAATTAACACTGATTTACCCCCAAAAAGGGGTAAAACACCCCCTTGGGAACATTCGAATGCAGCCACAAGGGGAGGTGCACAACTAAACCATCCTCAGAGCCAGGCCCGTCATTTAGGGGGAGAAAGGGCCCCCCCCCCCGATTTTGGGAGATCAATGTATTGGCATATAAGGGGGCGTGGTTTTTGCCACTTTTTGGTAAAATTTACATTGTGTATGCACCCTTTGTCCCCCCCCTGGAAAATTTCGAAATGACGTCCTTGCTCAGAGCCTACATACCAAACTAAAAGCTTCTACGGCATATAGTTTTTGAGTTATGCGACACACATACGCACATACTACGCACATACATACGTACATACAGACGTCACGAGAAAACTCGTCGTATTTAACTCGGGGATGGTTGAAAAGGATTTTTCGGCTGCTTATATGTTGGTAGGTACATATGCACGTGCTGACAGGTCGAAAAAACTACTGAACATTCATTCGGGGGTGAGCAAAATCAAAATTTAGACTCAAATTTGAGTGATTTTTTTTTGCGATCACAATACTTCCTTTACTACGTAAAAGGAAGTAAAAAGATGAGTGCATGTGTTTTTCAAAATTGAAGTTTTTTTTTATCGGAGCTATGTTAGTTGTGAAAGTATTCAGGTATGAGTACATTTTACTTATTTTTGAGTTCCCATTTTTAATAGTGCATATACCGACATCCCGGCTATTACATCCAGAGGCTAAAAGTTTGGCTTTGTTACGAACTTATCAGTCTGGTGTAATTAATAACTGAGCTGGGGGCAGATATCATCTCATTGAAACTGAGACTATTTTTAAACTTGTCGCTCAAATTGATTTATGACATCAGTGAAAGTTCACAGCAATAGTGCTGTTCAACTCGTTAATTGAAGACAATGCTCGGGTGTTTTGCAATAAGTTACCACCCTTAAGCCCGAGCTAAGGCTAAACTGCACGCAATTTACAGACAGCCCGGTTATGACATGCAAAGACTGCAGTTTCGTCCTTGTCATGAACTATTTAGTCTGAACAAGTCATAAATCAAGATGGGGGCAGGCGACCTTTGACTCAAGCGGACAGTACCATCCAAGGGCGGATTCAGGGGGTGGTCAAGGGTCAGCTGACCCCCTGTGATGAGAAACACATTTATCAGTTATACAACCACTATCAGTCTTGCTCTCATTGAAACAAAAAATTTAATTAAGAATTTTATTTGTGAGTTTTATTAATAAGAATTTCATAACTCCAAAATTGATTACATATAGACAACTTATAAATTGCAAATTTATATTTTTCCCAATGGTAAATTTTTACCAAAAGATAAATAAATAAATAAATAAATTCTAAATTCAACAGAACATTATAAAAATATTACTTGCTGTGCAATATCTCATTAAAATTTATGGAAGGTTTAAATTTTGCATGCTTCGTTCTTCTTCCACTAACTTATTAAGTGTAACACTAGCGCACTAAAACTTGACCCCCGTACACAAATTTCTGGATCTACCTCTGGTACCATCGGTGAGAGGGAACGGCACGGTTATTCCGGCTTTCTGCTCATTTATTAGCTATTCCAGACTAATGCCCTCACACCAAGGACGAAACAGCAGTCTCTGAAGACCAGAACCGGGCTGCCGGTATTTGCTTGGAATTCTGCCCTAGTCTCGACTTGGTGCCGAAATCTTGTAGTTTATTCATTGCTTCTTGTTTTAACTGAAGAAGATTCCCCCCCCCCCCCTCGGAAATGTGAAGTACTATTCCTTCCTCTTTTTTTTCTTCCAAGACAGCAAATTTTTCTTTTCTTTTTGCATCTTTTTCACTTACTGCACCTAAACTTTTTTTAGAAGCTTCTTTATTTGTCCCCCGCTGAAAATAAAGCACAAAAAAAAATCTCAAATTCTAACTTTTCCCTGTTCTTGGTACAGAATTCAAAGTACGTTTCTTCAAATATCTCAAAAAAAAAAAAAATTCTACGGATCGACCTGAAAATAATCGGTTGGTACTCGCCACCTGGCGAATAAACCACTTACTATGACGATTAAATGAAGTACCCAACCATCCTTTACTTAAAAACTTCATCGACCACGACTAGTTTTTATTTCATTGAAAAATTTGTCTTCAAAACATGTCATTTTTTTAGTTCCCTACACTTTGAGAAGTAGATGGTCACAAAGTTAGAAAATTCATCATGCCAATTAAATACATCTGGGAGTGCTGCATCAAAAATAAATTTTGCAGGATTTCGATAGTCTGCTTATAGGTCCAAGATTAATTAGATAACAAAACAGATTTAATGAAGTTTTCTCAAAATAGATACTAAAGTTAGTTTTTATAATAATAATTATGTCCTAAGTATATTCATTTTAGACGTTCGTGAACGATCTTATCATTGTACAGAAAAAAAAATAAAAATTCTTTGTTTGCAAATATTAATTTTGGATTTGGGCACGTCAGTATTAGTGCGTACTGAATCGAAATAGTGGCCTACAAGGGATGCCATAAGTAGCTCTTGCTACGAGCGCAGTACCCGAAAGGGCGGCATTTTGATCGATTGAAAAAAAAAACTAATATAAAATCAAAAAAGTTAAGGGAGAAAAAAGTTTTTTTATTTTCATTTTTTGTTGAAAAATATAAAAGAAAAAAAAAGAACTCGTATTAATAAGAGCTCGATGGGAAGATGAAGCATCTAATGAGATATAATAACATTTTTAAATGAAAAAAAAAAGAACATTAAAGTTGCAATATTGTCGTCAAATTTGCAGAGAAATCAAAATTTTTTGAATAAGGAATTGTTTTCTCTTCTGATTGCGGAAATCTCGCCACCGGCGCTGGACCCCCACGTACGCTACTGGGTCGAAATACGTACCGTCAGGGTTGCCCATCCTCCTCCAAGCGCAGTGGCGCAAATCCCCCCCCCCCCCCATTTTTCACAATCATCTTATACTTTTTATTTTCACCCTTCTTTTTCATTTATTTATTTTTTTTTAAACATTATTCATTTATTTTTTTAAATATTATACAAGTATTTTTTAAAAATATTATTTATTTATTTTTTTAAGTTTATTTTTTTACATATAATAAAAATTTTAAAAGTTCGAATTATTCACAGAATAGAATCACTTTTTTTCCCTTTCAGACAATCCAAGCATACACACACGCACACAAAAATAATAAAAATAAATAAAGAAATACTATTAAATAAATAATTCAAATTAAAAAATTAATTAATGAATAATTTTTATTAAAAAAATCCGCAACAATTTACATTTGTAAAAAAATAAATAAATAAATTAGTGAAAAAAAATCCCCCCAAAAATTTTGATAGCGCAACTGGCGCCATAATCCCCCCCCCCCCCGTGGGCACCCCTGCGTATCGTATCGTTTTTGCATGATAGAAACATTATTTTGCAGCACCAGGGCCATAACCCCATCAGCCCACGTGCAAATAAAACACCACCCTCCCACCTAAGCAAAGAGGCAGAAGTAATCAGACGAGCGGGAACTGCAACTAACCCGAAGACTGTGTCCGAGATACAATACGAGCGCGTTAAATGACTCTTACGCTATCCCCGAGATAAGCTCCGTTCCAGCTCTATCAGTCACTGGGTCGGCGACTACCGCTATCGCCCCTCTCGCTGTTTATGTGCGTTCGATATTTACTTTCAAGCGGCCCTCCACTCGCTGATTAGATAGCCGGTCGTTTGGCGGAAACCGAACTGCTTGCGAACCCGGGCGTCAAAGGAATCGTTCCATCCACCCCCCGCAGAGCATCGGATAACTCCCCTGTCCGATGTTAGAGGGTTTTGTTTGTCGAGTGGAGGAGATCCGGGAATCTCTTCCGCCCGCTATCTTCCTGTAACATGGACCGGGGATTTGGGTGATGCTGCAGCGAAATAATTATGGCAGAAGTGAAAGCTGATGTAAAGTTTTTGAATTTTCGCAGATTGTTTAGTCAAACCTGTCTATCTCGAATTTCACGGGACAGAAGAAAAATCCGAGATATGGGGGCTTCGAGACACAAAGGTTGTGATAAAATTTTCAAAAATATGCAATGGGAACAAAGCCAAATGCTTAATAGATCGTTTTGCATTAATATTGTTGATTGGTTTGCTGTGCGACATGTTGTGAATCCACGTTTTACTAATTGTGATGACTATATCGGTAGCAAGTTAATGTATAACTTAAAGTACGAACAGTCTTTGAGTGATTGTGCAAAAGATGAATTTTGACTCCAAGTTATACCATTGATAAAGGTGGCTGGAGATCAAATTCAAAAATCAGAGTAGTCAAAATTCGAGTTATAAAGGTTTTCAAGAAAAATCATTCGTACTTCTGGACACGTTTTCTTGTATTTTTAACTTCATTAATTGTACAAAGTTTTCGACTGTTGTTTCTTACAAATACATTAATTGCACGAAATTAATGTAAAAGCATCATACTTCGATGAATTGTGAAATAACGCATTTTAAAAGAATGAGCCCTCAAAATAATTTTTAAAAACTAAGCGCTTTTTTGAATATTATGAATTAAACTTTTGTGAATCAAAGTACTAGTATATTAGAATAACTAACTTTCTCTCTCTCTTTCATCTAATCAGATCTGAAGCACTCTTCACACATTCGTAAGTCTGACAAAAGATGTCAGACAAGATAACAAATATACCACTTCCGCAGGTAGGATCAAATTCAGCTTCCAACGCGTTAAACAAACGCATCTACCGATTGCTACCGTGTAGTATTTTGTGAATGTAATAGCTATTTTCAACAGCGCTGTTTGAAAGTGATTGTCGATCCAGATAGCACTGATTTAAAGTGATAGCTTTTTTTTAGCAGAGAGAGATGATTTGTTGCCAAGAAAAGAGAAAAAAAATGAAGATTACTTAAATTTCCCTGCCATTGTTGATTTGAGTGCTTATTCAAAGTTGTGGATCATAAAACTAGAAAATAAATGTATAAAGGATTATTTTTAACCCCCAATTTCAAAAGAAAAGGGGTTAAAAATATATTGGTTAAGCAAAAAGGTAACGCTTTGTGCTAATTGTAAGAAAATGTTCAGCTGCAGATTATGTATTGTTATAAACCCATAAAACTTCTTTTCAAAATAAAAAAAAATTAAGATCCAACTTGACATGTAGTAACTGAAAAGAAAAGGAGAAAAAACTTATTACATTTACACAAGATGTAATTTTGTATTTCCCATTTAAAAAGGAGAGGAGCCCTGTCATATTAATAAACATGTATCATTAATAACTTAATTATCACAACTACATTTCAGTATCATTTTTCACACAACATCCAAGTAGAAAACAATAGCCATGAGTATAATAATTAAAAATAAAACCCGTCAAGAGAAAGGAATTACTTAAGACATGATAAAAATATCCAATTTTCTTTTTTAAACTCAAGTAAATTAATGTTACTAAAGAAACGCGAGAAATAAATAATGCATTTATTCATAAGTAAAATAAATGATTGCATTGAAGTGACGCAAAGGAAGGTGGAAAGAAAAAATGTCTGATTAAGCTCTTCTGAGAATGGAAAATATATTATAGAAAATATAACACAAAAAGATACATTTTTACAGTTCGTTTAACAGTTTCTAAACGTTTAGATGTCGTTTATAGTATAGATGACGAAAAATTGAAATGAAAAGATAAATATGCTACCTTGGCATTGCTATAGTTAAAAAGAATGAAACATAAAAACTAGAAGCAAGTTTTTTCTGTTGAAGAATAAAATTTGATGTAATGTCTGAGAAATAAACTGCGACAACTTATGATACAGATAATTAAACTAAACTAACTGTAACTAAAGTTTACGTTTTGGTTAGTTTAATAATTTAAAAAATTAAATTAATCAAAATATAATTTATACACAGCACTTAGCGGTATCTAAAGGAAGAGAAATACTTGCAAATTTAGAAAGACATTAAGCGATTCTCTAAAATTCAACTGCATGTAATGCATTACATATCTATGTATGATTGTATATATATGTATACATGCCATGCAATTTTAATAAGAAAAAAATAGTGCACCATTTTGCGCATACTAAGTTGAATTGAATGAGAACGTATTGATGGAATGCTAAAACGATAGAAAAAAGGCTACAAATCTTCAAAATTTTAGTTATAATTCCCTTAGTTTAAAGAACACTGGATTTTTACTACATAAGTACTATAATTATTATCTAATGTATTGAGGTGAACAAGCTGATTTTTCTTTTTTTTTACTTTTTTTTTTTTTTTTTTTTTTTGAGATAGCCCGAAGACACTACCAACATTTTTTTCTCCTGGATCATAACAAGCAATGATTGAATTACCCCAGAAAACAAGAGTAATCCCCCTAAAAACTCCCTAATCTTTGTTGCGCCTTTAACTAAAGGATAGATAATGCTTACAAATTAAATAAAATTATTTTTTTAAGTTTACAAATCATAGTAAAGTTATTACAAAGTAAAATGTTCAAAACTACATTTGCTCAATCAGTAACTTAGTTTTGACAATATAACTCAAAATAAGTTTTAACTCTTCAGTGAAAGCTTGTAATATTTTTTATTGAGTACTCAGACCAATGAATGAACATAACCTAGCAAATGAACAATTAGTTTTTTTTTTTTTAAATAAAGTTTCAAAAGTATTGTTTTGTGTGAACTGACAACAGTAACTTCTTTTTACGAAATTCCAAAAAGGAAACAATAACAACATTTCGTATTCGTTTACTGGTTTGAACTTTTGATTTCAGAGATATTGAACCCTTGTTAGACTGATTTCTGGGTAAATGAGTCAGAGTCGGAGACAAGAGTCATAAGTTGCGAAGTTCCAAGACTCATAGTGGTTCATTTTCCTCTAAGTTTACATTTCTGATACGACCACGTAGTCAAAGTCGGAGTTTCATTTTCCCTCCGACTCTGCAGGTACTGATTCATTTACTGGGTTTACCACGGCACTATTTACTTATTTAAACCATCTTAAGTATTTGAACGAACGCTTTAAAAGTTGTTATTTATAGGTGAGACAACCCAAATTGCATTTAACCCATTTATGCCCAATAGCCTAAAAACAGGACGCTTGTTAGTTACTACATACAAAAACCTGTAACGGGTATATCCTTTTACTAAAGCTGTTTTTCAAAAGTTAAATAGTTCTTCTTCTTGAGAAAATTAGTTAGAGCCACTATTTGGACATCAGAGTTTATTTATTGACAGCTATTTTCAGACAAATCAGTCGAGCAACGATACAGCATGAGTAGCCACAGAAAAAAAGTTTTTTTTGCGAACTTATTGTTCATAAAATAAATCTATTTTAAAATGATTTGCTTAAAATTGATCGCAGATGCCTTCTGTAATGTTACTTTGCAAAAGTAAAGTCAAATAAGGTCGTATTTTGCTTACATATCTGCAAAATATATCATAAACAGGACGTTAAATAACAGAATAAATATGGCAACGGCGAACTATTTTAAACCTAAAATGTATGCAAACCATTCCAAGTAAGAGTTTTAAGCAGATAAAAATCGAAAAAAATTGTTAAAAAAACTTGGGCATAAATGGGTTAATGCACACTAATAATTTGACTCCATATTTAATTCTAAAATCGAATTCGATTTTCTAAACACAATGTTGTCTTCCCAGTTTTTGGTTTTGGTATGACTTTTTAACACTAATTATTCTCCTACATTTTTTTCTTTCTTTTGCATGTAGAAATTTTTTAGTGAAGCATTTAAGTTCTCATCAATCAAATTTTGAACTTTTCGTGCATTTTTATGACAACGACAAAATATTTTCTTTCTTTTACACAAAGAATTGTTCTATCCGAAGGTTTCCTTTAAGTATGCATGAGTTACTTAAAAAATATGTCACCCCAAACTAATCTATCTTAAACATTGTGAGTGGTTATTTATTTTATTCTAGAATTTTATATCATGCTTAAAAAAATATCTTTATCAAGGTTGATTAAGATAATATCGTCTGCATTTATCATTCGGGCTGCTAAATGTCTGTGTAAGCAGTACAAATACAGTGAACTCTCACTTATACATCGACTCATTTATGCGCCTTTTTCACTTATACGACGATTTTAAATGGTCCCAGCACATTCCATAGCAAAATAATGATTGTATCATTCGTTTATGCGTCGCTCTAAAGATACATATTTCACTTCTGCGCCGAATTTTCCCCAAAATGTATGAAAAATTATTTATTTTCTTTAAAAAATAAGCATTTTACTTCACTTTCCTCTTTAATCATTCGCCTTTGTTGCTCACGGAAAGCATTTTTTCCGCATGAACTAGAAAACGGAGAGGGACAATTATCTATTATGCATCATTTTAAAGGGAATAGTTTGTAATTAGGTATGCTACAAATTTTTCTGTTTTCTTTATCATTGTAGTTACGTTACAATAATTGCCAAACCGTATTAATATGTACCTTTTCTATAGAAACATTCTTATCCATACTCTCATTAGAACCTATGTTGCGTTTTAGTCCTTTAAATAGGCTTGTTCACTTATAGGTCTCTCTCACTTATGCGCCTTTCTCTGTTGGTCCCTTG
Source organism: Uloborus plumipes (assembly GCA_038373865.1). Lineage (NCBI taxonomy): Eukaryota > Metazoa > Arthropoda > Arachnida > Araneae > Uloboridae > Uloborus > Uloborus plumipes. The sequence goes on from JAXGGA010000029.1 coordinate 222,791, forward strand.
GGCCGGCGCATAAGTGAGAGTTCACTGTAATAATAAAATTACACGAAGTCATTTAAAATTACATCCATGTGTCTTCAAAGCATAATTCGTTTGTTCATAAGTTTATATTTGAAAAAAAAATAGGGCTCATAATATATTCATTTTAAACTTTGCAAATCATAATATTCGGTATTTGTATAAAAGCCAACTGGTCTATCATCACGATTGAATACACATAATAATATTTACACTTTAAATGTTCACTAAATATTCCAATCTACTTCCGCAATTTCTGGTTAGAATAAGTTAGGTGATATATGGATAAAAGATATCCTCTGTACAACAATTTAGCGGGATATTATTAAATTAATGTGTTTGAAAAAAATATAACGAAAGCGTTATGCATGTGCACACAAAGACTTTGATCAATAAGTGGTTTGAGCCTATTGAAATAGAATGAAGTGCTGCGCAGTTATACATCAGCAAAGACGACTAATGATAATATTCTCATTAATGAAAAGAATATAGAAAGAAAACGATAAAATTAATGAATTTATGTAATGCACGGGTCCAGAAGCAACTAAAGATATTTGGATCAACGCAATTGTACAGTAGGGTGGAGTGAAAAAATAAAAGTATAAAATAAGTTTAGCCTGGGTGCGGAAAAGTTGCCCTTTATGAAGCTTATTTATTGTGCAAAATTTTAGCAAAATAAAATAATATCTTTATCTGCCTATCTGGCCTTGAATTTTAAGTATTTTGCTTAATTTCTCACCTATATGGCAAAAACGAAATGATAAAAGTATAACATCTCTCATTTGAAGTTACGAATGATCGGCACTAAACTTTATTATTTGAAATAAATAGTCAGTTAATAAGTGAATGACCTTGGCAATTATAGGATGATCTTTAAGTGTACAACTGTACATAGCGCTTGCGCACCGCACGTGCTCTTTTTGGCAGCCCAATGTTTACGTTCACTTATTTTGCTACTATCAACTATCAATTGCGGTTTTTTCTTCGAGTTAGCTGAACTCTTATCGTTAGAACGTTATTTTTAGTTTATTTTACGTGTAAGCCATTTTTTTCCCGTCCACGTGAGTACTTCAATGTAGTTATCACACGTTACTTAGGGCATTTCAAAATGCCCAAGACTCGATCACAAAACTGAAGTCCATTGTTTGGAACTCCTGAAATCTTCAAACATAATATTCTACATACGTATTTGGGTGTTATAAGACACAATTTATATATACGCCTATAATTTTTATAAACACATCAAAAGGAACCTGCTTATATAGATGTGGGTTCCCGTGTACGGAATGATCTTAAATGCTTATGGGGGAAAAGTTGACTTCCTTCTATATCGATCAACAAATATAATCTAAGGTAAGATAATACTATACGAAATATCGTAATGTTAAAACGAATTTAAAACAAAAAGATGTAATTTTTTTTTCTTTCAAAAAGGTTGTGTCTTTTAGAGAATTAGTTGAGCAAAATCTTTTTGATATTTCATTACGAAAATGCAAGGATTTTGTTCTCTGTTCTTGCAAAATTAAAGTTCCTATAAATGAAAGGGCATTTTTAACGTATCAAAGAACACTAGGTCAAATGATAATTGGAAATGTTGATCCAAAAACAAGCAAAATGATTGAAAAGTGATTAAAACAAAATGACAGAGCAGCTGAAAGAGCTAAAAATACTCAACTGCAAGATATTGTGGAAACAAAAGGTAGACTTTCTACTTCTAATACAGGACATATTTTGAATTTTTCTATTTCTTCTCACAAAAATGAAAAAACGATTTCTGCCTATGAACAACTTAAAATAAAAAGCACAGTTATAAGTCAAGATTCTCCTTCAACTTCGCAAATGAGAACTAGAATTCCAAATGTAGCACAGGCCTGTGACAGAACTGGTGTGTCCGATAGGTCAGCTTCAATCCTCATAAATGCTGCTTTGCAAGATATAGGAATAATTACGAAAGAAGATTCTTCTAAAGTAGTCGATCATAGTAAAATTAGAAAGGAGAGGAATAAAAACTGTCTTGATTTGAAAAGAAATAATGAAGAACTCTCTTCATCAGAAGAATATGGATTGTACTTCGACAGTCAAAAAGACAAGACTTTAATTCAAATTAAGGAAGGAAAAAGGAGAGCTAAAAGAACAATCACAGAAGAGCATATTGCTTTACACTGAAGTGACAAAAGTCATGGGATACCTCTTAATATCGTGTCGGCCCTCCTTTTGCCCGGCGAAGTGCAACAACTCGACGTGGCATGGACTCAACAAGTCGTTGGAAGTCTTCTGCAGGAATATTGAGCCATGCTGTCTCGATAGACGTCCATAATTGTGAAAGCGTTGATGGGGCAGGATTTTGGGCACGAACAGACCTCTCGATGGTGTCCCATAAATGCTCAATGGGATTCATGTCGGGCGATCTAGGTGGCCAAATCATTCGTTGGAATTGTCCAGAATTTTCTTCAAACTAATTGCGAACAGTTGTGGCCCGGTGACATGGCGCATTGTCATCCATAAAAATCCCATCGTTGTTTGGGTACATGAAGTCCATGAATGGCTGCAAGTGATCTCCAAGTAGCTGCACATAAGCATTTCCAGTCAATGTTCGGTCCAGTCGCACTAGAGGACCAAGTCCATGCCATGAAAAAACAGCCCATACCATTACGGAGCCACCACCAGCTTGAACAGTGCCTTGCTGACAGTTTGGGTCCATGGCTTCGTGGGGTCTGCGCCACATCGAACCCTACCATCGGCTCTTACCAGCTGAAATCGTGACTCATCGGACCAGGCCACGGTTTTCCATTCATCTAGGGACCAACCGATATGCTCACGTGCCCACGAGAGTCGCTGCAAGCGATGTCGTTCTGTCAGTAAAGGCACTCGAGTCGGTCTTCTGCTGGAATAGCCCAAGAAATCCAAATTTCTCCGCACAGTTCTAGCAGACACGTCCATTGTACGTCCCACATTGATTTCTACGGTGATTTGACGCAGTGTTGCTTGTCTGTTAGAATTTACGACTCTTTGCAGACGTCGCCGGTCTCGATCTTTAAGTGCAGGCGGTCGACCACTGCGCTGTCCATGGTGGGATGTTATGCCTGAAATTTCATACTCTCGGCACACTCTTGACACAGTGGATCTGGGAATGTTGAATTCTCTAATGATTTCCGAAATGGCATGACCCATGCGTCTAGCTCCAACTAACATTCCGCGTTCAAAGTCTGTTAATTCACGTCGTGCGGTCATCATCACGTTAAAACCTCTTCACATGAATAACTTGAACAGAAATGAAAGCTCTGTAAAAGCACTGCGCATTTATACCTGTTCTATGCGATGCTACTGCCATCTGAAAATTTGCATATTGCTATCCCATGACTTTTGTCACTTCAGTGTAGTTTTAGAGCCTGGATCTAAAAATGTTGACCATGTCACTCCCAAATCTAGTAGTTTAAATGGCATAAAAATTAGCATATTAAGTTTTTAGAGAAAAAAGCTGACATTTCTAAGGTACAACCGTGTAACGGAACAGTGGTCAATACAGGATCGAAAAATGGTTTAATAAGACAAATTGAGCTCTCTGTTGGACGACCTTTACAATGCTTTATTTGCTTATTACATACTAATGAATTACCGATACGTCATCCAATAAAGCATTTTGATGGAACAATTACAGCCCCTAAAGGGTTTTGTGGAAACATTGGGTTGAAACTAGAATCTTGTGAAGGTATGCCTGTAGTTCACTTTTGAAAGGATAGAAGTAACTTTGCCCAATGTTGCCTTTAATGAACTTAGTACGGACCAGCGGTATCCCAACAAAATGTGAACTGAAAATTCCGTTCAACTTGTCACCAAATGCTCCAGAAAAAATAAGTCATGCCAGATGGCTAACGAAAGCAAATAGAATTTTGCGGCCCATCAGAGAACTTGAGAATATCAACACAATATGTTATTAGAACAGGCATGCATGTGATTTGATATTAAATCTAAATCATCATGTCGGTATGGTAGTCAGCATTTTTACAGCATAATAAAAAAAATCTTGATTTCTACCTAAAGAGCTAAAGAATATAGTAGATAAAACACTGCGATGAAACGTTTATTTTGGGAATCCGGAGAAAATTATACTATCTATGCTGTCTGATGATCGAATACACGTGAGAAAGTTGGGCCTTCAAAGATTCATTGTACATTTCAACGTAGATAACTATATGGATTAAATTGACTGGAACTCAGTTAACCTTACCAAGCACCCGATTACGAAGTCTATTTCTTCTAAGGAGATGAACTAGATGATGATTCTGGATATTCCTGAGGATATTAATATTTTAAAATATCCGTGCCATTCACAAGAAGTAGAGCGCTGTATGAAAATAGTTACTTATACATCAGCAGCTGTATGTGGTAGTGACGCTTATTAGATCAAGGATAGCATCGAGAATTTTGTTGCCTAAGTTTGAAACTAAAAGACAATATTGTGAAGTTCTGGAAGACAACTGACCTAAATATTTAAAGACAAATTATAGGAGTTGTAATGGAACTTGTTATGCAGTCATCTTTACCTGACGCGATCTTGATTTCTTTTCTCAAGGAAAACATTCAAAGAGCGGCATTAAACTTCCTTAAATATAACGATTTTATAGAATTTTCTATGGTAAATAGGCAGATGAAGATAACTTCGTAGGAAGCTAAAACTTCAGAGATATGGTTACATCTATAGGGGGCAACTTTTCCGCATACAGGCTAATTAATTGCGGTAAACTTTTTTTTTTTCGAGCGTTTTCACTCTACCCTATTGTACAGGCTGTACAGTAGGGTATGTCATAAAAATAAAAGTTTTTTTTATTTCGACTTGGTACACGCACTTTCCTATGTATTCACTCAATTTGAGTTGATTGGTACAAAAAAAAGTTTTTGGAAAAAAATTTTAGCTACCGGGAAAACGCAATTTACATAAGCATTTTTTCAAAAAATTCACTATTTTCAAGTTGAAAACGCAATATAGCTGCGGGAGTTTTTCAAAAGATTGTTCTGCTAACTTAAATGCATGTTTTGAACTCTAATGAACATACTTTCCTTATAAAAAATGCAGTTAAATATATATTTCGTCTCTTTTTGTTTTTAAAAAGAGCAGAAACTATCGGTAATCGTTCCTACTGAAACGGGTTACGCTTTTGGTCAATAGACACCGCTGTCTTCGTTAGGCAGTCAGTTGTTCAGGGAAAAATGCCACATACATCTGGGGAAGTGACCCCCATTTTGCTTATTAACGCCCCCCCCCCCCCCAAGATAACTTTTGATCAGCAGACGCGTTTTCACTAAAATGTCTTTCATCCTGCGTCAGATTTTTATATTAGTTGCGCTTTCCGACAAAAAGCAAATTGAGATTCTCTTTTTTGTTTTATTAAAGGATGGATTGATTTCCACTAAAAACCTGGAAAGCAAAAGGCACTAATAATTTTAAACATCGAAGAAGTCGGACTTACAGTTTGACTCTCCCGAAAGCTAGTGCCGTCGTGTAATATTATGACTCGAGGAAATACCCTGGAATTTTTGTAGTATAGCTGTACGAAGTAGGGATGGACCGGATAGTGATTTTGCCGGATACCGGATATCGGATATCCAGTGGCTCGTCACACGCCGGATACCGGATATCCGGTCGGATATCCTGCGGATATCCGGCATTACAATTACATTGCATGTTCGCTTATTTTTATGTAATGCAGCTTCAAAACAATAAATCAAAGTTGTTTCTCGCATAATTTCTTTAAGAACATGTTAAATACATTTAAATTAATTTTTAAAGCCTCTATTTTATTTTTACAGGAGTAGCGCTACATATGAAATGAAACACTAGCATATTGTGATTTCTTTCTAAATTATGTATTTTTATCAAAATAGACGAAACTTTAAAAGATTGAATTAAATATTTCTGTATATACTCAAAGTTTAAACTTTTAATTATTCTTAGTTTAAATTTTAAAGCTTTTCTGTTTCAATATCATTTCAATAGGTTTCTACGTAAATGATAGTTATTAAATATTTCACCAATATTAAAGAAAAAAAGAAAGAAACAAAGAAAGAAAAAAGGAAAAAAAAACTAAGCTCAGATAAACGGTTTTTTTTTTTCAAATTGATACATATTTTATTAGAATTTTATGAATTTAAACTTCATTACAAAGTAACACATTTTCTTATTTCTAATTTTGCAATAATATAAAGCAAAATTTTGCTTTGAAATTCTTTTTTTTAAAGAATAATATGCATGTAATTTTTCTAACATACAAGTTAAAGAAGAAAATATTAAAACAGGACCAGTGTGTTAAATAATAATAATAATAATAAAGTTATACTCAAATAATCAGTTAAAAATTTTATATAACTCCAAAAAACAAAGGAACATGTTTTCTGAAGATTCAAATCAGCAGTTTAAATATACTTTTAAGAGGTATGCTAAAGTTTTTCACTTTTTAAAAAACAAATGAGTAAACTTATACTTATATAATCAACTTGAAATATCACTTTAGTTCCAAAAATTAAGATACTCATTCTTAAAAGTAGCAAATTATCATTTTAAATACATTAAGAGTCATGCTAAACCCTTTTCACTTTTTTAAAAAGCAAATTAATAAACCAATTCTTAAACAATCACCTCAAAATTCAACTTCATTTTGAAAAAATAAAGATACATTCTTCGCTGCAAATGTTATATTTATGGGTTATTCCAGCCAAAATGGTACAAATCATGTCTGAAATTGTCGAGTTAAGTTTATCAAACGAAGTAATTTTCGCCAACTAATCATTGTTTTAAAAATTATTCTCTGTTTATTTGTGCATAATAAAGTGTAAATGGTTTGTATATATGAGTCATTCATTAAGGGTTTTGAATAGTTCGACCACTTTGTGTAACAGAGGAGACAAATGAGGTTTGAAAAATATATTTCTAATCGTAAAGAAAAGTTAATTACAGAACAAGTATAAAATGAACTAAGCATCCTAAAACTAATTCTGTCTGCAATTTCAAGAAAAAATATTTTTTGCACTATTAATGCGACTGTAACAAAGTGGACATCCCACAGTGCAAATTAACTATCATCAGCAAAGAATTTTAGGCTTATCTTAGTTACTGATTATATAATTCAATGGATCAAAGTAATCAAAGCAGATACATTACTTGTACGTATTAAAAAAAATATCACATTGAATGCGATTGCTTATTTTATTTCTGAAAGGCTTGTAACAGAGTGGACAGTTTGAAACATAAAAAAAAATCTAGGAACAAAGATAAATAGGTGTTTTTCCAAGATTTTTTTGTTTACATACATAAAAATCAGCAGAAAGGGTGTCAGAAGCATTTTTTGTGCTGTGCATTGCAAATGATTTTGTTGCATTTCAGCTTAATCTTAAATTGCATTTTAAGTCCTAGCAATTTGAAGCTGGGGCAGATCATTTTTTTCTTCTTTTGCCAAAGATTTTTTTTTTTTTGGGGGGGGGGGAGGTCCTTTATAAATGGCTTATGCCTAAATAAGTAATACTTGGTTACACACAATTAGATGGAGAACAAATTAAAAAAATATAATTAATTGGTGGTAAACATTAAAATTGATTCCCAAAATTCTGAAGTATCGGGAGTGATTTGTACCATTTTCGCTGAAATCACCGATATATTATCATTATTATTTAAAATTATTCTAAACATGTTCACTTTAAAAAACAAATTAATAAACTTATATCTAAATAATTGACTTAAAGTTTTACTTAAATTCTAAAAGACAAAATACACTTTCTAATGATGCAAATTAACATCTTAAATACAGTCAAGTCTCAATAGCTCATAGTCCCAAGGGACCGGCTAAAAACTTAGTTATTGATAGTTCGAGTTACAAGCAGTTCCTACCGTCTTTTCAAGAATTTGGGACCAAATGAAAACTTTGAAATGAAGGTATATTTGAGTTTATAAAGCTTTGAGTTATCGAAACTCGATTGAATGTTATTGAGGGTCATGCTCAACATGTTCTCGAGGAGTTACGGAGCGGCGTGACAGACGTGAAAAGATTCTAATAGCAGAGAAATAGCTTTTCTGAAAGGAAGGTATTACAAAAAGAAAGAACGAAACAAAGTGCAAAATTCAAAATTTCTTTACACACATTTAAACTCTTTCAAAAAAAAAAAAGCATGGTTTTAAGTTGCGACGATTCATGGGGACAGATGTTTTCATTATCTAAAAGAAAACTTTCGTCAATGTTAGATAGGTTATTTAGTGTATGTTATTTTTAATTATAATAAAGCAATAATAGTGGCAAAGTAAAAAATATCTAATTACAACATCATTGGGTATTAATAGATCGCAATTTTTGTTAGAAGCACAAAAACTAAAAATAAAAGAATTCAATAAATAAAATAATTTGAGAATTTATATTAAAAGCTACTGCGATTAATTTTTATGAGCTAACGATATGATCGTAAGTTTTTTTAACTTTTGTCGCACATTAATCCTTGAAGGTTTGTAGCCTTTTCTTTCTAAATATTTTAACTAAAATATTTTTGAAAAGCTGAAGACAATCATATTTTATCTGGCAATTGTGAAAAATCAAATATGCAGAATGCTTCCATGTCCAGTACACAGTCGGAGGAATAACACAATTTTTGTTTTAGAAGCAAAAATTGGTAAAAAGGAAAGATGAAAAGTAATTACATCATCTAAAAGGTTTATCAAACAATGAAATTTTTAACTAAGATTTTTATAAAAAAGAAAATATTTAATTAGGTCCTCACATCATACCGGATAACCCTCACATCAATTCCGGATATTCCCCACATCAATACCGGATACTTAGCGGATATCCTGCAAAAATCTTCCGGATATCCGTATCCGGGGCGGTCAGCCGGATCGGATATCCGGAAGTACCGGATACTTAAAATATCAGCCGGATAGGCCGGATACCGGATAGTTACCGGATATCCGGTCCATCCCTAGTACGAAGTAAACGAAACTACCTTGATATTAGTAGAGCGACCGTTACTTCAGTCAGGTTTACTGTGTCATCAACCGCGGCAGTTGCTATCATGTGAAATAGGATTATGTGACTGGTTGAAGGACATAGGTATAGACATTTGCCTTCAACTAATTGGCAATGATACCTTCAATGAAATGTCTGGCTGGAAAGGAGGCATGCTACATTATATCGAAAAACTCCTCCATTACATACTTTTTAGATCTTTCTTTCTGCATGTTTCACATCGACGAGCAGATATTAAGTCATATAGTCACAAAACTTGACGGATCAGCTTCTCCATATAAGGAATGGATTGGTACTGTAGGTAAACTCTTTTCCCAAGTTGAGTTTCTTGAGAAAAAAAACAAAGTTTAAGCCAATTCAATTTTTGGAACCCCTTGTTAATATGGACGAAAATGTTGCTAGTCAGTCGATCAGTTCCGTGGAAGGCAGAAGCATTGAAGCTCACTGATGGCGGAACTATTTCCAGCCCTAATTGATACTATTTTGTCAAATGCAAAGGCATTTTTACCTTAGTCCTCAGAGCAAAGAAGAGTTAAAAGTAAAGTTTCCTGTATAAAAAATGGGTCCTTTTGGGCTATTCCAGAAAATTTACTCATTGCTCTTCTTTACTTTGAGGACTAAGGTAAAAACGCCTTTGCATTTGACAAAATAGTATCAATTAGGGCTGGAAATAGTTCCGCCATCAGTGAGCTTCAATGCTTCTGCCTTCTACGGAACTGATCGACTGACTAGCAACATTTTCGTCCATATTAACAAAGGGCTCCAAAAATTGAATTGGCTTAAACTTGGGAAAAGAGTTTACCTACAGTTCCAATCCATTCCTTTTATGGAGAAGCTGATTCGTCAAGTTTTGCGACTATATGACTTAATATCTGCTCGTTAATGTGAAGCCAGCAGAAAGAAAGATCTAAAAAGTATGTAATGGAGGAGTTTTTCGATATAATGTAGCATGCCTCCTTTCCAGCCAGACATTTCATTGGAGGTATCACTGCCAAGTTGAAGGCAAATGTCCATACCTATGTCTTTCAATCAGTCACATAATCCTATTTCACGTCGCTCAGCCAGTTTTTCTTTTGTTGTCTTCTTCTTCTGGTGTATAGTGAGTGAGGTAGCGATCTCCACGCTCTTCTGTTACGGTCTTTATTTGATGATGCTTTTCCGAAAGCTACCAGTGTTCTCCTCGTGACTAAGAGTGAGAAGTGTTGTGCTTCCTGCTTTCCACAAAAATTGCAGTAAAGTTACTTCTTGCGATATTGGAACTCTCCTCTGCGCTTGGGTGCTCGATAACATGCTCTTTAGCATGAAATACCTTTTTGCTATCGCACATGAGATGTTTTTTATATTCATCGAGATGGCCTGCTTTCACAAGATTACCCAAAAGGCTATGTATGATAGGAAATGCCGTGGTGGATGACACAGCAAACCTGACTGAAGTAACGGCCGCTCTACTAATATCAAGGTAGTTTCGTTTACTTCGTACAGCTATACTACAAAAATTCCAGGGTATTTCCTCGAGTCATAATATTACACGACGGCACTAGCTTTCGGGAGAGTCAAACTGTAAGTCCGACTTCTTCGATGTTTAAAATTATTAGTGCCTTTTGCTTTCCAGGTTTTTAGTGGAAATCAATCCATCCTTTAATAAAACAAAAAAGAGAATCTCAATTTGCCTTTTGTCGGAAAGCGCAACTAATATAAAAATCTTACGCAGGATGAAAGACATTTTAGTGAAAACGCTGCTGCTGGTAAAAAGTTATCTTGGGGGGGGGGGCGTTAATAAGCAAAATGGGGGTCACTTCCCCAGATATATGTGGCATTTTTCTCCCGAACAACTGACTGCCTAACGAAGACAGCGATGTCGATTGGCCAAAAGCGTAACCCGTTTCAGTAGGAACGATTACCGATAGTTTCTGCTCTTTTTAAAAACAAAAAGAGACTAAATATACAGGGTGTCCACTCCAATCGTGGACCAATAGCTAATTTCTAAACCGTTAGAGATAAGCATATAGTTTATTTAGGAAAAAATCTCCAAATTTCGAAAGGAATTTTGGGTCTATTCAATGTTTTCAAAAAATCAAATTTTGAAAGAGTTACGAAATTTAAATTTTTATACAGCCCCCCAGTCCTATCAATCATATTTAGTAAAATATTCTTGACACTTTAACGTTTAAAACTAAAAAAAAATCACTCTTCTACCACAAAAATTGACCGAGTTATGACGTTTTGAAAAATCAAGATTTTGAAGGATTTCACGACGTCATCGAGAGATCGCTTGAGGGACCGTAAGCGAAATCCTTCAAAATCTTGATTTTTCAAAACGTCATAACTCGGTCAATTTTTGTGGTAGAAGAGTGATTTTTTTTTAGTTTTAAACGTTATAGTGTCAAGAATATTTTACTAAATATGATTGATAAGACCGGGGGGCTGTATAAAAATTTAAATTTCGTAACTCTTTCAAAATTTGATTTTTTGAAAAACATTGAATAGACCCAAAATTCCTTTCGAAATTTGGAGATTTTTTCCTAAATAAACTATATGCTTATCTCTAACGGTTTAGAAATTAGCTATTGGTCCACGATTGGAGTGGACACCCTGTATATTTAACTGCATTTTTTATAAGGAAAGTATGTTCATTAGAGTTCAAAACATGCATTTAAGTTAGCAGAACAATCTTTTAAAAAACTCCCGCAGCTATATTGCGTTTTCAACTTGAAAATAGTGAATTTTTTGAAAAAACGCTTATGTAAATTGCGTTTTCCCGGTAGCTAAAATTTTTTTCCAAAAACTTTTTTTTGTACCAATCAACTCAAATTGAGTGAATACATAGGAAAGTGCGTGTATCAAGTCGAAAAAAAAAACTTTTATTTTTATGACATACCCTACTGTACAAATACTTTATGGCACCTTTTTGGTACTAGTTAGAATATTATTCCTATACTTATTCCTATTAATTTATTCTTATTATAATTATTCTTATTTCTCATTTTTTGAAAATACTCATGAAAATTAACTACTTATGTATAATGAACGGCCCTAGAGGCAACTGAAGATATTAACTCAGATCAAAAATATTTGTACACATACAAGCAGTAACGCAAGGTAACTTTTCCGCACCATTGGAAAGAAGATCATTCTCTCCACATTAGTCCTAGATGCATACTTCCAGTTTCAAAAATGCTCAAAATAAGATGCACAATTAGGGTATTACAAGTTTGAATAAAAAGAAAATTATTGAAAAAAATACGAAATTTAACTTTTTATATCGCGAAAAATCTCCTACATTGCATTAAGATAATTGAAAATTAATTTCAACACAAAAAATTTGAAACGTTTGTGACCAAATTTAAGGAGATATTCTAGTTCAAAACTAACAGGTACCGAGCAGAAGATGATATTGGAGCATGTCATGCTTTCACAAAAATGGTATGCTGTCGAAGTAAACAACCAAAACACTAATAGTTTTTATTGCTATTGAGAAACAAATGTGAATGTTATGCTATGAGACTAAAAAACAATAAAATGGCTCGTAAGATTTGATAAATCATATTCAATGTCCACATTTAATTGAAAACCCTTGTTAGTCCCCCCCCCCTTCCCCCATCTCAAAAAAAAAGAGAGAGAAAAAAAAATTTACTGGAAGCATAAAAGGGTATAAGACATAAAGCTCTGCATTTCACATCTCGGTGGATATTAGTTGTACTATAGTAAGTTTTTCTTCGGATTTAAATTGTTTTTTAGGCTTTCGATTTTCCTGAAAGCAACGGAGGACACTTGGAGACCACATAAAAATTTCAATTTCATATCCTTCAATTTATCTTTTTTTTTTCTTTCAAACTTTTCATATCTTTATTTTGACCATTTTGCAATTCAAGGCCGTAACCAGAGCTTAGTTTCGGGGAGGGTTTTACCAAACCTATTTCTCGTGAAATCTATAAAGTCAATGAAATTTGATTTCATGTTCTATGTTCTGTTGATTTTTGTTACAATAGATGTTGGGTATTAAAATGTGAAAAATTAAAAAAAAAAAAAAAAAGACTCATCTTTTCAACGAAGAAAAAAAAAACTGGATAAATGAGTTCACTCGTTTTTACGCATTCGAACGAACACTCTTGAAATTTCCACCTCACAACACCAAAAGATGTGTTAAATATAGAGTTTGCTACTTACAATTTGAAAAATTTTGGTGTTTTTTAGTGGTATTAAAAATGCGAAGAGAAAGGTGTATTGTTAAGAAATTATATTTGCAATAACTGCAATAAAAATAAATACAGCAGAAAAACACTGAATTTGTACAATTATTCAATAATGATAATTTCATTTTTCAAATGCAGTTTCAACGTAAATAAGAAAATTAAAATAAAGTAGCAATACTATTTTTTCAGTGATAAGCTATGAAAAGCATTTTTGTAATAGTTTTGAAAAAAATTCGGAGGGGGTTTGAACCCTAAAAACCCACATGAAATTTGGCCCTGTTGCAATTGATATTAAGCATCAATGACTAATGGTTCAGAGACTAGGGACCCTGCAGGTTAAATAGCACGCTGTCTGTACGATATCAAATATTTATATATGTATGCGTGTATACATAGATAGATGCATGGCTTTTTAAAAAAAGACCACAGCCGCATAGAATAATGTAAACAGTAGCTGCAATGCTTAACCTCCTTCCCGCCTAAAAAATAAAATATAGCAAACCTGTCAGAATTTGTTGACGGAAGAGATAAAGCTCAAAACACTCTTCACAGGAAGTACTATTTTAAAAAGTTCTGAATATAGTTATTTTTGATTCTGTTCAGTAAAGAGGATCAAATGTTTTTCTATTTAAACATATTTTGTTCTAGCTTGTGCATTGTCATAACTGATCGTTTCATACTCAAAAAATGATTATTTTTTCTAGGTGTAAATTAAATGTTCCGTAATATAAAAACTTTCCAGTTTTTTTAAAGCAGTTTCACTAATTATTAAATTAATTGTTTGCCCTTAATAAATTATGGATACGAGTTAAAGGTTTTCAAACTGATATATTGTGTGTTTAATAATAGTACCAAATGTATTATCAGAGTATAAAGTAGCATATGAAATCAAGTACCCATAAACAAATATATGCAGTTAAAGAATATGATATCAACTTGTAATGGAACGAAATATTTGACAACAGAAGTTGCAGTTAAAAACAGCTACATCGCTTTAAGGCTACAGTGGACAAATAAAATTGATTTTTTTCAATTATTGATTTATATGTCTAAAATTTTGTGTGCTTGTATTATTGTATATTTACCACATCTAAAACATGGCTGAAAATAAAAAATTATATGATTTTTTTCAACTGAAAATTTTTATTTTCAGCCCTCTTTTATAAACTATCTCATAAAACATTGCATGTAATGCATTGTTTTGTGCCATCATGCCTAATGATTGGAAATTAAGTGGAAATTCAAAGTTTGAAAAAAAATTGTGACGCCTGAAACATTTTGAAATTTTGTTAAAAAACATTTAAATTTGAAATTTGAAAAAAAAGTATTCATTGTTTTTGCACTAATTTGTGTTTTTTATGCTTTTAGATGTCGTAAATATACAAAAATACCAGCACACAAAGTTTTAGACATATAAATCAATAATTGAAAAAAATCAATTTTATTTGTCCACTGTAGCCTTAACGTGTAATTTATTTTCTACAAGAGGAGATACCGGACACAATAAAATACAAAAAAAAAACTTTTATTACATGTATTTACATTACTTTTAGTAAAATTGTCTATAGTATTCAGTATGGAAAGGTTTGAAAGTTCAAAATTAACTTTTATTCACTCAATAAAACTGCAATAAAAGCTGTAACAATACAAAATGTATTTTATCTTCATGACAATAAATAATTTTATTTTTTAGTTTGAAAAATCTAACATAATTAACGTACATTTATTTGCTTCATCAGGATGAACTATCAGATTCTGCACTGGAACTTGAAAACAAAGTGATTAGTAAAAGCATATAGAAAAGGCAGAAAATTTGGAATCGTCCATAATTTGTAAGTAAGCAAAAAATTAGTGTCTGCGCGCTTTGTGTATTTATTCTCATCTTGAGACCACCTTTTTCTCTAATAGTCAAGCTGTGGAGAAAATGATTTAAAATCACTCCCATCCCTCCTTAATATTGCGAACTTCTAATCTAAATCATCAGATACAAAACGAAACAAAGAGCTATAGAATGGTTTAGAAGACGTGGCAATAGCAAATGTTAATTTTTTCTCAATAAAAATATGCCAAAAGGAAATATTTTTAAAGCATTGCTTCGCCTTTTTTGAATGTTTTTAAAACGAAGTAGCAAAAACTTTGTTTGTTGAATTAGAACTCACTTCAGTGCTGTTCTACAATTCGTCCTACATTGCAAACATGAGTTGTTTTTACTGTATAATACTGAAAACAGAGGTTTCAGTTTATAACTGTAAAAGCGCAGTAGTAAACTGTAAAACTAGCTATTTTACAGTTTATTACTGTAAAACTAGCAATGTAACAGTTTATTGTTGTAAAATTAGGAATTTTGCAATTTATTACCGTAAAATTGGCTGTATTATACTGTAAGAACAACAGTGTGTTACTGGCAGCGAAGGTTCCAGATCAAAACTGTAAAATGCACAGTAATAAACTGTAAAGTAGCAATTTACAGTTTAGTACTGTTAAATAACAATTTTACAGTTTACTGCTGTAAAATTTTCAGTTTTACAGTTTATTACTGTAAAATTTGCAGTTTTACAGTTTATTACTGTAAAATTTGCAGTTTTGCAGTTTATTATTGTAAAATTTGCAGTTTTACAGTTTCTTACTGTATAATTACTGTAAAATTTGCAGTTTTAGTTTATTGCTGTAAAATTTGCAGTTTTACAGTTTATTACTGTAAAATTTGCAGTTTTGCAGTTTATTATTGTAAAATTTGCAGTTTTACAGTTTCTTACTGTATAATTACTGTAAAATTTGCAGTTTTAGTTTATTGCTGTAAAATTTGCAGTTTTACAATTTATTACTGTAAAATTTGCAGTTTTAGTTTCTTACTGTAAAATTTGCAGTTTTACAGTTTATTGCTGTAAAATTTGCAGTTTTAGTTTCTTACGGTAAAATTACTGTAAAATTTGCAGTTTTACAGTTTATTACTGTAAAATTAGCTGTATTATACTGTAAAAACAGCATTAATTTTTTACAGTGTACTGTCCGACCCTGTAAATTATGCAAGGCTGGTCAAAAATCCTCCTCTCTCGGATTGTTATAAATCCTTTATAATGCTCTTCTTTACAAATGCTTTACTCGGGTAATTTCGTTTGTGATTTTTTTATACGCTGACCAATTTGAGCAAAAAAAGTGAGTTACTATTAAAAACTACGAAATTCTCTCACTGTAAATGTAATTGCGAATACCTTCAACCAATCACGTATGAAATTTTGGCTTTATCTGTACAGCTTATAGGCCGCTGCTACTTCATTTATGGGGAATGTTCCTTTTGGACCACCCTTTTTTATGTAGAAACACTAAAGCAAAATTACACTGTAAAAAACGGATGTTGCTTTTACATTATAATACAGCTAATTTTAAAGTAACTTTACAGCAATATACTGTTAATTCGTTAATTTTACAGTAGTAAACTGCAAAATTGCTAGTTTATAGCAATAAACAGTAAATTCGCTAGTTTACAATGATAAACAGTAAAATTGCTAGTTTCGCAGTTTATTACAGTGCATTTTACAGTTTTAAGCTGGAACTAGGGATGCACCGATAAGCAAATTGACCGATTACCGATTACCGATTAATCGGCAGTTGATAATCGGCCGATTAATCGGTCAAGCCGATTAGTGAATAAAATGGTTGTTTTCAGTACTATCAATTTCACCGTTACAGTTCTTTCTTCGTTTTTTTACGATTCTAACTTTTAAAATAGTTCCTAATTTTTCTTCCATTTTCCTAATTTTCCCAAAATAATTTCAAAATTTTATCAAATTTCTCTGAACTAATTTTCATATTATTGTCAATATTATTGCAATAACACATTGCTAATTATGTAAACTAGACATGAAAATTCAAAAAAAAAAAAAAGTCTGTGTGGTGAGTAATCCATTTTTGAAGTTCTTTCAGTTTCAATTTTTCAATAATTAGTAGCTATGTAATTCAAGACTTTTATTCTTTGTGAAAATTGAAGATTATCTAAAAGCAAGGAGAAAAGTATCAACGCATGAAAAATGTTGCTACATTAACTGTACCGTAAAATTGGGTGTATAGGAACAGCGGGGTCAATCGGAACAAAACTTCCCGACCGTACAACGAAATTCTTCATAAATAAACTATTGGGTATTTTTCACCATGAATTTTTTTCTTAGTAAGGTAAGATCACAGGGAGTAGGAAAAAATTACTTTTGTCAATCTGGCAACGCTATTGGCTTCTAAGGGGGGCTGCACGTGGAACGCTAGAAAACATCACATTTTCATAGACTGCAAAACTTCATATGCAAGATCAAACCTTCTTATATTTAAAAACTAAGAGTGGTATGTTTCAATTATACATGTATCTGAACAACAGAATACCGCATTAGAATTTACATTTTTTATAAATTGTGTCATAAAAATGAAGAATTCTGAAAAATGGCATAGAAAAAAAATTTGCGGGGTGAATCGGAACACTTAGTTCTGCTGTTCCAATTCAAACTTATTTGAAGGAAACTTTGAAAAATCAAGATTCTAACCCCAATTCTTCTAATCAAGACAAGGACAAGGTTTTATTACTCTTTATCCCTTCTCGTGAGCAACTAGATCTTAGAATGACAAACAGTTGCAGATTTCAAAAGATTTTTTCTCCAGGAGACTTCTTTTTACTTAAAATACGAGGGGGAAAGTCACATAGACTTTATGTAGCAAAAATCCAGCACACAGACAGTGATGAATAAGCGTAAAAAGCTTTCAGGACAATCCCCGAAACCCAGAGATTTCAAGAAACTAAAGAAAAGGCAGAGTTCATCCCAGGAGATGTTATGAAAAAACTTAAGCCAAGTCACAATTGCTAGTTTTAAGGACAAGTACATATTTGTGGACGACATGAGTGACTTCCATTCATGTTAAATCTTTGTATTTCAATTCAAAAGCATTTCTTAAAATTACTTTTCATTTTTCATAAGTTCAAAATTATTTTGAATTTTGACAAATTATACACGTTTACTATTATTGAAATTATGCATTTATTTGACAGTAATTGTCTGTTCTTATTCTCCCCCATCAATATTACTCATTTTGTACAGGTTAAATTGAAAAAAAATAAAAATTTTAACAAGTGTTCCGATTAACCCCTATCAGCGGGGTGATTCGGAACACCCATAATTTCCTATATATTTTAATAATAATTTTTCAAAATGCTTTGTCTTCGCTTGGAATATCAAAAGTAAAGCAAGACCGAAGTTTTTACCCAGAAAATCAAATTAAAAAAAAATCTTTTAACTACTTTTTTTACAATTAAAGCTGAAAAGTGTTCCGATTAACCCCATTTTACGGTATGTATTTTTATTCAAAATAGGAGAATTAATGTATTAAAAACTTTACATCAACGGTGAGGATTATTATTACCGTTAATAAAATTATTCATCATAATTTCTTAGTAAAGGTTTACTTTAAAAAATAATATTAAAAAAAAGATTTCCGCCGATTAATCGGCCCGATTTTGCCGATTATTAATAATCGGCAAAGTGGCCGATTATGGCCGATTAATCGGTACTGCCGATTAATCGGTGCATCCCTAGCTGGAACCTCTGCTGGCAGTATTATGCTATTGTTTTTACCGTATGATACAGCTAATTTTGTGGTAATATTGCTAATTTTATAGTAATAAACTGTAAAATTGCTAGTTTTACAGTGATAAACCGTAAAATAGCTTGGATTACAGTTTATACCTGTTCTTTGACAGTTTTAAACAAGAACTTCTGCCGCCTGTATTATACTGTAAAAACAATAGCTTTTTTTTTTGCAGTGTAGCTTCATGATGTTTTTTTTTTCTCTTTTAAAAGAAAAGGATAGTAATTTGAGAATAAAATTGCAAAACTGGGTGTAAATTTAGCATCTCCATATAAATGTTTCGATTTATCTCAGAGGAATCCCTAGAGTCCTTTCATTCAGAGCAGTAAAATCGGAGGGGAAATGACCAGCTCCGACTTCTCAATGTGTAGAGCATTCGACCCTGCCCCTTTTATCAAAAAAACTGCTCAACTCCGACTCCACGACTAGAACTCCGATTTCTACAGCTCCAGCAGAGTTGCGGAAAATAATCAACTCCGAATCTGACTCTTAAAATTTTAAAACCTACGATCTCCGACACCAACTTCTTAACAATAAAATCAGCCGGGCTCAGCACCCCTGGTTTCATGCAGAAAAGCAGTAGTTATCAACCTTTTTTCTGTTACAAACAGGGTTCGCCCAAGCGGGCCCAGCCCGAAAAAACCCACCCGGGTTTTTTCAGGTGGGCCCATTTGAAAAAACCCACTATGTCGATAAAGCGGGTTTTTTCAAAATTTACTGCATTTTGAAAACACTTACTATTCCAGAAACAAATTAAATATTACAAACATTTTAACAATACTAAGCATAGAAATTGGTACTCTAAAATTCAGATGAAATATTTTTTTTTTTAATTTGTTACAATGTTTAGTCTTCGTCAGTACCTGGTTCAGAAATTGCCGTCTTCCTTTCCTGACAACTTATTAGGTATAGAAATAAAATGCACATGAATTTCACTTATTCCTTATTAAATACTTTAAAAGATCAAAATAAGCAATAAATATTTCTGATTATAAATTTAATTCAATATCAATTTATTTATCAATTTTAAAAATTCAATATTACAATGCTTTTTCCGCACTTGCTGAATAAGAATTTTTTTAGGAGGTCAAAATGGGGTGACCTCCTAAGGGCTTCTCTCTTCAGGGCTTCACTGATTCTATGAAAAATAAAAGTAGCAGGCAGTAGTTTGGTGTACAATGTTTGAATGACTGTAAAATGATTCCTGAAAAAACCCGAAAAGGCCTGCGTTTTTTACCAAAACCCGAAAAAAAACGGGTTTTTGATCAAAAATCCAGGCGGGCTGGGTTTTTTCGAAAAACCGGGTTTTTTCAAACCCTGGTTAGAAACCCCTTTCTAATAATCAGAAAAAAAAATGGTGAAACCCTTGCAGTCAGTAACAAGTTAATAAAAAAAAACGATATATTTTTGGAAAAACATTTTTTATATCGTGTTGTTCAGTATCTCATAAGAAGTGTTACGGAGAGCTGGAGCCTTTGCTTCTGAGAAAGAGCACGGTATCAGAAGTAATTAATACTTTTTTTTTCTTCCTTTTAGCAAAGTAATGAAAAAGGTTCTAATTAACTTAAAACTTTTTTTCAAAATAAAAAGTCCTTTAGAGTACTGTTTTTGTGAACCCCTTCATACACCTATCAAACCCCTGAGGGTTCGCGAACCACCGGTTGAAAATGAATGCAGTAGAATAGGGTAGACCGAGCAGTGAATGAACACTTAAGCGAAATTTCGTTTTCAAAAATTTATAGCATCGTTAAAAATCGTTGCATTTGCCACATGGCAGTAGAAACACTTTAGCGGATATATGTAATTGTTTTTTTTAAATACTTTTGAAAATTTTTAGGTTTCTGAATCAGATTTTTTGGGGAGTTGAAAAGAAAAAAAAGTGCCCCGACCCAGGGAATGAACACCCCAAATAAAAGACAAACGCAGCATTTTCTAGCCATTTTCTTTTTGGAAATACAGTCGTCCCCGCTTAATCGGGTAACAGATAAACGAATACCCCGCTTATACGAATAAATCTTCTCCTAAACGATGCCATAGACACAATGTTAAAGATCCCCGCTTAAACAAATACCCCATTTAATCGAATAATATTTCTTGGAACCGACAGTATTCGTTTAAGCGGGGCCGACAGTATGTAGTATATGTACCTCAAAACCAGAATGACGTAAGTCCAAAAATGGGCATTTTCACTTTTATGCTTCATTGTATGCAGAATCTTATTCCACATCGACTCATTAAAACAGTATTCTATAAAACAAATTCGTTCACAATTATTTGGCAGCTTGAAAAGAGCGCGAGTCCCATCCTTTGCAGGTATCTGACAATCGTTTTTCCCCTTCTACTGAAAAAGGACGAAAATGGATTTACGTTAGTCTGGTTCTTTGGTACTGAGTAGAAGGAAATGACTACTGCCTGTTTATCTAAGAAAAATGTTTTTAAAACTTATTTTTTCAAGAAAATTACAAGGTGTTCATTCACTGGAAGTGTTCAAGTTCATTCACTGATCGGTCTACCCTATAATGTGTTTTTTTTTTTTCCGAATCCAAAAAGCACAGCACTTTAAGCCACTTTCCATCGCACCTGAGCATCAGCCCCGCTTCAGAATGTCATTCCGAGAACTGTCGTTTCTAATTTTATCCCCTTTCTGCCTTCCTCTTAAACTCTAACAAGATGATCCTGCCTCCTCGATCGAATGGACTGTAACTTCACCAAGACGAACGGCATTTTCCCTCCAAGAATCGACAATAAAATTCGCTCCAATAAATCAGAATTGCAAAAGATTCTAAAAAAGAGCCACCGATGGTGAGATATAAAAAGAATATTCCCCATGATTTCACTTTCTTTTTTCTTTTTTGCGATCAGAGAAAGAGTCCATGAAGATCGGATCGCAAAATGTTGCTGGGTTTAATCGATATAGATGAGGTAGCGATAGTAACAGCATTTCAAACGCGCAGGCGATTTTTTACCCTCAAGAAATAATATCGCTGCCGTCGAAGAACTTTGTCTGGAAAATTTTTGTCTTGTATGCAGAGGTAAAATAAATTTGACAAAGAATTTTCATAAGCGTTGCAAAATGTTGTAATAGTAGCAAAACTTTTTTTCTTTTAACTTTGAGCTCCAGCTTAATACAACGTTTGAACTAGCGGCTTTTTGTTCTCAGAAAGCAAAAATTAAAATGTTATATTGTAAGAACTTTGAAACTGGAAATTTCTCTGGAACGATATAAAATATTTTGTGAAATATAAATTCCTAAGAGGTTTTCAATTTCAAGACTCAATTGTCTTCAGATATCTTTGTGTTTAAGAGGTCTACTTTTTCTTTCACGGAGAAATTATTACTAAAATTGCTTCCATTAGGTAGTTGTATATTTTTTACAATTTATAGGGTTTATGTTCATAGTTTTCACACTAGAATAAAATATTTTTGAAAAAAAAAAGAACCGACTTCAGTTGAAATTGCTCTAAAAAGTAAAAAATATTTTTTTTTCTTTGAACACCATCGAAACTACTTTTAAACATAAGTTTTGAAGTCGGCGCAAAAACGATATAGGTAAAATGATATTTAACCATATTTTGCCAACATTTTTCAGAGAAACCATTGAAAATTAAAAGCAGAATATTTGCACCAGTGCACGAATGTGTGGTAAACAATGAAATGAATCCATTAAAATTTATATTTATAGTTGAATTGTAGTTGCGTATGATTTTATACATTGTTTTTGCGCCGACTTCAAAACTTATGTTTAAAAGTAGTTTCCATGGTGTTCAAAGAAAAAAAATTATTTTTTACTTTTAAGAGCAATTTCAACTGAAGTCGGTTCTATTTTTTTTCCAAAAATATTCTATTTCATTCTTTTTAGTGTAAATGCACTTAAAATAATCAAAATATAGTTAAAAAAACAGGCAGCTGTTCAAAAAACTTGCAGACCAGGACTCGATCTCTTTCCATCAGGAACTTCAACCCGACGCTTTTAACCACTTGACCATCGGGTCGCTCATTGAAGTAAGGGTTTACGATAGCACATATTGTTTTTAAATAACATGAAATGTTAGTTTTTCGATCATAACTTTTTTTCTAGTGAACAAATATCGTCGTATGAATACATGGTACCTAAGTTAACCATCTCCTATCAATTTAAAAAAAATCGTTCAAATCGGTTCAGTAGATCAGATGTTATGTGCGAACAAACAGACAAAAAATATACGTTTTGAATTGAGAACCTCCTCCTTTTTTGAAGTCGGTTAAAAATTGAAAGTAAAAGTAAGTAATTTGAATTGTGGGAGAAGGAGTTAGAGTAAGACTTGGAAAATTGGTGCAAGTTTTTGCTTTTCATGGAAAATAATTTTCAACTAAAGTGGACTATTTAACTTTTTTCAAACACCATAAATCAAAATCTTATTTTTTAAAAATGTGTGTCACTTTAATGGTCGTTCATCCCCCCCAACCTTTGCAGAGCAAGAAAACATTACACAGCAGATTTTGCCTAATAACTCAACACTCATGGTGTTTGATACATTTTATTTGTTTGTAATGATGTGTTTTTGGTCACAACTAATATGAAAATCACAAAAAATAGCTACTTTAATTTTTAACACAAGCTTATCATCTTCAGAACTTTTGACTTTTAATTTTACCTTGAATTTGATGTAAATGCCAGGTATAAAATACAGAATTTTATAAAGGTACAAAAATTAGCATAATATAATTATTGTGTATATACTTTTTGAAAAAATAATATAAGTGCCGCAAATCAAAAACCATTTATTGCCACAATCGATATATAAATTTCTTATTAATTTACAATGTATATTGTAACCGAAAAAAAAATTAAATTCGTAATCTTTTAGTTTTACGTCATCCATTACCTCTTTCGTAACGATATTGCATTGTTTTTTGAAGTCGGTTAAAAATAAAAACAACCTCCCCTCCATGGGGGTTCAAAGCCCCCAAAAATGGCGCAAACGTCCATAAGAAAAATCTTCAGCATCGAAGGACCCCATTGCCAATTTTGACAAAGATCCGACCAAAACTGTCATTTTGTACTATAAAAAAATATGTGGTAGATCCCCATGGGGGTATGTACCTGCATAAGGACATTACAATCATTAAAATAATTATAAAAAAAACATGCAGCTGTTCAAAAAAATCCTTGCATACCTGGACTCGATCTCAATCCATCAGGAACTTCAACCTGACGCGCATAACCACTTGACCATCGGGTCGCTCATTGAAGTAAGGATTTACGATTGCACATATTGTTTTAAATAACATTAAATGTTGGTTTTTCGATCATAATTTTTTTTCTAGTGAACAAATATCGTCATATGAGTACATGGTACCTAAGTTACACCTGACGCGCATAACCACTTGACCATCGGGTCGCTCATTGAAGTAAGGATTTACGATTGCACATATTGTTTTAAATAACATTAAATGTTGGTTTTTCGATCATAATTTTTTTCTAGTGAACAAATATCGTCATATGAGTACATGGTACCTAAGTTACACCATTTTCTATCGATTAAAAAAAATCGTCCAAATCGGTTCAGTAGATCAGATGTAATGCGCGAACAAACAAAAAAAAAAAAAAAAGTACATACTTTGAATTGATAACCTCCTCCTTTTTGAAGTCGATTAACCCTACACTGCATGATTTTTTGTTCGTTGCAAGACATATATATGTTTTTTAGTGCAATAAGAAAACATTGGAATACATTTAAAAAAAATAATAATTTTGAGGATAGATGGTTATATTTGTCTTAAAGATAGCTAATACTTGCTTTTTATGCTTGAGTTGCCTTATGCATGGTCATAAGGAAAAATAGTCCATGTAGCCAATTGGCAACGCTAGGCAGTGTAGGGTTAAAAATGAACTATAAAGAAAAACTAATACAATTTCTTGTATTGAAAGAAATATATTATACACAACAGAGGTAAAGAAGTATGAAATCTGTTTTATAAAATAAAAGCAGCATCGGAACTTGGTTAATCCTTCGGACGCTTTTCTACTTGACGACACGACAACGACGAAAGTCGGACGGAAATACTGCAACGATAAGTACCGTGTCGCGTCATCTACAACGCTGTATTTCCACTCAACCGATATCGTTGCTCCGAAACGGTCATTTTCCACCGCATTTTATTTCGAAGTACCGGTGTGCTCGTATGCATATTATTATGGCTCCACAATTTAACAGACTACGACTGTTAGATTTACTTTACCTCCGCAAAAAGAGGAAACAGATTAATAGAAGATATTGGATGCATGATACTCACAAATTTATTTCATTCCCACCTTGTTTACAAAGAACGAAACGCATACATCAGAATAAAAATCTAAGCTTTTCTGCAGCAATAAAGATCGTCTGAGCAACAGAAGTGAAACAAAATATTAAATAAAATGAATAAAATTATTTCAGTGCTATACATTCTTTATTTTTCATTCAAATTTAAGCTTATATTTTATTAATGCAGCGATGTTAAATTTAAATGCCATTTCTATGTGTTGCTTCTTCGAAGAAAGTAAACAAATAAATGAATTTCATCCCGATTTTAAAGGCAGGACGGCTGCCATCCGACACGAATGGGACGACAAACGACATCGTTCAGTCTCGGTCGGAGACGACACAATCGTCCTGGAATCGGGAGATGGAAAAGCGCATAGCGTATCTTAATGCATTTTGCGTGCTCCAATGTCGGATGACGACAATCGTGTACGATTTATCGCTGTCGTGTCGGTAAGTGAAAAAGCACCCTTACCCGGTGATCTATAAATACATCACCTCTTTTCAGACTCCTCACTGAAAATCTCTATTTTTTTTTTTTTTTTTCATTTCTTGTTCTTATTGGCTGGCTTCCTGTTGTACCAATTTCCAATAGCAAACCAGCTAATTTGAATAAGAAATGATAAAAAAGTCTAGTTTTCAGTGAGGAGTCTGAAAAGATGTGATCGATAAATAGATCACTGAGCGATAATGGGTTAAAATGCATTCAGTAATGCAAACAAAACAAGGAAAATAATATCTCTCTAGATACATACATATGAATGCATGTGTTTGTGTGCATTCTGTACGCACATCTACATCTTATGTGGGATCTTTGCCAAATTTGCACCGAGTTTCTTTTATATTCGAGAATTCATGTAGAGGGGATTTCTTCATAAAATCCGTGAAACGTTAAGTTTATGCCTATTAAAGACAACGACTGATGTTTTAGAATTTTTTTAAAAAATCTCAACAGTTCTAAATTTAAATTTCGAGTCATAAAATTTCTCATCTCCACATTTTGACGGGAATTTTTACAAAAGAATTCCTTTTATTTGAGGCTGTTTGTTGAACAATTGACACAAATTTTATTTACGCGGTATAAACCGGGCAACGCTAGGCAACGCAACTAGCTTAAAATAATTATAGACTATTAAAAAAACTTCGCTAAAACTTAGATTTAAAATCAAAATCGAGTATTTTTATAATCACGAAAGATCTATTTTTGCGCACAATTCAGACATGCTCATTTACTGGGTTGCAGCATGAATTTCTATATTTTACAGCCGCCATTTAAAACAAAATCAAAAAAGTTCTACAGTACTCTAAGAAAGCAATAAGAAAACGCAAGATTAACAGCATTGTGAAATGCAAGAAAACTCCATAAAATCTATAAAGGAAGAAAAGAAACGAGTTAAAACTTTCACACTTTAAATCATAATTATAAAGAGTGTGATATTATAAAATGTATCGCAAAAAAGAAAAGCATTAAATTATGAGCTTGCTACTGCGAAATCTCAAAAAAAAAAAAAAAAAAAAAAAAAAAAAAAAAAAAAAAAAAAACAGCATATTTTTAATTGCACACTAATGTAACGCAAACAATAAAAAATTTTTTAATGACTTTATTATTAACTAGAAAAGTAATATATTACAATCTGAAAAAAACTGGTTATTATCCCGAAAAATTGCTTATTTCACATAACTCTAAATTGCGTTTTGTTAAAATGGAAGATAGAAAAAAAGGATAAACAAGTTCCAGATCACAAATTAATCGCAAAGAGAAGTTTTACAGCCTCAGGGAGCAGCGAGATCCACGGGGAGGGTGGATAAGAAAGAGTTTTGGGAAAGAACAATTATTGAGAAACGAAACTTTAATACATCATTAAATGCTCTAATTAGTTCAAATTACAGCCATAACTTACTGAGCTTAATGTTAATTTTCCACCATTTCTTTTGAAGGACGAACCAATTATCTCATTTTTATCAACATTCTCCATAAACAGTTAATATGAAAATCCTGGAAATATTAAACTTTCAAGGAAATATTTTTCCACGTATCGAATATCTGGGAAGATACTCGATGGGGGGAGGGAGGGGATCCCTCCCTCTCACCCTTAGAGCCTTGTGGCCTCAAGTAAAAATTCTTTTTAGCTCTTATATACTTAGTTTGTCAAGCTGGGAAAAGTATTGTTTTTTATTAGCAATTTAAGGCGTAAAAAGAATAAGTCAGGGCATAAATTTCATGAGAGCTCACAAGTACTTATCTTCTGTAGAAGATCTTTGGAATTACTTTCGTCAGGCGAATTAATTTTTAAGTTTTGAAGAATTTAGGGCTCGTGCACTCTTTTCGTAAGAAATGAGAATTTTTTTTTTCACTCAAACACTACGGAATTACTCTCGTCTAGATATTTTCTTTTTCTTAAATGATTAAAAATATGTTTTAAGAAATTATGTAACTGACTATTGTGAACACATGAAGGACGAAATAATACGAACACTTACGAAATCATTGGAAAACATTTTACGCTCGCAATGCATTCGAGAAACCGATTCGGAGATTCAGAATTTAATGGTAGTGACGATAAGTATTCCCCCTTTAAGCAATCGGTTACTTTTCAAGAAAACGGTCATAGAAGTGCTTATTTTTTTATCCCTGAAAATTATATCAATATATATGAATGAACAAATATATATATATATATATATATATATATATATATATATATATATATATATATATGTATACATTCAGTTTTAATTTTTGATTGGTTTTTAGCTTGAAGCTTTAAGAGGCCACAGTACCTTGATAACAATTTTCTTAAATTTACGCGAAAGATGTAATTCTTTGAAACCTTTGTTTCTACACTCATTTAACTATCAATAATTTATTTTCAAACATCAAAAATGTTGCACACTTTTTAAAAAAAAAGTGAAAAATGTAAGAAAATTTCACTTTTTTAAAAACCCTAAGACATTTTTGTTTTTGCACTTATTTTGGAATTTCTTTTTCTAAATGATCAAAATTATCACCTTTAAAAATCTGTGCATTCATTCTCTCATATATTTATTTGAAAAAAAGGAATGTAACTTTTATGTAGAAAATTCTTAGAAAATTTCGTTTTTAAAGGTTTAACAAGCTCTAAATTTTTTTCAAATCTATAAAATGCTTATTCAATGCAGTTTTATGAAATACATTATCCTGAGCAGTGGCGTATCCACGGGGGGTGCCAAGGGACCAATGCACCCCCCAAAATTTTGTAAGACTATGAAAAATGGTGGCACCGAATTTTGAAAAAAACATGTAACCTTCATGTAAATATGCTTCAGGTTTTTTCAATGAAAAATACTTTATGGACACTGAAATATTGTCGTATTATTTTCTGTTTTCGACAATAAGAAGCAAAACTAATTGTTATTCTGTAATTGTGGAAATGTAAGAGGAAATGAGCGATGTACCCGCGCCTTATTGTTCTTGCATAATATTCATTTTTGTGAAAAAAAAAAAAATCTTTGAGCAATGTTCAATCGAAAAAATTAAATCGAAATACTGCGTTTTTAAAGTTTTACCATATTTCTTGATTTTTTTTCCTTTCTCATCACAGTGTCGATGTTCGATGTGCACCCCCCAAAATCAATTCCTGGATACGCCGCTGATCCTGAGTGCAAAAAATATTGTTTTAAAGCTATATATTTTATTTTAAAAAATCCTTAGCGATTCCAATAACAAGAAAACACTAAAAACTGATCATCGAGAAAAGCAGTTTAAAGTTTTGCTTTTCCATTGAAAACATTGCGTCCATGCCCTACAGTCACTCATAACTTTTTTAATAATTGATCTAGAGCAATACTATTTTTTTCCGAGTGTTTTAAATAACTTTTACTTTTGAAATTAACAATTTTTTTTTTTTTTTTTTGATCTTTTGGTTATTTTTGAGGTACAGCGGCCCCTTAAAAAGTTCTTTTTTAATTAAAAGCCAACATTCATGGTTACTATGACTTAATGTTGGTTTTCCAGCAAGCAACGAAAATTTTAAAAATGTATGTATTAAACAATAAAAAATAATTTTATTAAATATCCTGATACGGCTATCTCATTGTAAAATGAAAAGTAAAATGTTTTCGGTCAAAAGAAATGAATTAGTTTTATTCTTATTAGAGCGTTTCCACGTCAACTCTAGAAATGTCACGGGAGCGAGAATTGAAGGGAGGAAACTAAGCCCGTGATTTTGACGGGAGCGAGCGAGAAGTGGTTTTATATATAACTAGCAGTACCCGCACGGCGATGCCCGTGCAAAAAATGTAAAGAAAGTCAACTGAATAAATTTAAATTCACTCCACCCTCTTAAGTAAAATTATTATATTCTTTAATTCAAATGTGCACCACGACCTTTTAAACTATATTGATGACACTTTTAATGCCATTTCAGTTTGTAGTGTTCAATGCGAGGATTATTTTAGTTTTAAAGACTTTTTTCTTCTTTTTGTGTGTGTGACGAACTTATTTATTTTTAGCGAAATTTTTACGTTTCAATGGAACTTTTGACACAACTGTAGAGCCAAGATTTTCGAAAACTCTCAACGACCACAGCAATATTGCCCTTGAAATTTAATATAATTCACCGATTTAACCGTAATTTCAATGTAAAATTGGTCGCCAAATCTAAATTTATTAACATAGGGAACCGATTGTATCAGGTAGATCAGCCACAACCATTCTTCCATGATTTTAATGTGAACATTAAAAGGAAAGAAATATAATGTCTTTCGTACCATCTCTTTGAAGTGATTACAATCTAACAGTGACCCTCAAATAATCAAGATTTCACTGGCCGGGAACCTCCTCTGAAGAAAAATTATTATATCCTTTAGTTCAAATGCGCTCCACAACCTTTTAAATTCCACTTAAAGTCATGTTAAAGTTTAAATCAATTCGCCAAATAAATATAAGAGACAGAAAGTTAAGTAAGTAACAGGAGATATTAATTAATCAAATTTAGTAAATAATCAAGGCTTAAATCTATACGCAAATTTAAACCACAAAGTAACTTCAGGGACAAAAGAGCAACTGATCAGGAAAATGGCTCTAGTGTTTCAGTTCTGCATACAGTTAGGCCTTGAAAATTGACTAAATTTGAATAATTAATATCTCCTGTCCTAATTAACGGACAGAAACGTGCTAAAACTTTTCTTTTTCAGAAAAAAAAACCCTTTCCAACGATATATAATGTTTTGGGGTGGGGCGAGGTTTTCCCCCCTCAATTATGGCGGATACACCAAAAATGAGACTAATTAATTAATTTAAAAATAACTAATTCGAAATTAAAAATTTGGGCTTCGAGGTGCACGAGGGCGGGGTACGTTCGAATTTTTGAGCCAAGTTTCAGGTCTGTAGGTGCTGTGGGGGCTTCTGGCCAGCGGTTACAAACGTACAAACGACAAACGAACACCGTCATCTTTATATATATAGATACAGTTTTTAAAAAATCTGACTCCGACTCCTCTATTGAGAAATTATTCTGACTCCGACTTTGATTCTGCAGACATGGAAAAGTTTCGGACCCGGGAAAAATGACCGGCTCCGACGCTTGAAAGTTCAAAACCTTCGATTCCTGACTCCGACTCTTTCGGTCAAAAACACTCCGACTCTGAGAACACTCAAAGATAGTTGTACAGTATCAATTATAATCGTCTTATTAGTCCTTTACAATTTTGATTATTCATTATTGCTGCACAGTACAGAGTACAGTATTAGTACAAAAGAGCTACAATTTATTAGTATGACTGTATGTTATACAGTGCAACTTTTCATATTTTCTTTCCTATTGATTTCTAATTTTGTGCATTTACAATACTTATGGAAATGGTAATAATATTTTAAAACACTGTGACAAGTATAAATGTCTGAAATAATTACGTGCTCTTCACAAAACCGCATATACTTAATTTTGCCGGAACTTAATTTTGATTTTTGGAATAAGTTCCAAAAAGCGAAATTTGGTCTCACAAGAGGGGTCTTAGGACGCATCCATCTTGTAAATAGAAACTCTACTTTTGTGAGAATATTCTCTCTTGAGAGTGAAAAAAAAAACTTCCCAAAAGCCAAAACTTACAGCAAATTTTACCCTCCTTCATAGTTTCCACCCCTTTTGGACTTCGAGTTTGAACCCCCGCACTTACTTACAAAAACTGGCACCGTAAACTGCGAATATTTTAAAATTTAGTTATCAATTTTAAAAACCAGAAAAGTAGCAATCAATACTGTTACAAATCTTGTAAATAGTTGTTGTTTTTCCTGCCTTGCATCATTTTCACTAGTTTTGGTTTTGTCTGACGACATGTTGCAAAAGTATCTGAAGATATCACTTTTATCATCTGTATACCGGCCCTGAAACACTTTGTAGTTTTTACACTTGCTCTAACTTTGATAAGCATGAAGACATTTTTCGCTCGGAGTGGTTTTTCTTTTTATTTGCTGGAACTTTCGTGAATGGATTAGTCAAATTATGAATGAACTGGATTTTGCTAGAATATTGTCGTAATTTTGTTCTCGAGTATAAATAGCTGGCCTTGAACACAGTCAGTTTTTTTCTCAGATGGGATTTCTGAGAGGCTCGGTTTTATTCGCTTTGTGCGGATGTTTGTTTTGCTTTTGTAATTTCTTAATTACTGTTCACGTTAGATACGTGGTGCTGAGTTACTGTTGAGAGTACAGTGTTCTGATTTGCTACCTAATTGCTGGATGTTTAGCAATTGTTTCCTGCTCCTATTGTAAATAAGTGTACATACTTGTAAATAAATTTATAGTTATTTCCTCAAGATTGGAATGCACATTTAAGAAAGTTGAAGGTGCTACGGACTCGTTACAATACTTTAACTTGTGGCACATTTCAAGTCTGTCTTTTAAGATTGATTGGTTGCCGCTAATTTGCCTTATCTCAAAACTACAATAAACACAATTGTAAAAGTAAGTAGCATATTATAAAATTACTATTGCAAAAAATTATGTTATTTGGCAGTTAAAACTTTTGGTGAAAGTAAACTTTTGTAGCGTTAAAACGAAAACCACTA
The DNA here is from genome assembly GCA_038373865.1 of Uloborus plumipes. Classification (NCBI taxonomy): domain Eukaryota; kingdom Metazoa; phylum Arthropoda; class Arachnida; order Araneae; family Uloboridae; genus Uloborus; species Uloborus plumipes. Next base: position 254,957 of record JAXGGA010000029.1, read on the forward strand.
TTTGCACATTTTAGTTTTATGTTGCTTAAAACGATTATTATACACTGATTTCATAAAAACCGAGACAAGCACAAAACGTCCCTGATGCTATAGATACAGACCTCTGCTATGGTAACGTCCCTGATGCTATAGATATAGACTTCTGCTACGGTAACGACTCTGATGCTATAGATACAGACCTCTGCTATGGTAACGTCCCTGATGCTATAGACATAGACCTCTGCTACGGTAACGTCCCTGATGCTTTAGATATAGACCTCTGCTACGGCTTTAAACTGATAATTTCGTTGGATGACATTACGTCATAAAGCAATCAACGAATAGTAGTCGTCAGGGGGGAAGGAGTTTTTAATGATGAAATGAATGAGAGCTAATCAGAAACATGAGTTAGTTATGTAGTAGTATAAAGTAATGATTTGCGGTATTTTTAAGCAAATTAATAGGGAAAAAATTTTTCATAATCGGTTTGGAAATCCCGATTAGATAACATCATAGGAGAAGCAAAGAAAGAGATTTTAGACATAAACCAGAATCCTTTTGGTTATATCTATGTTATTAATCCCAATATGTTAGTAGGTATGCAAGTAAAAACTATTGTCTTAATACCTTCTACCCAGGTGATAAATTTGGATTGTTATTTTGGTTCTCCCTTCCTCAAAAAAGAAAATTTTGATTGCGTTCATTAAAACAAAAATTTTAGTCTTATTTCAAGATTACTCACGTTTTAATGAATTTTCAAAGCTCATAAATTCGTTCCCTCGACTCACTAAAAAGTTATGTCGAGCAAAACCTCACCCATTCGTTAAAGTTACAGTTGCAAAACTTTCCAAACAACTAAAACGTCTCGCATTACACACATTCTATTGAGTGTGAGGGAGGAACAATTCTTAGAGATTACTTGCAACAAAAGCCGTGTAAAAATATTTTGTTTCTCCCGCGGAGAAATAAATGGTTGTTCTTTACAAAATCTGGAGGCAAGTGTCAAGAAAATAGCCTCTAAGGCTGAGATTTATTAAGAGTTTCGCTACAGCGTCCACTGACTATTAACTTCCGCTGAGCAGTTTTGCAATTGTCTGCCAGGGAAAGAAGAGGAATAGGGAGTCGGGAGAGGGGGGGGGGTGAAGAAAGTTGATTTATATTATCGAGGCTCAAGAAAAATGCCCATCTTTTGATTGTGACTTAGTTTCGATTTATCCCAGAAACTTTGCGGAAGCCACGCTCGTAGTTTATTTTAGATCTTCATTAGAAATTTTATTAACTTTCTTAAGAAACCGAGTAGTTTGTCACAATCAATTTCATTTGGAGAAAATATGGAGACAATTGTGAAAATACTAAGTTAATAATTATCTGAAAGATTATTCATTTTTTTCAAAGTTTTAGCAAAATCAACGACGGAAAGTTCAAAAATTTGCAAATAGTTGTACATGCCTATTTCGGGATTACAAGACACTCCATTTTCAAATACTAAAAGATGTGAGCTTATTCTACATCTATAGGCTCAACTCTAGGTTTTTGGTTAAAAAAGAAAAGTTTCATGCACGAAAATTCAAATTTTTTAGTTTTAGCTTGTGGAAGGGTGACTCCCCTGCAAGTTTTACATATTTGCAACCAGACAATTTTTCAGGAAGTAACCTGAGAAATTTTACGACGAAACTCCAAAATATGTCTCTTCATCATTCTAAAGTTGCCTCTTTGAAAGCTATTTTCGAAGTTGTTGAAAGTGCTCTTTATACATTGTGAAATATTATAATTATATTAATATTCTCTGCAATATTATAATAAATGATCTTGTGAGGTGCAAAAGCGAAGTTTTTTTACTTTTAGAAATCTTATTTTATTGAACTAAAGTAACTACTTTTTTTGCAACAGTTTTTTTTTTTTTTTTTTTTTGCATCCTATTTCGAAATTAAGCATCTTTAAAGTAAAGGCCAATAAGCATAGAAATAACTCACAACTTTAATGAATATTTTTCTGGCGTTTGCTCTAAGGCAGGGGTCTCCAACCTTTTTTACTCGGGGGCCAAATTGAAAATTTTTGGAAGCGAGGCGGGCCAACGGTCCAAAAATAGTTCAGTTCAGATGGTTTTTTTATAACATTACGGAAACTCGTAAAATTTAGAAAGCAGTTCAGAAAACTGAAATAAAAGTCATTTTTTCCCACAAACTGTATTTTTGTCTCCAAAAGGAGTTAAAAGAAAAAAAAAGCCAAACGAGACTAAAACCTAAATCCTTGCAATGTACTACAATTTTATTAAATGAATTTTATGTATTAATGATGATAAAAAACTTAACAATAAATGAGGACAGAGCAAGTGCAACGCTTAGGACAATTTTGAATGAGAATATTGCATTTGTTTGCCTCTTGAAATTTCAGTCCATTTAGGGTCAAACTTTGTAGTTCCGATCATTAAAGTTGATTTTAAATGTTCATTTGATAAAGAGGATCTGTACTTAGATTTAACATACTTCATTTTTGAAAATGTCTGCTCACACTTGTAGGCAGGGGTGCAGAAAATGTTTTCCCATCCAACAGTTCCCCCAATCCGTGAGAAAATTTCCCCAAAATTTAACGATATATATAAGCTTAGATAAAAATTTATTTCGCATCACTGCAGACTTTCCACAGTAAAATATATTTCAATTAATTACAATTTGTTCTCCACAAGCTAAGTTATATGCATAATACTTATTACTTATCAATAAAAGCACATTAACCCATTAATGCCTGACATTTTTTTTCCAAAGATACTTTGTATACTGGTTACACGGCTACAGAACACACTTTACAATGGTTATGTGCTGCAATCTGTTAATAATGAATTGAAACAATACCAAAGTAATAATTGAACACTAATATTTGGTTGCAATGTTCATTTTTGGTAAATTCAGACATTTTTTGGACCGTCCCTAGAAAGGGACACTACGTATTAATGGGTTAACTAAAAAATGTTAAATTTTCCTTTATCAATTGAAAAAAGGCAATCTTCCACTGTCTTTGCGGATGTTGTCTATGACTTTAGATGTTTTGTGTATTTTTAAGTCTGTTTTTTGACGAGAACCATTTTTTTTTGACATTTTAAAAAGAAGAAATAATTATAATTTGGAAAAGAGGTTTCCCGATTCACTTTTTATGTTTCGTAAAAAAATTCCCCAAAAGACCAAAATTTCCCCCGATCTAGGATCGCTGGATCGGACATATTCTGCACCCCTGCTTGTAGGTAGACCCAAAAAGAGAAAACATAACTCGAGCGTGATTTTTTATGTTCTTAAAGTCTTCTTCCGGGAGAGAACTGTAAAATGAAAGTAGATTACCTTCTTTTTGGCATTCCTGGAAAGCAGTCTTGAGTGAGTCGATGGTAGTAAGTTTGCTGACTTCAAGTTGGATTTCAGCAGGCACTTCGTCTATATAGCAGTTAAAAGGGTTTTGAAAAATCTGGATATCATCTGATGCACCTTTAAAGTCTTCAAAACGGCTCTTAAATTCTTCTCGTAGGTTAGACATGATATCCAAAACGTATTCCTTGGGAAAGGAAGCATTACTTAATGCACCTAAGTTTTTACACGTTTTAAAGTGATCAAAGTTCATCGATCCTAAATGCTTCTCGAAAAGCATGAGTTTTTGTCTGAAAGCTTTGACATGCCACACAAATTGAGGAGTTTTCCCCTTGCGACTTTAAATTCAAAAAATTAATATGTGTGGTGAGATCAACAAGAAAAGCCAATTTCCAGACAAATACACTGTCAGAAAGTTCAGGTACAGGATGCCGACGTTCAGTCATAAAAATATCAATCGCTTCTCGAAGTTCAAAAAATCGCTGCAATATTTTGCCTCCACTTTAACCAGCGAACTTCACAATGGTAAGGAACATCTGGATAAACGCTGTCAATTTCAGCAAGAAAATTTTTGAATTGGCGATGTTGAGCAGAACTGGATCTAATAAAGTTAACTGTTTTGACAACTACATCCATTACTTCAGCTACATCCATGTGTTTCCCGCACAACGCTTGTTGATGGATAATACAGTGAAAAACCATAGGTTTAATTCCTCCAGCTGTTTTCACAGAATTACAAATGTTTCCAACTACTCCAATTTTTGTGCCAGACATTTTTTCCTCCATCTGTAGTTACACCTCCTAGACGTGTGAAATCAAGCCCGAGATCAGAAATGGTCTCACTTAACTGAAAATTTTGTCTCCGGTTACATTGCTCTCCTAAGAGTGAACATCAGCCAATTTTTCTGCGATTTTAAATTCTCTGTGATTTTAAATTCCACCCTAACGCACATGTTTACCCTGGGGACAGAAAATGCCCAATACTAGGGAACTAACGGGAGAATGTGAAGCAGAGAAAAGAGATTTGTTCTCGGAAAGGGCAACAAAGAGAGATGGGTATTACCGTCGAAAGAAGTAAAAAAAAAAAAAAAATTAAAAAGCTTTGCATTAAAGTTTGAATAGATTTTTATTTATTATTAGACGTATCCTCTATGAGATCGTCACTGTTCTGATTAATTTAATTAAAAAAATATACATATTTGAAAAAAAGGGTGGGGGGGTTGAAAAAAACAGATTTTTTCCGCGGGCCGGAAAAAATCTGCTTGCGGGCCGGATCCGGCCCGCGGGCCGTCGGTTGGAGAGCCCTGCTCTAAGGGATCCTAAATGACGGGATAGTGGAAACTATAGGCAAACAATTCATTTTAAATAAATTAAATAAGTATTATTTTTTAATGCTAAATGACTATAGATTAAGGAATATCAGAGTTGGCGGTATATTGCAGAACTATAGATTAGTTTAGGGTTATTAATTCGAGAACTAGAAAATATGAGTGGGTCAGTTTGAAGTAGAGGAAGTACAATTCAAAGCTTCCCTAAATGTGTATTTAGTTCATAAGATAATTGTTTTAACCCTCGTGGGTTCCTTGGGATCATATGTGACCCCAACGCAATTTCTGTTTAATATATCTTGTTAATCAACCATTTGTTTTTAATGGCATTTTGTGGCTTTTATTCTTCTAGTTTTCAATTCAAAATAATGCTATTATTGTGTTTTATTTTTCCCGAATTGCACGTTTTGCACACAAGACCCTTGGGGTCACTTCCCCAGAATGCCAAAAAAAGAGGACGTTGCAACTTTTGTCCAAGAGAACTGGACAGAAAATGCATCGAAAAATGTCATAAGGGTTTGAAATTCACTTGCAAAAATCATGTTTTTTCAGGTCTGTAGCAGTAGTAAATAAATCTACAGTTCTTGTAAGTTTTGCTCTAAAATTTTAATTTTTAATGCATAAACTGAATTTTACTTTGATTGTGTCTTTTTATTTTTATTTTTTTTAGCATTAAAAAGTGTGTGAACTTAAATAATGCATGTAACATTCAATAATCATAACAAATTAACTAAAGGAAGCATTGGGGTCGTTTATGACCCCAAGGGTCTTGAGTGCAACTGAAATGGGAGGGACCCACGAGGGTTAATGACTTTTTTTTTAATTTATACTGAAAGGCTCACAGTCCTTCCGTGACGTCAGATAAGTTCTCAAAGTTTCTGCACTGTAAAAAATGAATGTTTTTTTACAGTATAATACAGCTAATTTTATAGTAATAAACTATAAAATTTTCTAACTTCACTACTAAACTGTAAAATTGCTAAGTTTACAGTACTAAACCGTGAAATTGCTAATTTTACAGTTTATAGCCGTGCATTTTAGTTTTAAGCTGGAACCTTTGTTGCCAGGATTATACTGTTATTTTTACAGTATAATACAGCTAAATTTTAAGGCAATAAGCTGAAAAATTTCTAACTTTACATGAAGAAACTAAAATTGCTAGCTTTGCAGTTTATTATTGGGCATTTCCCAGTTTTCAATTGGAACCTCGGCTGCTAGTATTATATTGTAAAAATAACAATTCATTTTTTTTTTTTTTTTGCAGTGTAAGAGGTTTTTTTTTTTTTTTTTTTAAACTAATGTTCCAAAGCACAAAAGTTTACCTAAAAAGGAAAGAAACTTCACCCTACCAATACATTTTTATCACTCTACGTTTATCTTCATTTACATTAGGTACCCAATCCGAGATTCCGGCGAGTTCCATTTTCGATTTAAATCGATGCATTTGATTTCACTTCATTTCCCTGCGCTCGGGACCCACCTAATGCTTTTTAGATGATCACCGAGTGGGCAGAAAGCAATCAAATCGCAAATCAGCATTTTTCCGAACTTCTTTTTTGAGGCGTGTGCTCTGTTCTTGCGGGGTGAATATTGCATTAAGGTGTGTTCGCCAAGTCCTTAAAAACCTGAGGTTTTTCTTTGATAGCGTTTAGAAAGAAATCAGTGAGAGTTTATTTCAAATATCGGCACAATCGACGGTTTTATTCCAAATTTGAAGTAATCTATAGTCATATCACAATTTTAACAATTATCTAGCGATTGCACTGTTTTTCCTCTCATGTTCAAATCTATTACTAGGAAAGCAGGGAGTAAAGAAAGTAAAAACTTCAAAAATTGCCACTACACTGCTAAAAATAAAGTGTTGTTTTTACAGTATAATACTGGCAGCAGAGGTTCCAGTTTAAAACTGTACAGTAATAAACTAAAATTGGCAATTTTACAGTTTATTGCTACAAAATTAGCTGTATTATACTGTAAACACAACATTATAATACTGACAGCAAAGGTTCCAGTTTTAAACTGTAAAATGTGCAGTAATAAACTGTAAAATTGCCGTTTTGCAGTTTATTGCTGTAAAGCAGCAATTTTAGTTTATTAATGTAAAATAAGCAACTTTGCGGTTTGTTACTGTAAAATTAGCAATTTTTAGTTTGTTGCTATAAAATTGAGTGTATTACACTGTAAAAACAACATCTATTTTTTACAGTGTAAGAGGGCCTAAGAAAGAAATTCCGATCCCTTATGCACCTGTAAGACACGTAACAAGGATTTCCAAAAGGAAGCAGGTCAAAGAAATTTCAAATCTCTTTTTATAGTATCAAAAACAAAAGAAAAAATAAACAAAAAGTAATATTAAATAAAATAAATACAAGGCAAATTAATTTAAAGAAATGTTAGATGAAACATATTCAGTAACTCATTTTGGTTTAATGATGAAAGTGCTCCATCGTTGTACAGTTTATTTTCTACACATTTCTACATTTTGTAAGAAGAGGTGAAAAAGTGAAATTTTCAAAGTGAAATTCATACACATCTTATATTATAGATTATTAAATAAAGTCATATTCAGTGAACAAAAAAGAAATCTATTTAAAATTTTAACTAAAAACCAAAGTAGCACTATTCCATTTTGTTGTCGTAAGTTTCTACTTCGATAATGAAACGACAAGAAAAAATTCATCCCATATCTCCTAACACAATAAATACTTATATTTACCCTGTTCTAGATGCTTAGCATTGCCAAGGTTACTAAACCATTATTTTATCATTGAACTTCTCAAGCAGAATTTTTTCTTAAGTTGCAAAAGGGAAGATATATTACAGACATATACACAGTGAATCTAATTTTTGCTAAAATTAAAATTTTTCATTTAATTACCGTAAAGTCGGGTTACTTGGACCCGCAAGGGGGTAACTTGAGCCCGACAGTAAAATGATAAAATCTGGGTTTGGTACTAGCTTTAGAGACTGCAGAGTGCTTCTACCTAGCGGAGTAACGAGGAACTACGTGCAAGTCTTCATTAATTAGTACCAAACCCAGATTTTATCATTTTACTGCAATGGGCTCAAGTAACTCTCTAGGGTCCAAGTAACCCGACTTTAGGGTACTTAATTTTCCAAAAAGAGGAGTTCAACTCTTATCCCCCCCGGGGGGGAGGCAATACCTCGGCCACCAATATCCTTATTACATTTATCATTTATCTTTTTACAAAAAAACAATCTTTTACAGCTACGCAACAATAAGAGTGTTGATAAGTGGCTAAAATAATATTTACGAACAATTTAAAGTCTAAGTTTTTTTAATTGAATTTTATCGAATCTACTTTAATATTAAACTATCCCAGACCTTTTGGAGCCTCGGGCTTCTAAACGCAGCTATAAAAAAAGAAATAATTTATAAGTTTCGAAAAAATCAAATTGAGAAGATAAAATTAATTAATATATACATACTTATTTTTTTTTTTAATATAAACCCCAACAAAGTCTAAACTTACATAATACTGGTAAAGCAACGTTGAAAGTAGTGAATGAATAGTGAAAAATGTTACTAAGAGAAAATTTTGTTGAAAATTTAATATAGCTGTTACGCTTTTGAAAATAGTTCTAAATTTCTTGTGGAAGCCCTGATAAGAATAGATATTAAAGAAAGGGAAAGAGATGTTGCACCCTCCCAAAGTTAAAAATTATTTTTAATATTTGTGCAATGGTACTTTTATTTAAACAGTTATGAAATTAAAATTTAGAAAATAAAAAAATCTATAACAGCTTGCAATTTAAATATATTCTCATAAAAACACCAAGTCGGGTTTTCTCTATTCCAATAAAAAGAACACATTTTCTTCCACTAAAATAGCATAAAAAATATTCTGTGGGAAAAAACTTCCAATGCCATGTTTAATCCGAAAATTTATTCCCTCGCTTTTTTTTTTTTTCTTTTTTTTTTTTTTTTTTTTTTGTTTTCTTTTCGGCAAAAATTATACTATCAAAATAAAATGAAATGAAAAGCGACAATTTAAACAATTTAAAATTATTAATCGAGTATAGGATCAGAAAATATTTTATCGCTCAATTTTCGATGCCGAATCTTCAATCCATGGCTAAACAAAAGCGCGAACCCGTCGCGATCACGAAAGTTTAAGATTACGATTTTTTTTTTTTTTTTTGAAAAAAATCATTATGAAAAATCAGAATTTTTTCACTCGTCCAAAATTTAATGATTCATTCTTTTGATTAAAAAAAAGCTAGTTAATTTACAGATAGCATTCTTGTATAGAATGTAAGCAATTCGAATGTAAGCAACTCGATATTTATGGCTTTAAACTAACATAGCATTTTTTTCGCAGCACTTCAATTTAAGGAAAATGTAAGCGGCAGCGATAGTAATATAATTTTAGATAACGAGGGAAGAGAAGAATCAGATAGTTCAGAACAGACCGACAGACACACATTTTCCCCCATCTCAAAACTCTACTTTCCAATTTTTAATTTTTCGATATTTATTTTACTTTTTTATATCTTTTTGACATTTTTTTGGACTTGGCGATATTTTTTAGATGCATTAAGGCACTTTTGATGCTTTTTTCGTCTTTCTTTTATTTTTATTGGGTAAGTAGTTGGTTATAAGTAGGCTAAAAATTATTTGTTTTAAATTTAGTAACGACAATTTCATCAGAAAACCCAAAAAATTCGAAAAATAATGAGAACGTGAAAGAATCAGACCCATTTTTATTGTGGGAGAACTTTTAAAAATCGATCAAACTAAATTTTAATTAATGGAATTTGTTTAGTTCTCTAAAAGCCATCTTGTTTAATCACTCTGATGACATTAAAACTGGAACGGAATTAGATTTAGCTTCAAAGTTTAATTCATTTCAAATGTCAGTTTGATTCAACACTCATATATTACCGAAAGTTCAACAATGCGGAAACTATTTATTCATCTCCAATACTATAATTGTATGATTTCTGTTTGTTTAAAGCATATTTGTATCACATGACATCGAATATTGGGTGATCCTGCAGAAATTATTTGTTTACCATTAAATAGAGGTTTGAGCATGGAAATATTAAATTTCAGGACAAATTTTAATTAAACAGTCTTTAGTTACTTCCGTACTTGAAAATTGATTCGAGTTATGTGGCGGAAGAACCACAGACAGCACTCAGTAGAGCAGAATATGAGAGTCATTTTGAGAAGCTTAAAAAGGCAAGTCCTGAAAAAATCAGTTTAAAAAAACATCCAGTTTAGTAAAAACTGTATATTTTTTGTAGCTAATATTTTTGACAATTAATATGCAAAATAGAATACAATTCCAAATTTTTATCTGCAAGAAAATGTGCTTACATTTTATTAAGAGAAGCACTTGATGGAAAATAGCATCTTTTACTTTAGGTTATTACCACAGGTTAATTCGGGCACAGGACATTTCCGCCGCAAAATTTATCTCTATCATCCTCCTCATGAGATATTTCCGCCGCCTCTCTCCTCGCCGTTTCTGTACGACAGGACAAATCCGCCGATTGAGCTGGTAGAGTGGTAATGTTTGTCAAATTGGCGAAGTTTAAATTGATTTACACTGCATTGTTTTTTTTTTTTTTTTTGACTTCTTTGCGATTTTCTCCCTAATATAAGTAGTCCGGGAATAAATTCCGCTTTTTTGATTTGGTCTTTGTCGCCAAATGAAGATGTGTCGCCAAGAACGAAAATTTTAAACCAGTAACCCCTTTCTCACCTTTGGAAATGGCGCGGCGGATTTGTCCTGTGCCAGTCAGAGGGGAATAGGAGTCGCGGCGGAAATGTTCCATGCGGGAAAGAGGGGGATAAAATTTGCGGCGGATATGTCCTGTTCCGGTTAATTCAACACACGCTTGTGCTTATTTACTTTAAAATAAATGATAAGTGAAAAAAAATCAACGTGATTGTTAAAAGTGCACTTGAAGGAGAAAATGTTACTAAAACTTAATAAGTTTTTTTTTTATAAAAAGGTATTTTAGTTTTTTTTCTTTTAGTAATATTAAGCTGAATGAAAAAATAACTAAATAATTATTTAAATCCCAATGAACCGTCAAATTTCTACTAATATTTCAAAGCTATAAGAGAAAGTGAACATTTTTTAATTCTTAAGTATCAAGTTAAAAATGTATTGGGGTAAAATCTTAAATTTAATGTGTAACTTTCGCTCATAAAAAAAAGTGTGTCTGGGAATAGTCGATAGTGTAATAAAATTACCCATTACAGTTCCGAAACTCGGTTTGTCTTTTGACTCTTGTTGAAAGACATGAATCACTGCATTGTCATGCAATTTGTTTGTTGCATGTTACAACGCCGATAAATTTACATACTTTTAGGGTGGAAAATGAACGTCAGTACGAAACGTCTATCAAACTTATAGAAACGAGTATAGTAACAAGAAGTTCTGTCAAGAACTAAACGAGCCTACTTTCCCGTACATCGACATCGGCATTAGCATCTGATCAATATTCTCTTGATTATCTGAAACTAAAAATTATGTCAAACATATCTTTATAGCACTTAAAGCTGATTTCTAAAAGCAAAATATACCCCTCTCATCAGATGAAATGGACACGTAAAAAGTAAATAAACGAGTCAATAAAGTTTTGTCGCACCTTTTAAAGAATAACTGTTATAGTTCTTCCGTAGAAAAATTCCACAATCGTTTTCAAAAGAAAAAAAAATAAATAAATAAAATAAAAGTACAAAGAACTTCAAAACACATTTTATCAAAGAAAGAAAAAAAAGTCGTTCGTTAATAAAATGTCTTGAATTTCATTTTTAATCCGTTGCCAGTTGTTAAATATAAATAAGGAATAAAATGCTCTCGTGAATGAAAAATTTTTGTTGACAAAAAAAAATCGTCTGATAAAAAAAAAATAATAATAAATTAAACAAAACAAATAAATAAACAAAAAATCGTCTGCCCAGTCAGTCATTTTTTCTGAGCCTGCATTTCCGCCATGTTTGCGGAGTCGGAGTCGGAATCAGAGTCCTCACAGAAGATTATTCAGAAAAGTACTTTACAATACATTATTTATCAAAACCATTTTCTTACAAAGTTAGTTTGAAGGAAATCCGCCTTGAAGTTCAGAATCAACATTCAATTTAAATTTCTCCGTAGGCGCTCATGTTAAAATTTTTTCTGAACGGTTCATCATTGAACGAAAAATGGTTCAAATTGAAAAGTGAAATATAGGAATGAGCCTCTCCGAGATCTTTCGAACAAAAAAAAGTTTATTCAATTCGGACGGTTCACTTAAAAGTTATTAGGTGGGGAAAGGTTGTTTGAACGGTTCAATGTTGAACGAAAAAAATGTTCAAATTGAAAATTTAAATACGGTAATGAAGCATCCTTGCCGAGATCTTTTGAACAAAAAAAAGTTTGTTTAAATCGGACTGTTCATTCAAAAGTTATTAGGTGTGAGGGCTTATTTGAACGGTTCAATGTTGAACGAAAAATTGTTCAAATCGGAAATTTAAAAACGGGTATGAAGTATCCTTGCCGAGATCTTTCGAACAAAAAAAAGTTTGTTTAAATCGGACGGTTCACTCAAAAGTTATTAGGGGTGAGAGCTTGTTTGAACGGTTCAATGTTGAACGAAAAATTGTTCAAATCGAAAATGTAGATACGGGAATGAAGTATCCTTGAAAAGATCTTTCGAACAAAAAAAAGTTTGTTCAAATCGGACTGTTCATTCAAAAGTTAGTATCGCGGGACCGGTTGTTTGAACGGCTCAAAGTTGAACCAAAAATTGTTCAAATCAAAAAATCAAATATGGGAATGAGCTGTACTCGCCGAGATCTTTCCAACAAAAAAAAGTTCGTCCAAATCGGAATGTTCATTCAAAAGTTATTAGGGGGGGACAGACAGACCGACAGACCGACCGACCGACAGACCGACCGACCGACCGACCGACAGACCGACACACAAATTCCCCATCTCAATACCCTACTTTCAAATTTTTAATTTTTCGATATTTATTTCATTGTTTTGTTTCTTTTTGACTTTTTTTTACTTGGCGATATTTTTTTTACTTGGCGATATTTTTTGGACTTGGCGATATTTTTTGGACTTGGCGACATTTTTTAGATGCATTAAGCCAATTTTAATGCTTTTTTCGTCTCTTTTATTTTTAACGGGAAAGTAGGCTAAAAAACATGAATATTAATTTAAAAACCTCTGGAGTAGATTCGATGACATGTTTATTTTGGGTAAAATAGAATACCAAATCTTCTGTAATTTGAACGACATGATTTCTGACTGGCAAATATCTAGTAGCATATCTAATTTCTCTAGCATGTTTTCGATTACTAAGCCAGATCTTCTTTATTTCTCTATCAAATTCCATGATTTACCCCTCATGCTTATGGTGCCTACTAACGAAAAATAGACACACTGTCTAAAAATGTTTTTTTTTCTGACTTACTTTACTTCATAAATTGCATTCGAAAATTATCACACATTGGTATTAGGTAGAGCACCCTGCTTATATTGGAGTTTGAATCCCGACCTAAAAATAATTTAACTGTTTTTTTCTTTAGCAGAATTCTAAGCCAACTTTCCATCATAATGTATATGATTTCTCTTTTTTACGGGAGGGGGGGTGCTTGCACCATAAATTTAGCAATACTTCATCAAGATTCAAAAATAAGATATCCGTTTAAAAAAAATTTCACTTCAGTCAGCAAAAAATAATTAAGAAACTTTAATTGTACTGTTATTTTAAAAAATACGTAAAAAAAATGGGGGGTTCTACCTTCCTTCTGTTAGGTGAGAATGCTTCGCATGGGTCAGCTAGAAGGTATTTATTTTTTATTTAATGGGAGAACTTCTTCGGATCCGCGTCAAGTTTCTTAATGGATAAAATAATAAAAAAAGACACCAATATAGTAAATCCTCTACCAAGAGAAACACAGCATTTTCAAGTCGTTTTCTTTTTTGAAATGTATCGAACGAAGTTACTATTAAAGCAGTGAGCAACCGCCCCTAAGCAAGGGCTAAGGCATGAACATGCAATACACCGCCAACTTGGTTATTTCGATCCATGGACTGCAGTTTCGTGCTTATTATACACTCATCAGCTTTTGTATTCCATGCTGATGAGTGCATAATAAGTATGAAACTGCAGTCCATGAATCGAAATAACCGAGTTGGCGGCGTATTACATGTTCCTGTCTTGGCCCTTGCATAGAGGCGGTTGCTCACTGCTTTATACCCGAGCTCTGCGTAAAACTTACGAGTTGTACCGTACCAAGTGCCGTCGCTAGCTGGTATTCTGATTTCACATTAGCTACCAGTTTTTTTTAACTCTCTTCGCTCTATAAGAGGATTTTTGCCCCCAACTCGGTTACTTTCGTATTCCATGCTGATGAGTGCATAATAAGCACGAAACTGCAGTCCATGGATCGAAATAACGGAGTTGACGGTGTATTGAAGTTACTATTTTCAATCAGCAAAAAAAAAAAACTTTTTAAGTCGTTTCTTAGAAATAAAATTACGAGCTGATTGGTATGTCCGCATATTATATGTACGAGTATTTAATTTACTCGGAGGGGGGCGGTATTTGTACTCTGATCGGTTTACCCTACATACTCCTTGATGGGGAAGGGAGTCACACTTCTTAGAAATACTGTATTCTCCGCTTAATCGGGTAACGGATAAACGAATACCCCGATTATACGAATAAAATATCTCGGAACCGAATATTTCCCATGCCGCTGCGGAATGTTAAAGATTCCCGTTTAATCGAATATTCCTATTAATCGAATAATATTTCTTGGAACCGACAGTATCTGTTTAAGCGGGGCCGACATTATATAAAAGTGAAGAGTTTACGACACACACAATATCCACATCTCTTACATAAGCCATAGCACAACATTATCGCCATCAAGCCTAATATATTGCAATTTACAAAACGCACCGCTCGGAATACGTAATTCAACTTCATTTCATAAAACTGCGCTCTTGCATTATGCAGCCTCAAAGAGTTTTGCTGGGGAGTCTACCGAAGCAATGATTTGGAAATAATTTCCTCATTTCGGGACCCAGACTGTTGCCATTTTGCACGGAGAAATGCCAGGATGAAAACTTAATTCCGTTTTAATGACTTCGCGAGACTTTTAGAAAGAGAAAGAAGATGGTGTGCGAGATGATTTGAAATTCTGTGATCTACGCTTTCAAAATTTATGAGTGAGACTGGCTCTACGCCTCCCGTTACTGGATTAAACTAAGATCATTCGAAATGAATTTATGTTATCGCTGTTGCATAAACATTACCATAATCGGATGCATCGGAGCTTATATAGAGTAGTAAATTACGTTCAAGAATTAATTCAATTGGTGCGCCGAGAGAGAGGAGAAACAATCTTTAAATTAGTTTTAAAAAACTAAAAATACGCTTTTGATGCACTTATAAATATATCAACATGTAATATAAGTAATATAGTTTATATAATATAGTTTAGCCTTAGCCCTTTAGTATTAATAATAGTATTATTAAATATATGACCTTTATATTTGCAAAGAACGTAAATTTTATCTTTAATTCAGAGTTACATACAAACAACTGAAACACTTATAATACTCGTACATCAACATCTTAATATTTAAAAATTACGTATCCATGTGTTTATGGCCAATGGACTCCTCAGCTACTGAACTGAATTTAACCAAATTTTGCACGCAGTTTCAGTTTGGTCCAACTTAAATGATAGAATAATTTTTATCTCAATTTAGGACCGCAATATATTTTTTATTGCAAATTATCTATTTAGCTACCAGCTTTTCTGTATTATTGGCTAAGCCTTTTTACTAAGCCTTTTTTGACACTTCCATGGCTGAGCGACATAAAGCACACGTTCTGGAAGCTTCCGGAGCGCAGTAAACAGGTTGTAAGTTAGCGGTGCGTTGAGTGTTATTTGACTTTTTTGTGAAGTAAATTATAAACAAACGCGTTACTTCCCTTGAAATTTATATGTGATAAGCTGTCAGAAACGATTGTCACTTAAGAGTTTTTACGCCTCTGAGGCTGAGAGGTGGAAAGCGCTTGGTGGGATAGCTCCTGGACTGCATTTAAGTGGCTGTTCTTCTTACTACTATTATGTATACAAAAGTTTGTTTGGATGGATTTATGGATGGAGCAGTCAGTTGATAAGCAGTCCGAAAAAATTATCTTTTTAACTAAGCCTTTTTTGAGCCTCTGTCGCCGGGCGACATAAAGCACATGTTCTGACAGCTTCTGGAGCGCAGTAAAATAGGTTGTAAATACAGAAACAATAATGGATGATTAATGTAGGTACTTAATTTTTTTTGTATTTTCTAATAAAAAAAAACTTAATAAATTCAAAAATTTGCTTATTTATTGCCTTTAACAGAGTTCGCCAGGTCAGCTAGTGTTATATAGTTTAGCCTTTAGTAATAATAATAGTATTAAATATATTACTTTTATATTTGTAAAGAACGTGAATTTTATCTTTTATTCAGAGTTACATACAGACAAACAAACCCACATGTGAAACTAATAAAAGCGTATTAAAAAATAAATTCGTGCTTTCTGGTGTGCGTGTTAGAAGCTATACACTTCCTAAATACCTGTTTTATAAATAATGTTTTTAGCTTTTACAGAAATTCTTAGCCTCTTTCTTACATCTATAAATTGCAGTAATTGTAGTCGAAGTAGTTTTAAAAATGAAAACAGTCGGCGCAAAAACACTAAATAGAATTGTACGAAACTACAATTCAATAACAAATATGAATTTTAATAGATCCAGGTTCTTTAATCACTTTCGAATACATTACATTGACAACCACATATTTATGTAATGGTGAAAATATTCTGCAATTAATTTTCAATGATTTTTCTGAAAGATGTTGGCAAAATATGGTTGAACATCATTTTATCTATCGTTTTTGCGCCGACTTCAAAACTTATGTTCAAAAAAAGTATCGATGGTCAGGGCCGTCGGCAAGGGGGGGTGTCGGGGGGTGCTACACCCCCCCTCCTTTCTGAAGAAAGGGGCCGCCGATTTTATTTTATTATTAAAATGAAATTTTAGAAAAATATTTCAGGGCTTTAAACGAAATTTAAAAGAGAAGCGGAATAATTTAAACAATATTAAGAAAATCAGTAAACCTGAATTTTTAAAAATGTCCTGTATTTTCCGCGGCCCCAATTATTACTTATCAAAATTAAATAATTGGGGCCGCGAAAAATAGTTAAGATTCCTTCACAGCAATATTCGTTGCGAAAAATACGAAATTTTCTCGTTCATGGGGTCATGTAAACGGGAAACTATAGGCTGCCCAGTTTGGAAAAAAAAAAAAGTACTGTATAAATATGTGCGAGAGCTTTAAAAGGTACGCGAACCTCTGTAACTAAAATTAGTTAAATTAATAAAACAAATCAAATTATATATACATAATTCAATAAGATCGATGCAATATTAAAAAAAAAAAAGAATATATGCTGAGGGCCGCCAAATTTTATATTTTAAAAAATCAAAAAACAAAAATTGCGTCCACCTTCCACCTTCGTAAAAAATATTAGATTTCAAAGCTCGGGGGAAGCTATCTCCCTCACTTAAGGGTGTATTTAAGGAGGGAGCCCCCCCCCCCCCGAAATCGAGAAAGATTTTTTCAAAAGTAGGTGTTCGGTTCGTGTTTGCTCAAAAAAAAAAAAAAAAAAAAACTTAAGAAAAAAGCACTCTATTAACATCGTTTTCAAAGGTGTATTTAAGGGAGGGCCCCAGAGGGTCTTTCCCTCCTATACCCCCCATCCGAAAAAAAATTCAGATTTTTTTTTTTAAATAAAGGTAGTTATTATTATTCGGTTTAAGTTTGCTCTTATATATAAATAAATAATTATTGCTAATAATAATTCGTTAGATGGTACCAGGCAGTGGTGCAACCCAAGAGGGTCAGGGAGCAGTTGCGTTTAACTCAAGAGAAAAAAGAACGTGTCTTGGGAAAATAAAGATATTTCAATTAGAAAATGCATTGAAAAAATCCTAATCATTTTGAATAGAAATCTTGAAATGAAAAATATTCAACACATGTAGATTATTAGTCAGCAAATTACGTTTCTCTCTTTCTTCTCATTCCCCCTTTTTTTCTAGTCAATCAGGAAATAAGAGTCTTTAAAATAACGCTACACTCAATAAATTTAAAATAAAGTGTAATCATTCCTCCCCGGCAAGAAATTTAAAATAAAGAGTGAGTATTTCTCCCAGCAAGAAATTTAAAATAAAGTGCAATCATTTTCGGTTTTAGTTTTTTCACAAATAATTTCCAAGCTTTCAGCTGAACAAAACAAAACAAAAAAAAAAAAAAAGAAAGATTCGAAAGTCCAAGCCGGCCGAACTAGAAGGGCACGTAATTTTCAATCTCTTTACCAGTGGTGAAATTAAAGAATAGAGTGCCTCTCAGTGGCTGGTTTAGGGTAGGAAGTCGAGGCTCGTATATCCGCCAAGCATGAATTCAAAGAAGGCTCATGACCCCCCTTAAAGAGTCCAAAGAGATCTTAAGATTTCGCTTTTACAACGTGTAATTTAATTGCAGTTTCAAGACTTCAGTATCCAAAAATTTTCGGAAGAGAGTTGTTTTCCCGCTTCTCTCTTGGTCAAACATTACCTCAATTGGCATTTTAGAGATTTAAAATTCAAACAGTTAACGGTAGTTGATATCCCCCTTACTTTTCTATAGTCTTTAGCTCTAAAATGTGTTTTTAGAAAAGAAAGAGCTCCCGAATTACAGTCTCTATGTCCAAAAATGTCCGGAAGAGTCCCTAAATCCTTTTATTATCCTAAATGTTCTCAGACAAAGCACAAAGCCTAAAAGCAGTTGTTCCTATCAAGAATCATGGCGTAAGCGGCGCTATTGAATTATTTTTAAGGGGCGTTTTTAAAAGTTTTTATTTTCTTTTTCTTTCACGTGTAGCTCTAGAGCCACACGTGGACTCGTTTTAGAGGGATCTTCGTGGAATTCTTGGATGATAAGTTTTTGCTCTTAGGGGTAATGAGCACTTCTGCTAAAAGTAAAATTTTTAACCTTCAGTTTCAAAAAATCGAGCTTAAAATGGCACTCTTGAAGCTTCAATGCCGCAAAATTTCGGGGCACAGCGCCCGAATCCTGCCTCTTCTCTTGACGGTATTAAAGATAACCTAAATAAAAATGTTTTTAAAACTTTAATTTCGTAACATTTCGGGAGAGAGTCTTTGCTAACGTTACTATCAAAGATGGTCTAAAGTAAAGATGGCTTACGGTTTCAATTTTGAAAATTTTCGGAGAGAGATCCCTAACCACTTTTTGTTTCTTAATGTCTCCAAAGAGAACGCGAAATTGCGCATCTATAAATCGAAAATCTTTCAGGTCTTTGAACTTTTACTTCCCAACGATAACTTAAATGAGTCTTCTGTTCAAAAAAAAAAAAAAAACAACTCATCTTCTTTTCTTTTACTTTATCATGAAGTTGTGCTTCATGATAGAGTAAAAGAAAAGAAGATGATTTTTCAACTCATATCCTGAGTTGTGCTTCAGTGTCAAAATATTTCAGGAGAGATGCCCCGAGTCTTCTCAACTCCTTTAACGTCACTAAAAATAGCCTGAAATTGCGTGTTTAGAATTTTTTTAGTTCCAGTAAGTTTCTCAGAGGTTGAGCCTCCAACGTCATCAAAAGTAGCATAAATAATTTCAATTTTGAAAAAAGTTTTGGAGGGAATCTAAACCTTCGTATATTTCTATCTTTTCTAAAAATCACAATATTTTAATTCAATTTGAAAATTTCTACCTGTCTTACAGTAATAGCGAAAAAAAAAAAAGAAAGTTGGGGAGGGGGGGGGCTAAGCTCGATTATATGGGCCCCCTCCGAAATAAAAACCTATATACTCCACTGCCCTCACCCCCTTATATGATGAGCCCAGGGCCGCCAAATTCTCAACACCCCCCCCCCCCCAGATATTTCAGCTAGCGACGGCCCTGTCGATGGTGTTCAAAGAAAAAAATAATTTTTACTTTTTAGAACAATTGCCAATTGAAGCTCTCAAGTCGTTTGTTTTTTCTTTTTTTGTTTCTAAAAATATTTTTATTACATGTCCCATTTGAAGAAAAATACAATGTGAAAAGGCATTTTAGTGAAAGTGATTTAACTTAAGTTCTCTAGTATCTAGCTATACTAAAATGCAACGTTTCTTGACAAAAACATCGTGACGTCAGCGTGACGTTTGCCTATGAAAAACGAGCTAGATAAAACGTCACAGCCTACTTGGCGAATAAGAGGAGATCGCTGACTGCATGTGAGCTCTTATTGGTCCCGCCCGTAGTGACGTCAGTGCCAAGTTAAGTTGCATTCTAGTATAGTTCATTGTGAATCGACGCAGTAAAGAGAGTTTTACACTGATTGCCGGTAGAAGTCTCATAGTTGTTTAGTACATAATTTAATGGAATGGGGTTTCTCGTAAAATTTCGTTTAATCTAGAGCAGAAAATGTTTACGAAATATCTTTAAAATATCGTCGAACAGTCGTCAACATATAAAGTTGATTCAGATTCATCATTTCCATTTTTGCTCAAATTTTACCTTTCTCGCGCTAAAAGAAATACATCCAGAAATATGCAAGTACTTAGAGAAAAAAGAAAAAAAACATTGCGCTGTTGTTGATAACCGATCCCAACGAAAGAGTAAGTTAAACAGACGGCAATAAATGTTTGCAATCACATAAAAAAGAGCCTGGTTTTAGAAATTAAATAAAATACCTTTATACTGAAAATAAAATAATTTGAAAAAATGTGGCACAAAATTTACAAAAAATGTATTTATGTTTTTCGAGGTTGCAAGGAGCCTCTTTCTTAACATTGAAATCATAAGCCGGTGGATAAAAAGATATCTGAAAAACTTTTCATGGGGTCTTTATTCATCCATTCACAATTCATCCAACTCGCGATTTCGGCACCAAAAAGAGAAAGAAAAAAAGAAAGAAAAGGGAAAAATTTGTTTAACCCGAACTTTTGATAATATCTCCTCCATTAAAAAAGTACTTCCACAGTGAACCAATTAAAACAGTGTTCTCTTTTATCAATAAGTTTCGTAAGCTGTTCAATGAGTTTTGAAAATCAAATACTATACTAGAATGCAACTTAACTTGACACTGAGCGTCACTACGGGCGAAGCCAATAAGAGCTCACAACTGTCAGCGATCTCCTCTAATTCGCCAAGTAGGCTGTGACGTTTTATTTGGCTCGTTTTTCATAGGCTAACGTCACGCAAACGTCACGATGTTGTTGTCAAGAAAGGTTGCAGTGCAGCATAGTATTTCGTGGAACTTTTGTTTTAAGTATAGACACTATAACATAATTTATCGCGTTTTCAAAATAAACATTCTTCCTCTTTTACTTACACACACACACACACACACACACACACACACACACACACACACACACACACGCACGCACGCACGCACACACACACACACACACACACGCACACACACACACACACACACACACACACACACACGCACACACACACACACACACACACACATCTATTTCTTTAATCAAGCAAAAACTACACATGCATTCCAACCCCTCCTCCCCCCCCCCTTTTTTTTGTCATACATTCGAAATGTAGAATTTTTATTTTATTTTATTTTATTCATTTAGGTTTTTTTTTTGTACTAACAGGTACATAAATAAACATTCAATAAAATTCCTCACTCATAAAAAATTATGTAGTTCATGCTTTTTTAACCAAAAAAGAGAAAATTTAATGTTTATATTGTTTATTTTAAATTATATGATTTCAACAGAATACTAAAAATAAGTGTTTTTTTTAACGAAGTTAAAAACATATATGCATCTAAATATTTTTATAGCACAACAGCTTAGTTATAAAATAGCTGGATATTCAAAATTTCTAAAAATATTTTTAACAGCTAACAATAGATGCCGCGAATGAAAATAAAAACGTCTGAAGTAAGAATTAGAAATGTCAATACAGAAACAATATTTCATGGAAACGTTTAACGAGAAGATGCGTTGCAACTTTATAAGTAAAACGTGACAATCAACAAAACTGAGTGCACATTTCAATCATATTTGTTACAAGTTTTTAAATTATCTTCACCCATCTTTAAAAGAGTTTTCTAGGGGACTCACTTCATCCCAAACTGCTCCCATTTATTGAGGAGAATTTAGTTTCATATTTAACTTAATGTATTTCTTGTTTTTGTTTCGATAGAATGTGTTTTTGTTATTTTTCTCAATCGTCAAAATTACTTTTTAGTATGGGAATGTGGGGCAAAGTGAAATAGTTACGATAACTTACCTGTTTCAAAATGAACAATTTAGAAATGTGTTCTCAAAGTTATTGTACATACGGAAGAAACAATGTACTTTGTAGTATAACTTGCGTTGAAATATTTATTTTTCATTTTTGGCAGATATTTTGCACCTTCAAAAAAGGTGGAAAATTTTCAACGTAAAAGCAAAAGCCATGAGGCAAAATGCAAAATACAATATTTTTGCAATTAACCCATTAATGCCTGACATTTTTTTTCCGAAGATACTTTGTATGCTGGTTACACGGCTACAGAACACACTTTACAATCATTATGTGCTGCAAGCTGTTAGTAATGAATTGAAACAATGCCACAGTAATAATTGAACACTATTATTCGGTTGTAATGTTCATTTTTGGTCAATTGAAACACTTTTTGGACCGTCCCTAAAAAGGGACGCTAGGCATTAATGGGTTAAACATTTCCTACTTGATGAGTTACAGTAATTTTCATCAAATAAATGGCTAAATGAAAAAACAAATAAGTGCATTATTAAATATATGAGAAAAATGAGTAAATAAAACAAAGTAAGTGAATTAATGAATAAGTAAGTGAATTAATAAGTAAAGGAACGCAATTAAATCAATAGTTGAAGAAATATTTACATGATTTGGTATATGAATGTGTAAGTAAACAAAATGAACTGTTTCACTTTGCCCCATCCACTTTTCCCCGCATGCAGTTGACAAATTACATTCATGTCTAATACAGTCGACGCTCGTTATAGCGACCACTCGTTATTAAGACCATCCTAATATAACGACCGGTGAGAAAACCCCCAACTGTATTGCAATATACTCTATGTTCTTCCTCTTATAACGACCACTCGTTATAAAGACCGTTTTCTGTAGGACGGAGACGGTCGTTATATCGAGCGTCGACTGTATAAACTAAATAAAAACTGTACTGGACATCCGTAGATCTGTATTAATACTTAAAACCATAAGTATAAAAAAATTAAAATTTTATAATAACAAGAAATATTTTTGAAAAACCACGAATATTACAACAAAGATATCAAGTTTTGAAAATGACTTGAAAAAATATTTCGGTTTTTCTTTAGAGCTGTTTATTTTTTGACTGAATCACTTATATGCGCAGGAACTTCGTTAAAATATCGCTAGATTGGAGTCGCTGCAAACTGTTAAAATATTTTAAAATTTTTCTTTGCCTCACATTTCCCTACATTGTTTCGACCATTTTTCTAAATTTAAAAATTCATTTATATGTTTACTTCGGGTAAATATTTCAGCTTTTGTGTCGTATATTTAAAAATACAACTTTGGCACCAGCTCCCGTCATTCTGCTTGAAAAAAATAAATAAAATAATCTATATAGGGGAAAGTTGCCCAAAACGGGATAGGCGGGCAAAACGGGATAGTGGGCGTTGGAGCTTGACTGGTGGTACTATCTCGCAGGAGACAATCTAAACTAGTTCCCGACCGCCATGACAGCATACTCAGTTAATATCTCCACTCTAGCCACGTATTTTGCAAAGAAATATTTTTTCAAAGTTTTCAATTGAGATTTTTATTTACTTTTTACATTTTTTGACTGCAGAACAACTAGAATTGTGGTTCTCCGTAATTCGGATCAATTCCGGTTCGAACTGTATTTTGTTCATAGCTCTTTTAGCAACAATTTCATGTACTCAAATATTACTAGTGAGTGGCGGTTCCGGGGTCAGCCCTTTATGTTGTCAAAAGCATCATGGTCGGGCAAAACGGGACACTTTTAGGGTGCCCAAAACGGGATACAATTTTAATGTGTCCCGTTTTACCCGACCATTTCCATTAATGTTTTTTCAATGTGTTTAAGTAGCACGAAGCGAGCTAGAGGTTCGTAAGTGGATGTTCAACCATCCTGACAAAGGGATTGAAGAGAAAGGGAAGGAATCTATGAAGTAGGAAATATGTTCAATGCAGCATTTTAACGAGCAGCTCTTGTCGAAACTGCTTTGAATGGGTTCACGAAAACAGGCATTTTCCCATATAACCCCAGATGTCTTTCCTGTCTTTCCTGAATATCTCTTCGCTTCCTCTCTTCCAACAGATCACCCATTGCTGGATGCTCAGAACATGACGTCCTAACACCCATTAAATCTGCAACAAAATGAGATCAGATCCGAAGGATCTTCAAATTCAGTCATAGCATCTAAGAGTTTGCTGTCATCACAACCACTAGAGACAGTATTGAAAGAATCACTTAGTGCAACGCTAACACTAGCACAAATGCAGGCCTTATCCAACTGTTCACTTCAACAGGAGTCAAAGGACTTGGACTATACTGTCGCCCTTCACTACCATTTTCTATATCACCCAAAGAAATTCTACCTCCACCACGAGTGATTGGACCAAGACCTCAAAATAAACACGATAATAGAAGAGGGAAAGCAGCATTTATAACAAGAAGCCCATATAAACTTGAGTTGGAAGAAGAAGAACAAGAAGAAAAAAAGAACGAGAAAGAACTTAAAAGCTGAAAAAAAAAAAAAAAGGCTGCCAAAACAAGTCTCTTGAATGTTCCGAAAACAAAACAAATGAGGCGTAAAAGAAAACCGGGTGGAGATGCAAAACAGGCATATAAATTTTTAAAATGTTGCTCTGAACCTGAAAAAATCCCACAAGCATCATTTGCAAAAATGGAAGAAAATGGACGTAACATGAAAAAAAAAACGAAAAAAAAAATCATCAGTTAGCCAAGGTTGGATGTCGTCGTCTTCAGAAGATGAAACTGAAAAAGATGAAGCATGTATTTTCTGCAACGCTCTCTGAATCGAAATCTGGAGAAAGAAGCTGGATACAATGCTCGAGCTGCAGGGATGGGCCCACGAAGCTTATTCCAAAGCAGACGAAGAAGACAACACATTTTTATGCGATTTCTGTGTTATGTAATTTTCCAACTTTACAATTACGTAGCCTATTTTTGGTCTAAAAACTAAATCAAAAGTAAAATCAGTTCAACATAATAACATACAATTCCCTATCCCGTTTTACCCACCCTTGGTCGGGTAAAACGGGATCGTATAAGACTTTTTGAAACCAGTATTTTCTACATAAATAATATTGAACAAATATGACAAAGGTATTTTTAGTAATGTAAAAGGTGTATACTTTTAAATGGCGTCAAACTTTGGAATGTACCTTGTATACAATAAGAAATAAAGCGAAGAATAGGTTAGCTATCCCGTTTTGGGGTACTTTCCCCTACATAAATGACTACTTTTTGTATGTATATCCGGGGTAATCTTCCAAACTATTAGACCGATTTTAACCATTTTTTCACCGTAGATAGCTACATTAACAGGGAGCAGGATAAGCTATAATTTGTTTCTAAAAAGCTTAGTTTAAAAAAGTTATTATAGAAAATAGTAATTTCATGTAATTTCCCCATTAAATGATTAAATTTTCAACCCATTGTTGCAAAATTTGGTTTCCTCGCAACAACAATATTTTTGTAATCATGATGAAAATTTTGAACCAAGGCTTCTCTGGAGTAAGTATGAAATTTTTTGCTTTCTTAGGATTTTTATATTCATCTATGCCAATAGTTGCTAACGGGGTAAATAAAAAGGGAGTTGATTTTGGCAACACATAGAAAATGAAAAGTGTTTATAGTCAAAAAAATTTCTTAATCACATCAGTTGTTTTTACCAGTTGAATTTTCACAAAAGCAGTCACAAGGATAAAAACTGTAATAATGGGACTTATTTAACGTGGAATATTTGGAAATGGTTGAGTCCAGTGCGATTGATATTGTAAATATATGTTTATTTTAATATACCAAGCTTATAACAATTCCTATTTACCTTAACATTATTTGTAGCTTGCATTTGTATTTAGGGTGTGTAATGCAGTTTTTTTTTAAGTTATCCAGACAGAAAAATAGCATTGTTAACAGAAGTAGCCATTTATGTATATATATGTGCACTTTAATGTTGAAAAAATTATGAATGAGTTTCACTGAAACACATATTACGCGGCAGAAACCCAGGTAGAGCCGGGTACCCGGCTAGTATAAAATAAACAATCATTTGGTGCTGTATACTGCCGTGCTAAGCGTAAAAGGCGTATCTGCACTTTTTGTCAAAATTGAGTTACAGCCACTTGGTGGTTCCTAGTCACATATTTCACCAAATACCATGTTTTATGGTCATTTGTCCATGGGAAATAGTTTTTTTTTTTTTTTTTTTTTTT
The DNA here is from genome assembly GCA_038373865.1 of Uloborus plumipes. NCBI lineage: Eukaryota > Metazoa > Arthropoda > Arachnida > Araneae > Uloboridae > Uloborus > Uloborus plumipes. Next base: position 281,165 of record JAXGGA010000029.1, read on the forward strand.
AAATATTTGAAAAAGTTTCATCTGAATCAATTACATGGAGGCGCAAAACTTTAAATGACCATTTCTCATTTTCAACTCGTCTGCAGATACGACTTTTGCGCTTAGTACGGCTGTATAGCTAAAAAGAGCCCAATTACCCCCCCCCCCCCCCCCGTGGGTTTAATTACCATTAAACCCAATTAACCCTGCTACTGTGTTCGGGTCCTTTTCGACCCAAAACAGATTTCATTTGCTTATAAATTTTCGAGTAACGTTGGTATAACGTTTTAACTTCATGAATGTGTTCATTTTCATGTTATATTACACACATATTTTTTTTGTTTTGATTGAAGTATAACCCTACTTGTCAAAAAAAAAGTTTACTAATACTGTGTTCGGGTCCTTTTGGACCCATATGATTAAAAAGCATGTATCAGAGAAACAAAATAATAATATAATGCTTGTTTATTTTATTCATAATTTATGAAACAATAAATAAAACATTCATTGTTTTTGCACGTTTTTTAAATATTTTTTAATGGTTATCTTCTGTTTTTCTTTCATTCATTTTTTTTCTTCTTTTTTTTCTTTCTGAATACCATTTCTTCCTTTCTATTAATTGAAATCAGTACCAGTGAAAATGTTTCAAGGTTAACTTTCATAGAACTGCAAACTCTGCAATTATGCCTATCTGAGGGGAATTCCCTTTCACCCCCTCTCTCCGCCGCTTCCCCCGCGCATATGATTCTGTACATAAATCTGTACATCTCATACAAATGTTGTACTGTTCGTATTTCTATTTTTAACACTTCTTTTTAAGCTTAAAAATTTCTAGTAAATTTCTTAAAGTGACAGCTTACATAATTTTGTTAGTTTTCTTTAGTACGAAAACTGGAATTGCTATAATATTTAAATTTTATTTATGTGTTTTCTCGGATTAAATATGTAAAATAAAATACAAAAATTGAGTGATTTATGTTTGGAAGTTTCTAATAAAATCAAATATAACAATTAAACTCGAAAAAATATAAAAAAAGCGGTGTTAGGGAATAAATTACATATGTTGGGTCCATTTGGACCCGAACACAGTATACGTATGTTCGAGACGAACACAGCAGCAGGGTTAAACCAACAATTTTTTCAAACGTATGACAACGTACAATAACTTTTTGACACAAAGGGTAGACCGGGGCACATTTGCACGGATTTCTTTCAATGAATTTTCTAACTTTTATGTTTTAATTTAGTGAATTTTAGTCGTTATGGTGTTCAAACAGTTTATAAAGTTGAAGTTTGTGCATTCAGTTTTTGCCCTGCTTGAGTATTTAAGCGTTTAAAAAATAATTTTCAGGTCAATGTCTGTTGCGTAAACGTGACCCGTACCCGAGACGAGTTTACTATTGCAGATTAAATTGGAGAAAAATATAAATGTTAATGTGTGTTCTAATATTTTTATTTTTGATATACATTTGTTTCCGTTTACTTTTGTTTTTAATTTTATTAGGTTGGTGCCTATGAAATGTCGGATTCTCTTTACATGCGGACGTTTGTCTCCCTGTTTTCGTTATACTTTTGTCTTTGGCATAACCTCATTCATAGTCGTATTGTCCATTTCCAGAGACTCATTTCAACAAAATAGGTTTTCTCGAAGGTCTTCCCTTTTGTTATTTCTTTTGAGTTTATTGCCGATATGAATTCTGCCGACACACAAAACAATTGCGAAACTGAAAGAACTGGAATATGAAGTTTTGCAGCATCCACCATATTCACCGGATCTCTCGCCGACCGATTTTCATTTTTTCAAGCATTTAGAGCTGTTTTTAAGGGGCAAACACTATGAAAATGAAGACAGTCTAAAAAACTCGATATCAGAGTTTATTAATTCTAAAGACCAAAATTTTTTTAAGACAGGCATCTACGCTTGAAAATCTCGTTGGGAAAAGTGTATTGAAGCGAATGGAGCATACTTTGATTGAATAAACAGCTTTTGAAGAAAGATATGCAGTTTTACACAATCACTTAAGAATCCGACATTTCATACGCACCAACCTAATACAAATACGCCAGCGGCAACATGAAAATGATGAATACTACTGGAAACACCTTTTAAAAATTTAGTTCTAAACCAAAAAATGTACATAAAAAGTGTATCCTTTAAATTTTAAGAAAAGCTGTGCACTTTTTCGGACAGGCAGCTTACAAGCATCGAATTTTGAGGGACACAGTCCATTCTCCCGTTTCAAAAGCCCTATTGAATTTTATAGAAGTTTCTTTTAAACTTAAGAGGATTTTGTGGGTCACAGTTCCCAATAGTTGAGATACTTTCTTGACAGTTGCTTAAGGTACTTTAGCTGGCATACTATGCAATAGATGAACAACTTTTTTCTTGTCGGTAAAATTAAATCATTCATTTCTATTTTTTACTTAGGCGTACAACTGATTTGAAACACATAGAGTCCAGAATGTACAGTAAAAATATAAGTTATTAAAAAAATTAAGGAATAATAGTAATGTATGGATGCATAGTGCTGTTCTATGATAAGATAACTACCGACTTAAAAAACATTTTTTTTTTCAATTAATAGAGAAGGTTGATAAGCACTGAATTTTGAGTTGGGTTACTTTCGTCGTCGTTTTGCAAAAATGTTCCAACTCAAGTCCGTGGAAATTATATTTTCCTTTTACACGAAAAAAAAAAGGTAAACTCAATCTCGGGGGTCAACTTACCATAGCAGCACTATACTCATGTATACGAGCGTTGAAAGAGTAGTGCAACTCCGACTCAAATCCTGATTTTAAGTTTTCATGCTTAATTCTTATTTTCCTGATATAAATTAATGATTGAAATTGAACCGTCACTTCTTAAATCCAAAAAATATTATTATCAGACAATGTCATTTGATCTCTGAGTTATTACACCTTGAAGATAGATATGCTTATAAAGACCTATGCTAAAAAAAACATTAAAATATAACTTTTTATTCAGCCAACAGTTTAAATAATTTATTTTCTGTTGCAACAAATGTCAAATAAGTAATTTTAGAACAGTTGAACCTACATAGTACAGCGGTTAAACACGGAATAAGTTCTAATGTCGAGGGCAAGAGACGTGGAAATTTTGTTTGAAAGAAATTTCATGCATTACTTTAATTATAGCAGGCAAAAACATTCTGTAACGCTTTCATGCATTAAAGTTCGTTGTAGATATTAAGAAAGTAATTGCTTAGTTTATTCGCAGTTCTAGATCTTGAATATTCCACGCTGTGGTGATTCAAGAAATTAGCCAAAAAGGTAAAACATTTCAATTTTAAGCGGATAACTCACATGCCTCATTTCTGTACCTTAGAACCAGAGTAACGTAAGTCCATTTTCGTCATTTTTCAGTAGAGGGCGAAAACGATTGTCGGATGTATGCAAAGGATGGGACTCGAGCTCTTTTGATGCTGCTAAATAATTGTGGAGGAATTTCTTTTGTAGAATGACGTACTTATTGGTCAAAGCGAAATAAGATTTAACATGCAATGCAGCCAAAAGTGAAAATAACCATTTGTGGACTTACATCGTTCTGGTTCTGATGTACAGATTTGACAGTTCATATCTGTACGGCATAGCGAGTATCCGAATAAAATATATTTTCCAAATTGCATGGGAACCTTATTTGATTAGGGTCATTCCATAGAAATGTCAACCTCAGCCGAAGAAAAAAAAATACCGAAGTGAAAAAAGTATCAAAAAAATAAATAAATAAAAATCATACAACATAAGAAAGTAAAAAAAAGTAAAAAAGTATTGTAATTATCACTGATATTAGCCCTAATAAATAGTTTGTAGTGTGTTTACTGCTTGTTACTCGATGGTTACGTTAGTCACGTTACGTTAGTCACACGCCATCTTGAGTAAAAGTGACAATTTAGACGAAAAAAATTTAAGATTTAATAAATGTGTTTTATGCTTTTAAAAGCCAACTTTACACATTTTTCAAATATATCATTCAATTTTTAACGCTTACTTAACTTTGAGAAATTTTTGCTTCACAACATGAGCATTCATTTTCAGGGTTGAAAAAATGTTGCGTTAGTTACGCTGCTATTTTGGTGTAAAAAATATCTACTGTCGGTAATTTTGTTTAAAATTCTTAGCAGAAATAATACATAGATACCATGTACATTGTAAATCCACCAGAATAACTAAAAAATATTTTTTATCCTTTTAGTTACAAGCAAAAACAGTTACAAAATCAGCTATGAATGTTACGTTAGTCACCGTGGAATGACCCATTATGTAAAGTACCAACCAGTTTTTCTTTTTCTTTTTTTGTATAATTAGTTATACTTAATAAATAGTAAGACCTTATTCCAATGAGACCGCATACTAGATCATTTTTCTGAGTTTTCTTTTCTTCAGGCCTTATTCACCGTATATCGATTATACGGTCGCTTTTGTCTGACTTTTTGGATGATAACTCCAGAGCCACACAAATTTAGTGTCAAGAATTTTTCGTGGTGCACGATCTCTTATCGCACGTTATTTCGCCCACTGACCCTACACTGCATAGCGTTGCCAATTGGATACAGGGACTATTTTTAATTATGACCATGCATAAAGTAACTCAAGCATAAAAGCAAGTATTAGGTATCTTTGAAGCAAATATAACCATCTATCCCTTAAATTAATTTTTACAAAATGTGTTCCAATGTTTTCTTATTACACTAAAAAACATATATATGCCTTTCAAAGAACAAAAAATCATGCAGTGTAGGGTTAACGTGCTATCAAGGGCAGCAAATTGAGTATAAAATGAGTAAAACGACAGAAACAATGAAAAAATGAAGTGGTGATCTAAGCAGAACTAAACGGGGCATAAATGTCATAAGACATTGGACTTTTTACGAACTATCATTATAGCCGAAATATTTTTTGCAGAAAATTAAAACTTGGAAAACATTACACAAAAAATTCAAGAAAGGTCGTGTCAGTCTTGCATTATGGATTACTTTAAATAAGAGAAATTTTCATAACCACTGTGTTTCAGCGCATTTGCACAAAACTTTAAACCGAAGTAAAAATGAAAAAAAAAAAAAAAAAACTTCATGACTTTTAATTGAATTCATGAAGATGTTAAATTGAGTTTTAAAAATATAACCTTATAAACTGATATTTTTAGTGTATTTTTTAATACTATTAATGTACATTCATTGATTTACTATTTGATGAATGCATACTAATAAGTTCATCAGTCAATTACAGTTCACTCTCCTCTTTGAATAGCGTCCAGCACGTACGAATCAGATGGTTATCGTACGTCAAAACAAACAAATTGAAAGCACGTGCGGTTTTTTTTGTTTTGTTTGATTTCGAGACTATATTCGACGTCGGTTTACTTAACGTTGCAAATAGCTCTCTGAACAAGAAAGTTTGTATCGTGTTGTCATTACTTTTAAATCATCAACATGTAGACAGCAAATGTATTCCGTTTTTATCATTAACCGTCATTTGAGATCACTAGAAAGCAAGCTTGTCATTTGGGGTGTCAGGGGGATCAATCCCCCCCCCCCCCCCCGACATGGATCTCAGAAACACGATGTAATAAGTAGGGATGCCCCGATTAACAACTGCCATAATCAGCCTCGTTGCCGAGAAAACAATCGGTAAAATTTCGTCGATTGAACGACGGAAAAAAAATTGTTTAAATATTATTTTGAAAATGTACCTTCACCAAGAAACTATGATAAATAATTTTATCAACAGTAATAATAATCCTCTCAGTTGATATAAACTTTTTTATAAATTAATTTTTTCCTGTTTTGAATAAATATTTTCGTGTGTCAATACTTTTCTATTTAGCATAGGACTTTTAGATAACCTATAATTTTCCCAAAAAAAGTTTTAAATTAAAAGCACTCCTAAATTAGTGTGCTCACCAGGGTTGCCAGATGTAAGAACTTTAAATACGGAACAGGCTCTTGGGGGGGGGGGGGGAGATTGAGAGATGAAGTCTAAAGTTCGAATTTTTGCAACCTTGATATTAAACGTTTCTCACAAATTTAAACGAAGAAAAAAAGAACACAATGATCATATAAATAAAAACTTCATTTTTTACCATTACATGGTTATTTTTTGTCATGAATATTGGTAGGGAAAGGTTTTCCACTAATTATTATTAAAATTCGTATTTCCGTGTTCATGACGCAGGCCCGTCATTTCAAATTTTGCCGGTTGGGGGGGGGGGAGGGAGAGGTAAATTATACCAAATTTCAATGTAAATTATACCAAAAAAAGCAAAAGCCACGCCCATCTATATGTAAGTACATTAATTTCCAAAACCGGGGGGAGGCCATTGACCACCCGTCCTGATGTCTAAAATGACGAGCTTGTCTTGCGTGAGAGATATAACCGTCGCTTCTACTGATGACAAATGTTTAGTATGTACTTTTTCAAAAAACTAGACGAACCAATGGGGAAATTTGAACTCAAAATAATTTTAAGGAGTCATTAACAAAAATTTTGATTACAATTGAGTAGGAAGAATTAAACCTTACTATTTGAACTCACTATAAGAAGTTAACCTAAAACAAATTTAAAAAATCAGTATTCAATATTTTTTGGGGAAAAACTACAGTTTTGTCAATATTAGAACATGATAATTATTCTTATATAACCTCGGAAAATTCCTTTATTTTAAATCATATTTGCTACTAGATTTTACTGCTGCAATAATTCTTTCTAAGTTTTGATGGTCTTTAGGATGCCAGAAAACTCACTGTAATTTATATTTCTGTCGCTCATTGTAAAAATTATGCATCTTCAAGTTTTTAAAACGCGTATTTGTTTGCTAAATGGAATAACATTTAGTTACATCTTTTAGTATAAAAGTGAAGCGAAGCAAATTTCAAAAGATTGAAATGGATTTATTCAAAAAAAAAATCTAGTGACTAATAGTAGCTAAACACATATATTTCTTGAAAAATTGAGAAGGGCTTTTTATATCATAAGGCATAGTAAAATCATTTACAAGGAGATACACCACTTTTACAATGAAGGTTTGTTGATTGTCACAATACTTTCTGCTCTAAATGAATAGAACACTAACATTACTTCAGAACAGGAAAATATTATAATTCAATCAATTTTCTTATCACTCTATTTCACATTTGTTTTACTCTATTTTTTTCTGAAAATAATGTTTCATTTTGTAAAATGCTGCTTCTGGCCATAATACGGGACTTTAGCCGTCCCGTATCAAGGTTCCCCGGGACGCGGGACAATATTTAAAAAAACGGGACTGTCCCTTGAAATCCGGGACGTCTGGCAACCCTGGTGCTCACCCCAATCTCCCCTATTCTTTTTTTTTTTTTCATGTCTAGTTAACATAATTAATAATGCGTTATTGTAATTTAATTGATAGTAATAAGAAAATTGGTTCTAAGAAATCGAACCAAATTTTGATGGAAAAATTAGGAAAATCGAAAGAAAATCAATCTCCTTTCAGACATTAATTAATAACTATTTCTACAATCGTAATTGTAAAAGAAAGAAAAAAACAGTGCTAGTGAAATTGGTAGTATAAAAAATAATCATTCTTACCATTAATCGGCTGAGCCAATTAATCGGTAATCGGTACGGCCAATTTGCTTGTCGGTGCATTCTTAGTAATAAACATTAGGGTACACGTTTCGTTGTGTCTTTCCTATGAAATGCATCTTTTCCTCTTACCCACTGAAAAATCTTAAAATGTCGGACATGCTTTAAAGTCCCTTTTAAAAGAACGATTAAAACAGGGGTGCCCATCCCCCCCCCCCAAGCTCGATGGCGCATATCCCCCCCCCCCCATTTTTCACAGCCCTCTTGTGCTTTTTATTTTTATTTCTACCTCTCTTTTTATTTCATTTATTTTTTAAAATATTATTTTTTTAATATTTCTTTAATATTTATTTATTTATTTGAATATTATTTATTTATTCTTTTAAATATTATTTATTTATTCTCTTAAATATTATTTATTTATTTTTTATTTATTATTAATTTTCTAAAATTATTACTTATGCGTGGAACAGAATCACTTTTTTTCTCTTCCAGACATTCCAAGCACACTCACACGCACAAAATATATAAATAAATAATAATAATAAAGGAATAAAAGAAGTAATTTAAATTAAAAAAAATTAATGAATAATTTTTATTAAAAAAATCAGTAAATAATTTAAATGAATAAGTAAAGAAATAAATTAGTTTTAAAAAATCCCCCCCCCTCTCCAAAATTTTGATGGCGCAGTTTGCGCCATAATCCCCCCCCCCCTATGGGCACCCCTGGATTGAAAGATTATATATTTTTAATTTTTTTTAATCGTGTTGTAAATGTCGCAAAGTGCAGTCAGAAGTTTTCTCATAAAAAAGACGTGGAATATAAACCGAAATCAGAATCAGTTAAAGCTTCGGGCAAAAATCAATTTTTGCTTATGGGAAAAATTTATTTCGTAATGAAAAAGTTCCTATTAACGACAGAAAAAATTATTTCATTTATAAGTCAAATGTACTAGAAAAGGAGATTTGCATTTAAAGTTAAAAGTAATTAATATATTTTTTAAGCTGGTGCATTTCAAATAGCTTCTACAGAGGACGGTCTAGTGTCCAAAAGGAAACAAAGACGCTCACCTAGGAGTTATAATCCACCTAAGTTTGTTCAGTGGAAGTAATGTTCAAAAGACGTACTATATTTGGGGCAAACCTAAATAGTCTAAGATCCCACCGCAGTTTATCTACACTCATAGCGTACACTCATCACGTTTATATCAAATTAAAGCACATTTTTTTCTGAACGTGATGCACTAAGTCTTCGTATGTAAAAGTGCCCGAAACCTATAGGCAGCCTGGCCTAAACGGGACATATGAATGTAGTATTTCTATACTCATTGCGTACACTCATCACGTATATATCAAATTAAAGCTGATTTTTTCCTGAACGTGATGCACTAAGGCTGCCTGTGTAAAAGTGGTGGCAACCTATAGGCAGCCTGCATAATAGGTCATATAAATGTCAAATTTTTACACTCATCACATGTATATCAAATTAAAGCAGATTTTTTTCTGAAAGTGATGCACTAATCTTCCACTGGAAAAGTGGCCGCCACCTATAGACAGCCAGGTCTAAACAGGTCACATGAATGTAATATTTCTACATTCACCGCGTACAACTCATCACGTATATATCAAATTAAAGCTGATTTTTTCCTGAACGTGATTCACTAAGGCTGCCTATGTAAAAGTGGCCGCAACCTCTAGGCAGCCTGGCCTGAACAGGTCGCATGAATGTAGTCTTTCTACACTCATCGCGTACACTCATCACGTATATATTAAATTAAAGCTGATTGGTTCCTGAACGTGATGCACTAAGGCTGCCTATGGAAAAGAGGCCGCAACCTCTAGGCAGCCTTTCCTAAACAGGTCACATGAATGTAGTATTACTCCACTCATCGCGTACACTAATCACGTATATATTAAGTGAAAGCTGATTTTTTTCTGAAAGTGATGTACTAAGGCTGCCTATGTAAAAGTGACCGCAACCTCTTGCCAGCCTGGCCTAAATAAGTCACATGAATGTAGTATTTCTACACTCATCGCTTACACTCATCACGTATATATCAAATTAAAGCTGATTTTTCTCTGAAAGTGATGCACTAAGACTGCCTAATATATAAAAGTGGCCGCAACCTGTAAGCAGCCGGGTCTAAACAAATTACATGAATGAAGAATTTGACTTTTATGTGATCTGTTATGCCAGGCTGCCTACAGGTTGCGGCCACTTTTACATAGGCAGCCTTAGTGCATCACTTTCAGAAAAAAATCAGCTTTAATTTGATATATACGTGATGAGTGTACGCGATGAGTGTAGAAATACTACATTCATGTGACCTGTTCAGGCCAGGCTGTCTAGAGGTTGCGGCCACTTTTACATAGGCAGCCTTAGTGCATCACGTTCAGGAAAAAATCAGCTTTAATTTGATATATACGTGATGAGTGTACGCAATGAGTGTAGAAATACTTCATTCATATGTCCCGTTTAGGTCAGGCTGCCTATAGGTTTCGGGCACTTTTACATACGAAGACTTAGTGCATCACGTTCAGAAAAAAATGTGCTTTAATTTGATATATACGTGATGAGTGTACGCTATGAGTGTAGATAAACTGCGGTGGGATCTTAGACTAAAAGTGACAGCGTCGTAATACTGTGATTAAGTTCTGAGTAGCCTTTCACAATGTTAACAGACTAGGTTTGGCCATCTGCAGTTAATTTTTCTTTGGAAAATTCACACATAAAGCAATTATACTCACGAATTAAAACTTTGAAGCATTTTAACTGCTATTATTATATAATGTTGAAATTGACAAAATAAACTATAAGAAAAAGTATTATTATTATTCAACGAATGGTTACACAATAAAATAATTAAAATAGTTTATTTTTACGTACCTATTCTAACACCAGATGCATGAGGGTACAAACTAAAATTCGTGAAAACAAATCGACAGTAAAAATAATACACGCCACTAAAATAGAAACCGAAAACCAAACCTTGTAACATTTTGTGGATCCGAATTTAAAAAATCATACTGAAAAAAATTTTGATCAGAAAAATATAAAAAATATTTAAAAAGCAGTTTGTTTCAATAAGCTCATTAAGCATTCACATTTTGTTACTCGCTCCTTAAAATTTAAAGAATTGCATCATAACCGTCAACATTTTTTAACACTAACGCATATTTTATTTAATGGGTGTGAAATAGTTTCCAAAGTCATTACTTTAAGCAAGTGCAAATGCTAATTAAATAATGTACCTGCCTCCTTAAAAATTATATGTGTACACAAGTTAATTAAACCATCATCTCAAGAAAAACGACAAGCGGGACACAACAAAAACCTTTTTGTTTTCTCGCTTGTGTGCTTAATTTGAGGTCGTGTTTTTATCCACGAGACTCTGCAATATATATTTGCATTGTGCTGAAACTAAGCACAGTTCTTCTAAATTAAAATGCTCTTCATGAACTGGCTGGTCATTTATTTGGAAGATTGCGGTGACACACATTTTGCCTTTTAATTACCTTGTGCAATTAAATATTGGGTGAAATTGCTTTTCGGAAGATTAAATTCCACTAAGATGAGCTTTAAATTGCATTAGCCATCGCGGGGGAAATTTTAATATTAACACCAAACAATTGCTTTCTCTGTGCTGGAATATTAATCTTGTAAAATGTTATTTAGCGCTTTAACTGGAATAGAAAGTAGCAATTGTGCTTTATAAATTACGTTGATACTAGCTGACCCTTGGGAAGCATTCGCACTTGACGGAAGTAAAAGCACGTTTTTTTCAAGTATTTTTTTTTTTAGTAATATCAAAAATGTGAATTTTGTGTTTGTCTAATTTGCGCTGATAGCGGTGAAAAAATCTTTATAATTATGTTTTTCTTTTGAAGCTTAGTTAAAAGAAAAACTATAATTATGACATACACACAACAATAAATAAATAAATAAATAAACTAAATGAAAATTAAAAAAACCTAAAATCGTCCTATTTCATCTCGGATTTGAACCTAAGCCGTTCCCATTATAAGCACGACGCTCTCTCCAGCTGAGTGTTGAGTATTATGCAAGAAATGCATTTCCACCCCCTGGCTTTTAAAAATAAAATAAAACTATTTTTCAAAAGGGATATTCATTTTCACCTTTCTGCAGTTTTTTTCGCTTTCTATTAAATGTAAGTGAAGGTTAATTCCTCTTGAGGAAAGAGCAAATTAAAAAATTACTAAACAGTTGAAATCAGATAAGTAAAACTTATAAATTGAATAAATTTAACAAATATGAAAAGGCATTTTGGAGTTCACTTTAAAATAAATAACAGAGCATTAATTAACCCATTAATGCCTGACTTTTTTTTAAAGATATTTTGTATACTGGTTAAAAACAGTGTTTATTGACATGAAAAATAAAAAAAAACAATATTATGTAAAAAATAATATTTTTATTAAGGAAAGAAAAATCGTCCCTTAAAAGTTACGATAGACCCCAGAGGGTACATACTTTCTTTACTAAATTTTTTTCTGCTTACGATATAATATTTAAAAAGACATTTTATAAGAAGAAATAAAATCAGCAATTAACATAACTGGAAAGCTGGGAATAACTTTGAAAACTTAGCTTATTTTCTTGAGATTGTGAATGCTGTCATTTTTGATAAAGATCATATTAAAACTGCTGCAGAACACACTTTACAATGGTTATGTGCTGCAATCTGTTAATACCGAATTGAAACAATACCAAGGTACTAATTGAACACTATTATTAGATTGAAATATTCATTTTGGGGAAATTCAGACCCTCTTTTGGACCGTCCCTAAAAAGGAACGCTAGGCATTAATGGGTTAATTATGCAATTTATTAAAGATAAAATAAATAATTTAAAAAAAAAAGTTTTTTTGTGCGGGTGCACTTTTTGGAAAATAATTCTTCCGACGCTGTGCATTAGACTACTAATACACCAAGCATTTGACAGCACCCATTCCTAGTACAACACCATTCCAAAGAAAAATTAGGAAGCAATTATTTGATTATAAACATGGACGCCAACAGGTTTTGACCTTTCAACACCCTGCTCTCAAAGATAAAATTCAATTATTTAATCGAGGACAAAAATACTAGAAAATTTTAAAAATTCACTAAATACATCGCGCAAGATATTAATCTTACGGCCATGATCACTAGAAGAGAGCTGCAAGGGGGGTGTACTTTGATCCATTCGCTTTAAAAAAATTAATTTAATTAATTTTAAAAAGTAACCTTACACTAGTAATTTGTAATATATTTTTAAATATTTTTAAACACTTACTCTTAATCTATATCTATAAAAATGAGTGCATGTATATATACTTGTTCTCTATACAAATCCACAGTTTGCGTCAGATTTTCATCAAACTTGACACAGAGGTTCCTTGATGCTTTAGAATTCTCATAGGCGGGGTCTTGAAATTTTAAAAAATCTAAAAAGCTCAAATTTAAATTTTTTGTCAAAAAATGACCCTTTTATAGGAATCTAGCCTATTTATATTGTAATCGAGATAGGCCTTTTAGCATTCAAATTGATGAAATTTAAGATTTTTAAATATGAGTATTTTGCAACAATGATTACGATTAAAGTAATGAATTTTCAATTTAAGGCTCACCTATTTCCTTTTAGCATTGAAATAAGTAAAAAACAATCATAATTCATGTGGACTTTATAAAAAGAACCACGGATTTGAATTTCAAATTTGCAATGCGACGACAGTTGCGTCTGTAATGGAGATAAGCCTTCAGAACGAGAAATAGATTTATTTCCGAGTTATAATAATTTTTACTTTTAGGTGGGAAAAATTAATAGAGAAAAGTTAATATTTTAAATTTGGCGGGTGAAATTGATGCAATTTTTTCACTTCCATGTGCATATATTTCATGCCAGTGGACGCGGCAAAGCACAGACAACGTTTATCTTTAATTTTCACCTTTTGATAAGACTATTTTTCTGTAAACGTTTCACTTTCTGTAATATTTTAGTTTTTTTCAAAGTTTGTACCTAAGAGACAGATTGATTCAAATTATTTTATACCCATAGGAATAGAACTCTTTCAAACTTTTTTTCCCTGAATGCTATGTTGTATTAATAAGCACCCGGGCAACGCCGGGTATTAAGCTAGTAAATAAATAAAATTAAGCTCATTTTAACCGAAGGAAAAATTAAAAAAATATTGCGACGAATTTGAGAGCAATAAAATTTATATGCATTAAATAATTTCAACGAAGTTGAAAATACGTCTCGGAATTCGCTTTAAAATTAATTAATTTAAAATATACATTTAATTTATTAAATACATTTTTTAATTGATTACTATTTAATTTTAAAAATATTTATGAATTTGAGAGTAATAAATTTTATACCTTAAAGAACTTTAACAAAGGTAAAAATGCATCTCGGAATTAATTTTAAAATTCATTAATTAATCAGAAAATACATAAATAAAAAAAACAAATTGAAGAAAAACTCTAATTAAAAAAAAAAAGTTTTTTTTAGTACATTTTTTTCCTTTTTTTCAAAATTATTTATTTATTTACCTATGTTTTTCAGTTCTGGTGCACTCCCTTATGTATGATCCGAAGCCTATGGCAGAGATGGTAATCAAGTACGATAGAGGGATGAAAGTCAGATGCGAATGAACAGATTGCAATCAAGTGAAATGGAATGATGGTTATCAGATGGAACAAAAAGTAACTGTTTAGCATTTCATTCTGCAATTTCGTAAGGAGATGTTTAGAAATATTAAATAAAAATTTTAAGCATTTCTGGAAAAGAGTTCCTTTACCTCGAAACTATCTAAAAAACGAGTTTGAATGTAAAGTTTTTCTTTTTTTTACCAGTAAAAAATGTCAAGTCAGACAGATATCTACAAATGTATTTTTAAAAATATCAATCACGTCATGTGCTAACCGAAGTATAAAAAGCAAAGTCAATAAACAGGAAAAGAGTTTAATTAGTTTCGAACAACCTTTTTGCTAAAATTTATGTCAGTACTAACTCTTTGAAATTAGGAGTGTAATGAAAACATTTATCATACAGGAACTCTATATAAATTAATTCTTCTGGTTGTGCTGCTTAAAACTTCATCCATAGGTTTCCGTTGGCAATTAAGTTAAGATATCCGTAAATCAGCTCGATACGTTCTTCCCCAGCTGTTCTATAAAACTGTTTATCTTATATCTTGTAGGTTAAAAAGTATCTGTAGCGGAAAACATATTTAAAATAAGGTGCGGAAATTAAAAAAAAAAAAAAAAAGAAAACAGATAAAATGGAAACAACTTAGTTCTTTTTTTTCTTCTATTTAAAGAAGATTGAATTTTGTTGCTCAAATTACAGTGTACATGTTACATAAATTCAATGCGTAATTTAAGTTTTTGTTTTAATATGAAGCTAAGCTACATTTGCAGGATTCAGTCAGGAGCTCCCCAAGGGGGTTACGGGAGGTTTCTGTGACTTTCCAAATTTTCCTCATTCGGCAAATTTTGTCAGACGATTCGGAAAATGTGAAGACAGAATTCGAAAATTGCCATTTTTTAATAAAATTACATTTCGGAGTTTCATTCAGCAATTTAAAAATTTCCGCCTCCCAAAATTCAATGTCGGGGCACCGCTGGATTCAGTGGGTCACATACAACGTACGCTGCTGCATTTAGGGCAAAAGCCGTATCTGAAGCTGACTTATAAATAAGAATTAGCCGATTAAGATTTTGGACCTCTATGTATTTGATTCAGAGACAACTTCTCATATTTTTTTTTTAAATATTTTCCACTGAAAAATGTGAGCATAAGAAACTCTATTTAGGTGAAATAAGTGACAAGAAGCCAACTGGTGACCATAACTCAACGTTGATAAAAAGTGCAGACACCACTTTTGTGCTTAGCATGGCAGTTTACGGGCCAAAGTTCGATTATTGTTGTTTAAGAACTTCTCAAGCCTCTCTTAACCCTCGTGGGTCCCTCCCATTTCAGTTACACTCAAGACCCTTGGGGTCAGAAACGACCCCAATGCTTCCTTTAATTAATTTATTATGATTATTGAATGTTACATGCATTATTTAAGTTCACACACTTTTTAATGCTAAAAAAAGAAAAATAAAAAGACACAATCAAAGTAAAATTTAGTTTATGCATTAAAAATTAAAATTTTAGAGCAAAACTTACAATAACTGTGGATTTATTTACAACTGTTACAGACCAGAAAAAACATGATTTTTTGCAAGTGAATTTCAAACACTTATGAAATTTTTCGATGCATTTTCTGTCCAGTTCTCTAGGACAAAAGTTGCAACGTCCTCTTTTTTTTTTTTTTTTTTGGCATTCTGGGGAAGTAACCCCAAGGGTCTTGTGTGCAAAAAATGCAATTCGGGAAAAATAAAACACAATAATAGCATTATTTTGAATAGAAAACTAGAAGAATAAAAGCCACAAAATGCCATTAAAATTAAATGGTTGATTAACAAGATATATTAAACAGAAATTGCATTGGGGTCACATATGACCCCAAGGAACCCACGAGGGTTAAACTGATTACCATCTACTTCAAACTTATGGGGAATTAAATGGGGTATTTTCGTTTTAACTCCTAGTCACTGAGTAAAAAGTAACATGCTTCTGTAAAAGGAAACATCAATTCATTCGCTAAAAAATAGCAATAAAATCAAAATTTTATTCTCAGTTACTCTCAAAGAGTTGTCTTGGAAATAACACTCAAAAATTTTTGGCCTCAATTTACAGAAAAGAAAGTGAAGAAAATTCTGTTCCCCTTTACGGCACCTGACCATATTTACTTGATTTTGCTTTTGACAATGAACGAACTTATACACAATTACATATTGGTTAATATGCAGCAGATATTCCAAAATAATTCTTACCTCGCGACCGTTTATATGCTTGAACTAATACAATTTGGCTGCATTATCATGAGCTTAATTTAATCCTTATTCATTTATTCATTCCTTTGAAAAAGTAAACCTCGTGGGTGTTCTCGCCATGCGGTTCCCAAGGGTTTCATCTCTATTGTCCTTCTGAAATTCGGCCATTAATAAAGACATTACTGCCTAAAATATCTCCAATCAAATTTTACATTGACAGAGGCGACATACATTTTATGCTCATTGTGTTCTAAAGCCGCTTATCTCTCTTTAGCTTAGCGAATGAGATTTCGGAGAAAGACGACACATTATTCTTGAATAATTACAATTGTTTTTTACAGTTAAAACAATTTTAATTATTCGGTAGTTATTTTTAAGAACTGTACTTCTTGGCTTCTTTACGATCTAAGAACAGTAATATACCAAAACGTCTGTTCTTGATAATTTTTCCACAAAAACAGAAAACTTCTTTACCGTCTAAAATACTCTTACATTTTTAACGATAGAAGATTGAAAGAACAAAATTTGGCACTTGTTTATCACCAGATTCAAAAACTAGACTATAAAACTTCGAAAAAGAAAAAAAAAACTTCGTGAAAAAAAGACACACAAGAAAAGCATCGCAGCGTTTTCATCCATAAGTTTCTAGTTATGGTTTGTTTTGTTTTACACGTGAAATAAAAAATAGATAAATGTTTGATATATTACACCCGAAAAGAATACGATACATCTTCATTTCATAGGAATAAATATCACCCGTTTTATAAATCTCAGAAATGGAACAATTATCTCAAATTGTCAAAAACTTACAAAGAACATCAAGGTTTAATTTCAAATAATTTGACACACAATGTTTGCAAAATAATCAAAACAAGTATCCTTGATTTCCAGTTGAAGAAACCTTTAGAAAAACTGAAATGTATAGTTAAAACATTTACACTTGTCTCAAGTTGTAGCATATTATGTTTAAAATGCAATCTTAAAAAATAACATTAAAAAACAATTACTGGAAATAAGTACTAGTGTTAAAATATTTGCGTTCTTGTTAAAACAATTCCGAATGAAAATTGAACCGCCTCCAAGTTTTTTAAACCAAGTTTCTATATTAAGTTTCAATCAAAATATAAATGCAGAAAAGATCTCTGGAAACTGATCAAGAAAGTCACAAATGGTTTATGAAACATAAACTTCTAATACATGACATAATTTATACTTGCAAAATATAATTTTTCAGAGGCGTTTTTAAAAAATTACCTCCAAAGATCTTTAAAATATCTTACAGATGAAAGTTTGACTGAACTTATAAAATAATGCACATTTTCGATCAGTTAATTGAACTTATAAAGACTATATGATACGTAAGGTTCTCTGTTTACCGTAAATGTTCTAAAGATCAAAAAAAATTAAAATTTTTAAATCTAAAATGATATTTCAAAAGCCATATTTAAGAAAAACACTTATTAATTCATACAAATAACATAATAAGATAGCGTATGTCTGTGACAAAGTTACAAAAACAAAGCAAAATATTTGAAAACTTAGTTTTGTATTAGTAAACGGAATCTATTATGTTTATTTGTAATTTTTATAAATGTGAAGATACTTATTTTCTACGATCTAGTATTTTAGAAAGAGAACACTTAATTTCGGGAAGAAAAAAAAATCATCTCAGTAAGTTTTAAGCGAAATTGTGATAATAAGGTTTCAAATTCTTACCTCATATTTGCATAACTGCTAGATTGAAAAATTTTAGCATCTCAAACACTCTCACGGAACTTGATAAATCGTTTGAACTTTCCTCCTCTCTTGCGATATCTCCAATATAAACAAAACGAAGTGAACTTTAATAATCAGTGAAAACAAACCGATAAAACGTGCAAAAACTGAAAATCAGATTTTAACTGAAGAACTGCAGTGGCATAATTTTCTTTTTTCAACAGAAAAAAAAAATATTTTTTGAATTCAACTTTGGAAAAATTGAGCGGCAACGCGCAACTAAAGTACAATTCAGGCCGAGCAGACGATACTTTCTCTTCCCTCGCAGACGATCGCTACTGGAAGACTGGCTCACCAAGCACACGCTCATCTGGCAACAGCGAGCGGCTCTGTGACGTCATCTGAGTTGGAGAGTGATGCGAGCTTGAGCGGACACTTCGTGGATACAGTTATTTTCATTTTTGTTTCTTTTGCTCAACCCCCGACCGTCCTTCCCTGGGGGTGGGGAGGGGATGGAATTGATGTAGCAGACGAAAACTGCTTATTTAATAAAATCATTAGGATGATGTCATCGCAAATGGTCTTTCTTCCTGTGCGGACTGCAGACGATAAAAACTGAAAAGCGAGTGATGAAGTGTTGTCGTTCCACGGGTAATAGAAAACCCCCTTTCAAAGTAGTTATGGTGCGAAGAAAATGGGAAGATGTGTCATCTTTTGTGGAAGACTTTTTTTCCCTAAAAAAAATTCTGTCGCAGTGTGAACTTGTTACGTGAGAAATACCTGTTGCAAAACTGATTTTCCCCTTTTCTTCACAGAGAAATTCGGTTGTCCAAAAAACCTTTTTTTTTTTTTTTTTGCCCTCCAAAACTCTCTCCTAGTCTATTTTTTTTTTTTTTTTGGCTAAATTACAGTATATATGTTAGAAGTATTTCAAATTTTAAATTCAGATGACTATGTATTTTACTAGTGTACATTAGGGTGTATCGAAAAAAACTTTTTTTCGAAATTCAATTTACTAAGTTGATAAAAAGTTGCCCCTACCTACCCACATATTCCTCAAAAAATTTCAGTTTAATCAGAAATTGTTTAGGTGTTCCGCACGAGGCCTGAAGTTTATGAATTTCTTCAAAAATTTGATTTTTTTCTATTTTTTTTTTTAATATTAAGAATAAATGTTAAAAATAATTCAAGTTGAAAAATGTACACCGCAAAGTCGGAGGACAAAATTGGGTTTAAAAAAAAGTATATTAAACAACATTTAAATCTCCCACATTTATTCTGAACTTACGTAATTTTCGCCAAAACTAGCATTTTACAAGGCCATGCGGCTTGGTTAAAAACTTGTTTATGAATGTGGAATCTAACTGAATTAACACTTGAAACTGGGATTCATTTGTGATTTATGTGAAGTAAAAAGTAAACTAATATAAACAGAATCTAAGCCCCTCGCCACACAGTGCCTGCGTTCTATCGGGGCCCCCGTGATGGTAAACGAAATACAGCTCCACTAGCGTAGTTGCTTTAGGATGGCAGAATAACATATCTTTGGTTAAGGAAACAGACTCTAAATTTTTCGGACATGGTGCTCCAGTAAATGGCCCAGGAAAAGAAATTGTAGCTTCAGTTTCACGATTTATGAAAAAAAAAGTTTTATTGATAAAGAACATAAAAGCTATCGGTTGTGATGGCACATCAGTTAACACGGGAAAATCAAATGATGCTATTAGACTTCCAGAAAAGTCTTTAGAACCCTCACTACAAGCCGTGGTATGTTTTCTTCATTTAATGAATTAACACTTAGCGGTTAGAGAGTTAGCGGTGGCTCTTGATAGGCCGACTACTGGACAAAATTCTTTTAGTTGACCTATTGGAGAATTCTAACAATATTGCTAAGATCTACCAGTCATGAACTTTAAGAAAATAGAACGCATTTTACCAGAAGTTGATGTCAACCCAGGTAGCACAAATAACTTTTAAACGTTTTATAAACGTTTTTAAGCGGTTGTTACAACGTTAATAACTATTTTACAACCTTTAAAAAACGAAGTGTGCTACTTGGGAAAGAATTGATTCAAAAATACTTATGGGATGTGTCAAAAGCTGTAATGTCTGGCAAATGTTCTCAAAATGTAACAGAAAGGAACCCTGCAAGCTTTTTTCCCAGGCAAGATGAGTTCTTTACAATGTGGAATGGATAACATTTTGGAGATTTGAATCCAAATTCTTGTTGCAATCTATGGTCTTAAAAAATGCTTAAATGCATGAATAATTTTATGCTGAGATTCGATTGTGAAAAAGCAGAGAGCATAAACCTTTATTATAAATTATGCTAGTTTATTTAACTCTGAACTTGGATCACTACCTGCGATGTATAGCCTCAAAACTTTGCCATCGTGAGCCATCTTACATGGGAAAAGTTTGCAGGGTTCCTTTCTGCTAAATTTTAAGAACATTTGCCAGACATTACAGCTTTTGACACATCCCATAAGTATTTTTGACTCAATTCTTTGACGTCAACTTCTGGTAAAACGCGTTTTATTTTCTTAAAGTTCATGACTGGTAGATCTTACCAATATTGTTAGAATTCTCCAATAGTTCAACTAAAAGAATTTTGTCCAGTAGTCGGTTTATCAAGAGCCCCCGTTAACTTTCTAAGTGGTAATTCATTAAATGAAGAAAACATACCATAGCTTGTAGTGAGGGTTCTAAAGACTTTTCTGGAAGTCTAATAACATCATTTGATTTTCCAGTGTTAACTGATGTGCCATCACAACCGATAGTTTTTATGTTCTTTATCAATAAAACTTTTTTTTTCTATAAATCGTGAAACTAAAGCTACAATTTCTTTTCTTGGGCCATTTACTGGAGAACCATGTTCGAAATATTTAGAGTCTGTTTCCTCAACCAAAGATAGATGTTCTTCTGCCATCCTAAAGCAGCTACGCTAGCGGAGTTGTACTTCGTTTACCATCACGGGGCCCCGATAGAAACGCGGGCACTGTGTGACGAGGGGCTTAGATTCCGTTTATAGTTTATATTATTTTACTTTTTACTCCACATTAATCACAGATGAGTCCCAGTTTCAAGTGTTATTTCAGTTAGATTCCACATTCATAAACAAGTTTCTAACCAAGCCGCATAGACTTGTAAAATGCTAGTTTTGGTGAAAATTAAGTAAGTTCAGAATAAACGTGGGAGATTTAAATGTTGTTTAATATACTCTTTTTCAAACCCAATTTTGTCCTCCGACTTTGCGGTACACATTTTTCAACTTGAATTATTTTTAACATTTATTCTTAATATTTAAAAAAAAAATTTTAAAAATCATATTTTTGAAGAAATTCACAAACTTCAGGCCTCGTGCGGAACACCTAAACAATTTCTGATTAGACTGAAATTTTTTGTGGAATATGTGGGTAGGTAGGGGCAACTTTTTATCAACTTAGTAAATTGAATTTCGAAAAAAAGTTTTTTTCGATACACCCTAGTGTACATCAGGTGCACAGCGAAGGGAGATTTGAATGATCACCTCCCCCCCCCCCCAAAAAAAAAAATCTTGGTTTAGAGCCATATTTCGAATTTCAGTATAGATACATGAAAATACTTAAACCAACCTCACCCCCCCCCCCTTTGAATGGTGTATCCTAGCAACCCTATAGTAGTGCACTCATTTATTCTTATTGCTATTTTGCTTCTTCACAGCTGTGTGTAATCTGAAAAGTTTTCTCAATTATTCAAAATGTTTTCTGATCCAAAAAATTGCAACGGCAGAAAAAAAAAAAGGAGAGAGAGCAAAGCACTACCCGAGCAATGGTCCTATATCCGGATGTGGGTAATTCTCTAAAAACCTGACAGTCAAATCCAATCAAAAATTCGATAAAAATAAAAGTGTTCAAAAGGATCTAAAAAAAATTGTACTTAATCTTTGTTAGGAACTTATTACGAGAAAAATAGACGGAACTCACTTTAAGTGTGTTACACCCTACAAAAGGGTAAAAATTTTGCCAAGAAGTACCAGGAGCGTAACAAAACGATTTTCATCGTCTGACTATTAAAAAGTTTTACAGAATAATAAAGAAATTGCCTGAATCAAAAAGTATTTTCATTGCATATATTGTTAGAAATATTGTATCACTTTGCTATTATTTAATAATAAATGAACAATGTTATGATTAATATAATTTTCATAATGAAAATATCGTGGTTCGAAAATTAAATACCGAAAATATCAAAACATCATTACATTTTCAAAATAAATATCGGATATGTTGTTGCGACTTTATAAATCGTATGCGATGTTCATATTTCTTTGTGTTTTTAGATTCATTTATCGTCTGTGCTATTAATTGTTTTTTGTAATATTTCTTTGTGTTATTTGATTCATTTATCGTCTGCGCTATCAATTGTTTTTCGCAATGGCAACAAAAAAAGGAAAGAGATAGAACAGTTTAAATATTTTGATGGAAGGTGAGTGTTGTTCTTCTACCCCATTGTTGGCGGAGAATATTTTATATTTTAATTAAATATGTAATGAAAAGTTTGTTTTTATAAAAAGTCAAGAGTTTGATTTTATCTACTTAAATGAAGAGTTCGGTTTTATTTACTTCACTGAATAAATAATATATTTATAGTGAAATTCCTAAGACGTGGAATGAAGAAAACACATTTATGAAAACACCAAGCTACAGTCCACTAGGAAATTTTA
Source organism: Uloborus plumipes (assembly GCA_038373865.1). Classification (NCBI taxonomy): domain Eukaryota; kingdom Metazoa; phylum Arthropoda; class Arachnida; order Araneae; family Uloboridae; genus Uloborus; species Uloborus plumipes. The sequence continues at coordinate 304,036 of JAXGGA010000029.1, forward strand.
ACCTACCTACCATACCTTACCATATATATCGCTTGATATATATATCAGCGAACCCTGTTTACCGCAGGGTTGGCAAAGGTGGGCCCAGCTTAGAAAAACCCGCCCGGGTTTTTCTGGGCGGGTCCACCAACAAAAACCCAAGCGGGTTTTTGTCAAAAGTGGGTTTTTGTTAATTTCTAAGTTAGCAACAAGTATAGTCAATAATAATATCTCATCTAAATTATACATAAAAAATAAGAAAGAAATCAGGTTTATTTGAGATAATTTTTCTTAGAGTAATTATTTTATTTTATAAAATAATTATTATTTCTTCAATTTTCAAGTCGTTGTCCAGAAAATTTTCCTAGCTATGATACTACTTTTTGTTGCAAAATACTTAGTATTATTATCATTTATTTATTTTTTGATAGCAAATTTCAAATTTTAAAATAAATTGAAAATGCACCATTGATTAACTTCTTGTACATGGAAAAAATTGCTTAATGAATGTTTTATGATAATTTTGATTCAACACAGAAATCAAATAATGATAAAATACTGCAATTTTTTCTTTTATTCTGGAGCAAGAAAAATAAAGTTTTGCTCTTCATTTCTTCTAACCCTACTGCATTTAGTATATGATGATTTTCAAGTGCTATATTATAGAGGTACCATACCACTGACTTTAAGCACTAAACCATTTCTTTGATTTAAATAAACAAAGAAAATGCGTCCACATGCAGTTTATTACTACTAAAATATTATGACAAGCATTTATTAATAAATTTATAATTCTTGCAAAGTTCTAATGTTAACCTAGTTTTTTCTTAAGATTATTTCAAAAAAAAAAAAAATCAATTAAGCGCCCCCCCCCCCTCCCCATCTGAAATTAATCAGTTTTGGTTGTGAAAATAAGAAGAGGGGGGGAGACACTTCCCTTATCTCAGAAACACACCTATCATTGAGATATGCCTTATAAAAAACATGCAAATGACATGACTAGATATTGAAGCAGGCTACTTAATGAGAAAAGATGATTATTTCTATTAATAAACAAGTGCAAATGGTTTTAATTTTTTAATGGTATAAATTTAAGTTTTTGAAACTTTCACCGCCTAAATATTCCTGAATTTGTAGGAAAGCCCATTTGCAACAGTTCTTCTATTTCGTAAAAAACAAGTAATAAAAGTTTATAGCTGAAACCATTGTCGAAAGCTTCTTGAAAATATACACATTATTACAATTCGGTTGATGATATTATTAATTGATATTGTTAATAATATTAATTATTAATTGATTGACATTGATTAAATGCAATTCAGAACTTTAACTTAATAAATATATTTTTATTTGAAGGAATACATACATTATATATCAATACCCGCATAAGAAATAAAATTTTAATACAAAAACCCAGAAAAACCCGCAAAAACCCACAAAAACCCACAAAAACCCGGGTGGGTTGGGTTTTTGTAGAAAAACCCGGGTTTTTGCCAACCCTGGTTTACCGTGATACTGTATTTATAGTCATTTAGGTTATTTATGCAAAAGTTGACGAAGAGAACATTACCGAAAATGAATATCGCCACGAAACATTGTAATGATTAGTTAGTAAATGGAAAAGCTACCCCTGAGCATCGCCTATACTAATAAGAGTAGTAAGTAAATATAAGCTCACTTAAAGAGAGGTACTCAATTCAAGAATCCTAAACTGAGAAATGACGTACTCTTGTCAATCTCAATTACTCTATTGGAAAGGACGGAAGAATTAAGATGGAGTATTTAAAGAATGTATTAGTACGAAAATAAATATATTGTGATGAGAGCACTGATTGGATACTGTGGAGCAAGCGAAAAACTCGCCTTTAATTCATATGATTTTATGTTACCTTGGGGATGAGAGAGCTGCAGAAATAGTGATAAAGTTTACTTTTTTTTTTTTTTTTCTACACTGAGAACGAGAACATAGTTCGTTTTTTTTTTTTTTTTACTAACCATTTAAAGAGACTTATTTTCGTCGTCATGGTTACAAAAAGTGCACTATTTGCTTTTGTTCAAAGCTTAACCTAAGTAGATTTTACCTCAAAATGCAATTTTTTTTCTTTAAATCACGAGGTTCTTTTTTTTTTCAGAAAAAGTACTGAAATAGATGAACTTGAACGTCATAATTTTCTTTGAATACAAAATTTGCATATTTTGAAATTAAAATACCATAATAGCACTGTAAATATAATCAATGTGATAAGTTTACGGGTGCAAATTGACCATAATAACCATATTTCACCAATCGCATCCTAATTATACCATTTCTGTTTCAATGAATATGCCTCGCAATACCTAATCTAAAAAATCGATAGTCATAACATGACGGGTGCGGACCTCTTCAATTCCAATCTATTCCATTTGTTAAAACAAGAAACTCAACGAGTAGGATAGTGTCGCAGGCCGTAATTGCAAAAAACGTAATTTGAATTCCAGACGTCAAAATTCAAATGAATGCCAGGGGCTGTTTGCTTGGCTTTTATTTCATTTATTTATTTATTTATTTATTATTATTATTATTCGTTCGTTCGTTTCTTCATTCATTCATTTTATAAATTATGGTTTTATTTTATCTGTGGCAGAAAAAATTGGTATCAGCTGCTAGAATATTAATAGTGCAACAAGAATTTTTCCTTAAGTGAATCATAAGTCCATAATTACTATACTAAGATTGATTTTATGGTCAAGATCAAGGCTTATTACAAGGTTGATCCCCCAAACCCTCTTCGCTTCCCTCTTGAAATGGACTAAAGTCGAGTCTCTATAACTCGAGGTTTTAATGGACCGCCTAACAGCTTCAAGTTTTTGGTTCTAGTTATAAGAAGCTCCCACAGCCTTCTCAAGAGTCTGGGGACTCAATGAACACTTCGAGATAAAGGAATATTCGAGTTATTGAGACTCGGCACTCCATTTCCTTTTACGAGCATAGATTTGATACAACTATAATTAATTTATTTTTAACATATGGTTCAAACAGGGATAAGTACTCCCACCAAAACTTCCACAATGCCCTTCGGGTAGTATCCTGCATATCAGCATGTTAAATTCCGACGTAAGATTTTTTCGAATCTAAAACCAAGTGACTTACCCCTTTTTGCACACAGCCAATTATGCCTCATTAATGTCTCTTTTTTATGGTATCTTTTTTTATTACTATTTTTCTACTCGCATTTAACTTTTGAGCTTGAATTTCGGTCACAATGAGTTCTGGAGTAGGGAGTTCCACAAAATAATTTTAAAAAAGGCCGTTGTTACTTGTTCGATGGTTTTGTTCACTCATCACTAAATTTCGGCTGATTTCTGAATGTTTTAAAAAAAATATATTGCTGGATATCCATCTATAACCGGGATTTGCGCTATGAAAAGTGAGTTATGCTCTCATAGATTTATCATTGCACCAATCAAGTATCTCTGTTTCTCTTGTTACATCCGAAATCTCGTTAAAGCAGCGATCGCTATAAGCAAGCGTCACCTTATTTTGTTCTCTTTATCATTCCACACGACACAGAACGAAAACAAAAAGTGCATTTAAATCTGTTGGTTCACTTTTTCTTCACTTTCAACGGGTTGATCGAAGCGATTGCACATTCCCCCTAAAAGAGCTCATTTAAATTGTGCAGCGTCAACGCTCCCTCTTTGCTCGGACCAGTTATTCCAATCTTAGTGACATCTTAATTCTCTGGTCACAAACAGAAGCACCCTGAGACGACGGCGGAGAGAAAAAAAAATCCCAAAAAGGTGATAATAAAGAACGGTTGTCATGGCAACAGCAGTTTTTCCGTTTCTGTTCATTCGTTCCTCATTTCGGAGCAATCGAACGTTAAAAATCTCGAAGTATAAGAAACTTACTTTTAATTCAGTTGGTTGCCCTCTTTTTTGTCATTTTTTTTTCTCTTCGGAATGCAGTAGTTATATTTATCTTAGCGTAGTGTATTGAAGACATGTTCTGGAATTTTTAAACGGAGTTTTTTCCCCTTTTTTTCAAGTTATATGCATATTTTCTTGAAAGAATAACAATTGTTCTCTTTTGTTAGTACGAGAGTGATATCGCCAAGAATTTTAAATTATATATTTGTAAATGTAGTCGGAAAAGATAGAAATTGGAGAATGTCATCTTTCACCGGTGATTCACAAGAAGTATTTGGTTTTTCGTTGATGTCTGGTTTGTGAATTTTGATAGTGAACGGCTAATGTCTACATTTACCAGATTTTGGATTTTCGCGGTAACACACGCACAAACGGCAATAGACTGGCTCACCGGCCCATCGGCCAACAAGCAGATGTTCCCTCCGGTCCTTGCGCTCTTGCACCTTTGAACCACAGAAGCTTATGAATTTTGCCACCCCTTTGACCTTATTAAAACATTTTTAGGTACATTAAAAACGATATGTACTATTGCTAGCGAAGGGAGGGTTACATTGAATATTGTACGCGTATGATTATAAACCATGGATGGCCAACACGCTGCACGCGTGCCACAGTGTGACACGGGTGTTGTTCTTGTCGTTTACATAGTACAACAAACGCTACGCAAGGAACGGATGCCATTTCCTCGAGAGAGAGAGGTTGGACTTCTTCATCTCTACTAATAATAAAGCTGAAGGTGGTTCTGTCTGTCCTTCTTTCTTCCTGTCTGTCTGTCTGTTACGCGCGTAGCGCCAAAACCGTTCGGTCGATTTTCATGCCACTTGGCACAAAATTAGTTTGTAGCATGTAGTTTTGCACCTCGAAGCGATTTTTCGAAAATTCCATTTCGTTCTTTTTCTATTCGAATTCTTAGCGGAAATTCGATAAAATAGGGAAGAAATATTTCACACACATTTTCAAGTCTTATGTCATTCGAAAGCTTGGAATTTTCTGCACAAAATGAAGTTTTTTCGAAGTTTCTACGATCATCAGGAGAGCTGTAACAATTGTTTTTAGAATCCCGAAATTGAAGGCTTACCTTCAGTAAAGCAAGCCAAACGATTCTAAAATGGTTGAACTTTAGAATAAAATTTGTTTGAAAAGAGAGATAAAATGAATTATTTTATCAACGGAAATCAATTTTTCATGTTGTTACTATGGTTACGTGTTCATACTTATTTTTGTTTCTTTCTTTTTCCAGGGTTGCCAGCGTCTATCTTCGTAGGCTACGGCCAGACGTAGTATTTTTGATTCTACGGTAGTATTTTTTCGGCCCAAATAAGGAGCATAGTATGTTTCTGGCAACCCTGTTTCCAATACACTAATGACTTAATTAAAAGATTTGGCGGATTTTTTTTTTTTTTTTTTTTTTCATTTTCATAGATTTCGCATTTCAGCAACATTGATTTTGGCAACGTTTGGAAACAGTAGTATTTTGTAATATTTTTTTTAGAGGAGGCGTAGTTTTTTTTTGTTCCAATTCTCTGGCAACCCTGTCTTTTTCCCGGTGAAGCGGTGAAGATGCTTTGGGACCCTGCTTGGCGCGTTTTCAAAAAGTCAACTACGCCAAATAGCTAGGGTTACCACGCTTGGCGCGCCTATCGTTCATTTAGCGAGAAAAGGGTACCTAAAGCACAGATTAACGAAATATCGTATCAATTGCGATATTGCATCGTTTTTTTAAAGTGTTTCATTTCGGAAAATGTATTGTTTTGTTTTTTAAGCTAGGAAAGAAAACTTTCTTCTTCTCTTAAACTTTGGTAAGATTTCTGTTGGTTCCTGTTATCAACAAAATTGTTCTTATTTTCTCTTTTGGCTTATTTTTGTCCATCTCCCTTGGGGTTGCATTCGAATGTTCCAAGGGGGTGTTTTACCCCATTTGTCGGATAAATCAGTGTTTTCAATGCAAGGTGATATGAATTGGTTAACAAAAGTGATATGAATTGGCGCGACCACTTGGCGATATATCGCCAAGCTTTTGATCGCCAAGTATTTGACGCCAATTGGCGAAAAAAATTTTTTTTTTTTTTTTTTATTTAGGTTCAATTTGGCGCTGTTGGCGATATTTTGCGAAAAATCCACTGAATGATGTTAAAATCGACGATATTTAGGAGATTAATCATTGTAAAACATTTTTTTTTGCATTGTTTCGTAGCAAACTAGGGATACAAATGTTTGAATTGTTATCTTGCTCACTCCAAGCACTATTTTAGCACTTAAGGCATCTACTAAGAAATTTACACGTAAAATTAAGTAGTGTGGGGTCCATATCAGATCTTTATATCACTTTGAAGGAATTATAGTTGAATAAAACTAAAATAGAGCATTTTTTCTGCTATATCAATTATTTTACAAATGAACTTTTAATTTTATACCACGGGCAAAGCCGTGCGGGTACCGCTAGTTAACATATAAAGCAGCATAAGAAAGATTTACACAGGCCCGTCATTTCAAGTTCTTCCGGGGGGGGGGTCAAAGCGTGCAAACACAATGCAATTTCATCGGAAAACAACAGAAACCAATGTATCTACCTAAAAGTGGGCGTGGTTTCTGTTGTTTACCGATAAAATTGTATTGTGTTTGCACCCTTAAATTAAAAAACCTCTAATGACGGGCCTGGATTTACAACACAAAGAGAGGGAATAACACTCACTGCATCGGCGGGAATCGAACCCGCGACCTCTTGCTTTTGAGATGAAACTTCTACTTCTGAGCCACCGAGGCCTCTGTGCCGCGGCTGAGTCTTAAGAGTGGCACGCGAACACTTATTGAAGGAAATTAATACTTGAGAAAATTCAGCTGTTTTCAGTAAATTTGTTAAACTAAAAACTGAAAGTATATTCGAGAAAAAATGTTAACTTTTTTAAGTTTTAAATTTAAACGCAGAAAAAATCTATACCTCGGAAATAAAATCTTACAAAGAAAATATAATAATAATAAGTAAAACCGTTCGGGAGTACAGATTATTGATACAGATTGCCTACAACACTTGATCAAATTCAAAAATAGTACGACACGAAAATTAGTTGATTTTATATAGAATGAACCCGTAGCCAAATTTCACGAGCATTGTAACCGGATTGCTAAAACAGTAAAAAAATTTAAAAAAAAAAGGTTCCTATTTACAAAGTTCGATGTAAAAAAATTAAAACTCAAGAGAACTTTCAGTTTTTCTCCCTCCCAGAGAAAGTTCATGCAATTTGGCTACGTAGGGTGGAGCGAAAAAAATGAATTTTTGATTTTCGTAAACGGGTACCTTTCATTTACTGTGAATGAGGATAAGTAACAATTCTGTAAAATATTTCACTTTTGCGACGTCATTTTTAGTCTGCGCATTTGGCCTAAAGTTTTGAAATTTTTTATTTTTTTTTAGATTTTTCAAATTTTTTTAAAAAATATTGCAAATGATAAAACTAGTGACGGGTAGTTATTAAATGGAAGAAAAGGGTTTGAAATATGCACGAAGTTTTTCAAAACCATTTTAGATTATGATTTCAGTCTGCGCATTAGGCCCAAAGTTCATCAAATATTCATAAATTTCCGATATTTTCAATATTGAGCAGAAATTTTATATTCAGTATTTCCTCTCAATATTTACTTAAAGTACCTTCAAAACATTTTATTAATCATTTTGTTGTTTCTTTGAATTAATCAACTCTTTGCTTGCTCATTGAAATTACCCAGGACTCACCACGAGGAAGTGGGCGCACTTTGGGTGCCACCCGCGCGCTCCCTTCGCTTCCAACCAATGAGAGCACACATTTACATTTCTTAGACAAGTCAGGAACAATAAATTGTTTCTTTGAGTAGGATATTGTTTGCATTGGTTTTGATGGATGCACTACAAAGACAAGAAAATACAAAGGTGTAATACGGAAACTGGAAGAAAAACTTGGTAGACCTCTGTAATGGGACATTTGCCAATTACATTTGAATGAACTTAATTTGTTGCATTTTTTGCAAAAGCTAGATGGACCTACCAGTGGACTAAAGTGATTTTTGGGCCTGTTGGACGAAGCTAAACAACATGTTATACTTTCAAATCAGTTCAATATGAACCTATAGAATTTGTCATTGATCAGATTGATTTTTACAATAAAAATGATTCAAGTACTGAGCAACAGTAACTTCATGAGATGAGCAAGGTAATTTTGACTGGAAAAATATCCAGAAAAATATGAAACAGAAGTCCAAGAAAGCTTTCTCAAGGCAGATGTTGACTACAGTTAACATAATCTTTAGATTATAATTTTTAAAAGAGTTCATAACTTTCGCGGTAAAAGTGTCCTTGCTCTTTTAGGATGAAGTGCAGACGTTACTAATTTAGCTATGAATTTGTGTGAGATTATAAAGTTTATCTCTCCGGGAAAAAGCAGAAAATTGTATTCACATCTATTCAAAACAGTGTATACTTTGCACCCAAGAAATATGCTGTTATCGATACCTATATGTATATAAATGGATGTATGTATGTTTGTTCCTTATAAAAATCCAGTTTTCGTCGGATTTTCAACAAGCTTGTCACAGAGGTTCCTTGATGCATTAGAATTCACATATGCGGGGGTTTTGAAATTAGAAAAAGATCCAAAAAGCTCAAAATTCAAATCTTTTGTCTCAAAATGGCCATTTTCTTTCAATCTTGAATAGATAGAGTAATAGAGATAAGACTTTAAGCATACAAATTGATAAAATGTAACACATTTAAATAGGAGTATTTTCCAACAAAGATTACGATTAACAATGAATTATCAATTTAAGGCTCAACTATTTCATTTTAGCATGAAATAAGTTTTTATATTCCTATGTGGATAGAATTCATTCAAATATTTTTTAGAGCTATGTTGTATTAAACGGGCAACGCCGGGAAATTATCTAGTTAGTTTATAAGAGAGAACATATAAAGAAACTTGTTTTAAATCGTATTATCAACGCTCAATCTATAAAACAAACAGGCAAACAAGTGAGAACGCTTCAGATCCCAAAAATAGATAAAAATCTATTTTCATACATCACATACATAAATCAAAAGTCAGTATACATCGATATGATTTCTTGTCATGATGTGGAAATTACAAAGCCACCTTTTACAAGTAATTTAACAACACAATATTTACAAAGATTATGGAAACTGACAATTTAAATATGATTTCTGAATGCGTTCTTTTTTAAACTGCCATTCAAGACCTAATTAGTTGAAAGAGCTGTCAAATAGGTCACAAGCTTTTCAAAATTAGTATGTAATCACAGGAAAAGAAAAAGTTTAGTAAAAACGAGGATATTTGCCAGAAATATTGGATCAATTTACTACACAAAGGAGCAATTTAACTGTGAAAGACGTATCTAAGAAATGTAAATACGTGCTCCATTGGTTGGTAGGAAGAGTTCACGTATAGGACTAGAAGTGCGGTCACCTCCTCGTGGTGAGTCCTGGGTAGTTTCACATGAGCTAGCGAAGAGTTGCAGGGTTCAAAGTAATAACAAAATGAATAAAAACAGGTTTGAAGACACTTCAAGTGAATATTGAGAGAAAATACTGAGTTAAAAAATGTTGAAAATATCGGAAATTTCTGAAAATTTGATGAACTTTGGGCCTGATGCGCAGACTGAAATCTTAATCTAAAATGGTTTTAAAAAATTCCTTGTATATTTCAAACCTTTTTATTCCATTTAATAACCACCCGTCACTAGTTTTATCATTTGCAATATTAAAAAAAAAAAAAATTTGAAAAATCTGAAAAAAATCAAAAATTTCAAAATTTTAGGCCAAATGCGCAAACTAAAGATGACGTCGCAAAAGTGAAATATTTTACAGAATTGTTACTTATCCTCATTCACAGTAAATGAAAGATACCCGTTTACGAAAATCAAAAATTCATTTTTTTCGCTCCACCCTAGGCTACAGGGTCATTGCATATAAAATCAGCAAATTTTGGTGTCGTACTATTTTTGATTTTGATCAAGTTTGGTAAGCAATCTGTAACAATATTCTGTACTCCCGGACGATTTTATTTATTTATTTATTTTTTTTTTTCTGAAAAGATTTTTTTTTTGAGTTGTAACTTTTTTTGCTACGCGGATGAGTTAAAATGTGGCATATTTTATCTTTTCTTAAATTTAGACCAACAAAAAGTAATTTATTGCTGAAATATCAATTTATATCAATAGAATAGATAATATAAATGAAAAAATCAGTTTCCAAATACTACACGTAAAATTGGTCGAAATAATTATTTTTGGAGCAAAATTACAGGAAAAATATAAATCAATTTTCCAAAAAATCCTGACACGATGGAATTTTTTCACTTTTTTCCCCGAAATCAGCACCAAAAAATACATAAGGATCATCTGTCACTAAACTTACCAGACGTCCCGGTTTGATCGGAACAGTCCCGGTTTTCAGATAAAGTTCCGGTATCCCGGCCTGTTTACTTCACCTCGCGGCAAAAGATAAATTGATTATAGATGACCAAAAACGTCTAAAAATATGTAAATGAAAGATTATGTAAAATAATTACCTGGTCATTTGTAACATTGACATGTAAATTAAATATCGGATCAGTTTATGAAGATTTTTAAAATATTATAGAACCGAAAATTACTTTCTAAGAAAGTCCTAACCAGTGAAAAGTACTCATAATATACTGTTCAAATATTTATTCCTCATTCAAAGCACTTCTTACTTAAGCAGGGTTTTTGCAGGTTTTTTTTTCAAACCCTGCAAAAAAAGCAAAAACCACGCGAACTTTCATGTAAGTACATTGATTTCTCGAAGTTGGAGGGGGGCGTTATTGACCCCCTAAATGATGGGCCTGACTAATACATTGCATAAACATAAGGTCAACTAAGCATTTATTTTCAGTAACTGAACAAATCATTTTAAAACATAACATATTCAGTGCAAATATTACAAAATAATAAAGTCTTACCTAATAGCAAGGACCCAGAGAATCGGTGAACGGCAAGCATATTAAAATTTCAACTGCACAGTTCGAAAATAGTTCGTTTCTTCTGCAATTACTGTGCTTTCAGACATTCAAAAAAATGAATATTTTTAATGACGACTTACACACCTTTTTTTTTATATTGAAGCCAAATAAAAATAAAACAGACTCCTGTAATGATAAAGCACAGTCGAGAATTCAGTACATCATAGTAAACAAACACTATCATAACACACTTTCCTCTCTATTTCGTTTTGATTCGTTTGGGGCTATATGCCCAGCTTTTTTGATGAGGACTACAATCTAGTGTCTTGCCTCCATTACACATGATTTTTTATTACATATATCTTGTACAGACAATGTATGAAAGAGTTACATCACAAAGGAAGGAAAGTACATCCGGAGCGAGGGTGGGAGTCAAACCCACCGTCTCAGAATTATCGGCTACACGCCTTAGACCGCTCGGCCACTGAGACCTCTCCTCTCTATTTAATTGTTTACAAATTCTAAAACACCATAACAATTTTAACCGCTGCCAAAACATATTTAGAAAACATCTTGAGATGAAATGTAGACAAATGATACTTTTTTTAATGTGGATATAAAACGTTTGTTTTTTTTAAAAAATGACATTGCTTTTAACAGTCAGACGATATTTTTCTCTTACTTTCTGAGTTTATTATGTTTCCGTGAAGAACAATTAATTCATCGCTGATAAACTTGAACTATTTTAGCCATATTTTCTGTTAATTCTACATTATGGGTGATTTGTGTTCGAGTATAATTACCGGTTAAGCCGGGAGATTGATTTCATGACGTCAGTGAGTGTCCAAGGATTTTTTTCAGAAACGATCGGCTAACAGCTAACTCAATAGAATGCTTTTGGCGCTAGCCCGCCCTAACCGATCGCTCTATTCGAGCACTCCCATTAAAATTATCATTTTGGCATAATATTCTCTTCTCCAGAGATCGAATACGTTAACCTTGCCATGATTTACAAAACTACTTTTAAAGTTAAAACATTGCGTTCCATGTGAGTGTCAGCGGTGGAATGTTTTCTTTTTGTTTCACTGAGAATATAAATTATTATTCTAGCGAGGTTAATTCTGTACCTCAGAACCAGAACGACGTAAGTCCAAAAATGGCGATTTTCACTTTTTTGCTTCATTGTATGTAGAATCTTATCCCACATCGACCCATTAAAACAGCATTCTTTCAAACAAATTCTTTCACAATTATTTTGCGGCGTGAAAAGAGCGCGAGTCCCATCCTTTGCATGTATCCGACAATCTTTTTCACCCTCTTCTGAAAAATGACAAAAATGGACTTACGTTAGTCTGGTTCTGAGGTACAGAATTGTGGATTACCATTTAAATTTTCGTAACCAGTGAGTGCCATTGCTTTGGAAAAACACGTTTTTTATAATACGTTATTTTCATTAGCGTCAGAGTTATTAAAGATAAAATTTTTCTAAAAACTTCTCGTTAAAATTTTACATCATAACATTTAATGCAATCCAGAAAATTCTAATTGCCGATGTACATTTTTTATCGATTTTAAATTGAAAAATAATTCTATCGTTAAAAATAGCTGCGAAATTCTGAATGGAATTGTAAATTATTATTAAGATTTTTCACTGGCATATTTCTTGCAGAACAGTTTATTTTTAGCATTTTACATAATACCAACAGAGTGCATTATTGAATAGGAGTTTCTACAATAGTTTTCCGAGTAATTACTATTTGAAGATGCATCTACAGAAATTCTAAAATTATTTTCGTAGGGTATTTTCTCCATATATTAAAAAAAAAAGTAATCTCTAAGATACTCTGAAAGGATGTTTGTGGTTGGCCTGCGTCCAGGCGGCCCCATAGCACCTACAGACTTGAAACTTGGTACAAAATTAGTTCGAGCCCCGTAGATTTGTACCTCGGAGCCATTTTTCTTAATTTCGAATTAGTTTTTTTTTTAATTAATTTTTTAAGCATAAATTTCCCATACTCCACCAAATTAGGGGGCAAAAAAATCCCCCCACCCCCTTATGTTCAATATAGTTGGAAAGAGATTATTTTCCTGAAAAAGAAGATGTTTGTTCCATATCTCTCCGTTGATTAGAACAGGAGATAGAAGTAATTCTAATTTAGCCATTTTTCAAGGCTCACCTCGACCGAAATTATATTACATTTAACCAAATAGCTCCAAAACTTTTCCAACAAGGTCGTGTTCGACAAGTAAAACCGGTGACTCTTCATTTTGTTTATTGCTTGTCTCAATTCAACAAAAATTTTACAATTGCTTATATTTTCTTTTAAATATTTAAGAAAGGTTGTCATTTTTCTTACGGTATTTTATTTTGTTTACGTGATTTCATATAAATTACATTGCATATTTGAGGGTTTTTTTCTGCGAGGGAAAGGAGCTGGATTTTTTGTTTGGGCTAGATATCATACTATGTTTTTAAATTGTGTTCATAATTTTTCATTTTTTATATCAGGATGGGGGGAAGGGGGTCTCTTTTATTTATTTGGCGAATTATTCTAAATTGTAAAGGAAGTGTTGCGGTGTTTTCAAAGGGGTATGTGAGCATTTCAGTTAAAGAAAATGCTTATTTTACATAAAGATGGGGAGGGGGGATCATTTCCTTTTTCAGCGGGGACGCCGTATTCGGTGGCATATAGTCGATTTGACTTGGAAGGTGGAAGTAGAGTCCTTCTCACACTTAAACTTTTATCTAACATGCATTCCCCAGCATTAAACATGGTCAAATGGTGTATTAGTCAGGCCCGTCATTTAGGGGGGGCAGGGGGGGGGTCAATTGCCCCCCCCCCTGACTTTGAGAAATCAATGTATTTACATATAAGTGGGCGTGGTTTTTGTTGTTTTCCGGTGAAATTGTATTGTTTTTTACCCTTTGCCCCCCCCCCTGGAAAAGCTTGAAATGACGTCCCTGGTATTAGTATAGTTACTTCAGCACAGGGGTTCCCAACCTATGGGTCGTGACCCCCAAGTGGGGTACTAAAGCAATTACTATGGGGTCATGACATCATTCCTAGATTTAAATTTATATTATCTCAAGTTTAAAAATGATTATTTATCGAGAGAAAATAAACTTTTGAGTACAATACTTAAGCGCAGTGGTAAATCAAAAAGAGTGGCTATGGGGCTGGGTCAACTCTCCTCAGTCCAGAGCCTTTAACCTCTCCCCACCCTCAAAATCTTCTAAGATTATCTAAATTTTCTGTTCAAGAACTTCAAACTCTTAAAATTTCCACAAAAGCGTCCCAGATTTCCCTGACAATCTAAGAGGGGTGGATAACAAGAAAATGCAAAATTGCAATGAATATCTCGTGTATGTGTTTCGAAGTAATAAGAAAATGAGTCCATACAATAAAACTAGATTATTGTATATGCTATATCGTATGCTTTCATTCCGAATGTGTCTCTTATCAATTTTGGGTGAATTCAAATGTAATTGGTTGATTGAATATGTCAGCTAATTATTCTCTGCTTGTACGCGTTCCAATCGACATTGAAGGTAACGTCACACACCGACACCCTCTGAAAACGAATCAAAACCGGGAGTGAATTTTAATCATTTGATTCAAATCAAACACTCCTTTTCCACAATAAAACTACCAACAAATTTCAAGAAATTCCTTGATAGATATAGTAGTTCTACCAGTGCCGATCAATTTGTCTAGTGGTCAGAGAAGTCTGACCCAGATTTACAGATCCTGCTTTCGAATCGAGGTTCGGACATGGATAAGCTTTCTCTCTCCTGTTCTGGTTCTTTCTTTATGTGAATGGTTGCCTACTCTATGAACAAGTCCCTATGGCATTTGTGTACTGTGGAAGTCGGACGAACCAAATGATGGTACTGCTGGAAAAGTGAAGCAGCGCACTCGAAATTGCCAGCCTAGCTGGCACAAGACAAAGACACAAGTCCTTCTAGTAAAGGGATACATAATTAAATTTCCTTTTCAGCAGCTCGTAAAACCATTAAAAAATGCATCATTTGGTACATGAGAGTAAAAACATCTCCACTCATTCATTCAACTATTTAGAATAAAATTCAGAAAATTTAAGTGGTTCTATTTCATTTTAAATAAAACTTAGTGCACCATCAGCAAAGAAAGTAGTGATTAAAAACAGCATTTTCTAGTTTTCGAACAACATGGGATGCTCACTTTAAATGGAAATGTAGTTGAAGCGTCTGAATATTCTGCATTTATATTTCATAGCCAAGTTTTATTTCTTTAATATTTTTATTTCTTTCTTTATTATAAAGCTAATAAGCTCCGCATACATAGAGGACTACGTGCTAGGCGCCTTACGTCCAGAAAATTACGAAAAAGATTTTATAGCATTGATGAAGGAAATAACACCTAAGGCAAAGTGGGAATTGAACACGCGGCCTCCGACTTAGAAGATACAAATCCCACCACGAAGCTATGAAAGCCCAACTTTTATTTTACGCTACCTAATTGTTACTCAAGGGCCGTGGTGCTCTGATTGGTAAGGCAAAGTGGGAATTGAACACGCGGCCTTCGACTTAGATGATGCAAATCCCACCACGGAGCCATGAAAGCCCAACTTTTATTTTACGTCACCAAATTGTTACTCACGGGCCGTGGTGCTCCGATTGGTAAGGCAAAGTGGGAATTGAACACGCGGCCTCCGACTTAGAAGATGCAAATCCCACCACGGAGCTATGAAAGCCCAACTTTTATTTTACGCCACCTAATTGTTACTCAAGGGCCGTGGTGCTCCGATTGGTAAGGCAAAGTGGGAATTGAACACGCGGCCTCCGATTTAGAAGATTCAAATCCCACCACGGAGCCATAAAAGCCCAACTTTTATTTTACGCCACCTAATTGTTACTCAAGGGCCGTGGTGCTCCGATTGGTAAGGCAAAGTGGGAATTGAACACGCGGCCTCCGACTTAGAAGATGCAAATCCCACCACGGAGCCATGAAAGCCCAACTTTTATTTTACGCCACCTAATTGTTACTCGAAGGCCGTGGTGGTCCGATTGGTAAGGCGTCGGACTCGTGACCGTAAGAGGTTTCCAGGTTTGATCCTAACCGATCAAACATCCACCGTCTTCCATAATGGTGGCTCGGGGACGTTAAACATGCTCGTGGTGAGCCCTCCGCGTGAGTCAATATCTCTCTGGTACCGGATCAGGGGTTTGCTCGACCCCTGGTCCGGATCAAAAGAACAGAGCTTTCTTCAGGGTATCATCCAACGGGTTATACCACGTACTATGGCAGAGTGAAAAGTGGAATTATTACTCATCTTTTGCTGTCATTTCTTCCTATTTCACTTCTTTCCTCTTCACCACATTTACAAAATTATTTTCACTCATTTCTTTTCCTTTTAGAATCGCACGAAAAAATATTTCTGCTCTCGTTTTTTCTAACAAAAAATACTTTTTAAATCTCTCTTTTTTTTTCTTTTTAACCGACTTCGAAAAAGGAGGAGGTTCTCAATTCAAAGCGTATACTTTTTTTTTTTTGTTTGTTCGCATATAACATCTGATCTACTGAACCGATTTGGACAATTTTTTTTTAATCGATAGGAGATGGTGTAACTTAGGTACCATGTACTCATATGACAATATTTGTTTACTAGAAAAAAAGTTATGATCGAAAAACTAACATTTCATGTCATTTAAAACAATATCTGCTACCTTTATAAAATTCTGTATTTTATACCTTGCATTTACGTCAAATTCAAAGTAAAATTTAAAGTCAAAAATTCTGAAGATGATAAATATATGTTAAAAATTAAAGTAACTATTTTTTGTGATTTTCATATTGGTTGTGACCAAAAAACATCATTACAAACAAATAAAATGTATCAAACACCATGAGTGTTGAGTTATTAGGCAAAATCTGCGGTGTAATGTTTTTTTGCACTGCGAGGGGGGGGGGTATGAACCACCATTAAAGTGACACAATTTTTTTTTAAATAAGATTTTGATTTGTGGTGTTTGAAAAAAGCTAAAGAGTCCACTTTAGTTGAAAATTATTTTCCATGAAATGCAAAAACTTGCACCAATTTTCCAAGTCTTACTCTAACCCCTTCTCCACACAATTCAAATTACTTACTTTTACTTTCAATTTTTAACCGACTTCAAAAAAGGAAGAGGTTCTCAATTCAAAACGTTTTTTTTTTGTTTGTTCGCACATAACATCTGATCTACTGAACCCATTTGGACGATTTTTTTTTAATCGATAGGAGATGGTTAACTTAGGTACCATGTATTCATATGACAATATTTGTTTACTAGAAAAAAAGTTATGATCGAAAAACTAAAATGTCATGTTATTTAAGACAATATGTGTTATCGTAAATCCTTACTTCAATCAGCGACCCGATGGTCAAGTGGTTAAACGCGTCGGGTTGAAGTTCCTGATGGAATGAGATCGAGTCCAGGTCTGCAAGTTTTTTGAAGATCTGCATGGGTTTTTAACTATATTTTGATTATTTTAAGTGCATTTACACTAAAAAGAATGAAATAAAATATTTTTGGAAAAAAAAATAGAACCGACTTCAGTTGGAAATTGCTCTAAAAAGTAAAAAATATTTTTTTTTCTTTGAACACCATCGAAACTACTTTTAAACATAAGTTTTGAAGTCGGAGCAAAAACAATGTATAGAATTATACGCAACTACAATTCAACTATAAATATAAATTTTAATGGATTCATTTCATTGATTACCACACATTCGTGTAATGGTACAGATATTCTGCTTTTAATTTTCAATGGTTTCTCTGAAAAAATGTTGGCAAAATATGGTTAAATATCATTTTACCTATCGTTTTTGCGCCGACTTCAAAACTTATGTTTAAAAGTAGTTTCGATGGTGTTCAAAGAAAAAAATTATTTTTTACTTTTTAGAGCAATTTCCAACTGAAGTCGGTTCTATTTTTTTTTCCAAAAATATTTTTTACAAAAAACTCCAATAATAGGACCAATTTCCTTCCTGGTCAGTGGTCAGACTTTCCCAGATGTCCACTGCGTGAGACAAAGATTCCAATCTAATTTAACTCCTATCCACTGCTTACTAAGCACGATGCCTTGCAATATAACACAGGTCGCTTTTGTAATTACCCTTAATGAACGTATGACGCGAGTCAGAGAAACGGCATTAAGTTGGATGATCCCCCTTATTCATATGCATATTTCTCCACCTTTGTGGATTGTTCCGTTACCATCCGGCTGTTGTTACACGAAGAATATTTCAGTGCTTAATCATCTGGAACACACTATTCCTAATCATGCTAGAAAATGAATGACAACAGCTTTGATATGACGTCGCCTCAGAATAAAAGTAAGACACATAAGCCTAGGAACAATGGAAATCTATCGTACTGTTGCTCTGAGGAAGGCTCGTCATTTGTGCAATCGGGGGGTGGAAGGGGGCAGTCCCCCTCCCCTCTCCTCTGGCTTTGAAATATCAATGTGCATATTTACATGTAAGTTGGTGTGGTTTTTGCTGTTTTTTGGGATAATTAACATAAAGAAAGTACCCCCCCCCCCCCAAAAAAAAAAGGTTCGAAATGACGGGCCTTCTCTGAGGTGGCGATGTCCATTGTGACAGGAAAAGTAAATATCGGTGCGGAAAACTTGCACACGTCATTTGACAAATTTTACAAGTTTTTTTTTTTTTTTAATGGTCACTTCTTTTATTGTCTTTCATATTCAACCTATTTTTCAAAAAGAAAGTAAAGCAATTCTGGATGCGATTTTACGTGAAGCTAACAGTTTTTTAAAACCCTTTTTAATTTTACTCTAATATACATACTGTCGGATCCGCTTAAACGAATACTGTCGGTTACAAGAAATATTATTCGATTAAGCGAGGTATTCGTTTAAGCGGGGATCTTTAACATCGTGTCTATGGCATGGGGAATATTCGGTTCCAGGATGTTTTATTCGTATACGCGGGGTATTCGTTTACCCGTTACCCTATTAAGCGGGGCCGACAGTACCACATTAAGTTACTTGTCCTAACATAATCATCAACGAACAGCCAAAACTACTAAAGCTCTAGACAGTTCAAATTTGAAAGTTTTATTTTATAGCGTAACCGCACACTAAGAAAGAATTTTTGGAAATTTTGATTTTTACGGGGGTGAAATGTAATAAGGATTTTTGCGCACTTAATGAAAAATTCTCTGGAACGGGCTTGAGTTGAGGGTCAAACGAGATATTAAAAAAATTAAATTTTACGAGTATCGTGAATATCCAGATCTCATCCGCATAGAAAGCAAATTAGCTGTGATATTAATTTAATAAGTACGTTTATGTCAAACTGGACATACGTCATTTAGAGGGGAGCGTCAGGAGGGGGGTCAATTGCCCCCCCCCCCCTCCCGCTGGTTTCAGAAAATTAATGTATTTACATGAAAGTGCGCGTAGTTTTATAATTTTTCCGTGCAATTTACATTGAGTCCATACCGTCCCCCCCCCCCTCCTCCTGGAAAAATTCTAAATGAACGACCTGACTGTTTATCAAAATTTATAAACGTTTATTAGATATGAAATAAAAATTGCAAAATGCTTAACAACATTTGTAGCAGTTTGTGTTACAAACTGATTCTGCACTTCTCTAACCATTAAACATCCAACAACACATTAATATTTGAATACAGACCATAAGTTCTCTCGATGTAGATCCTTTTAAATTGAAAATCATAATCAATCGGTCTGCTTTCCCTCTATCCATATTCATAAATTTCAAATACATTTCAGTCGCAGGCTGTAAAGAACATTTACTCGTCTATCGCCAACAGCCAGAGCGTTCATTAGGTGATTTCCATTGTGTTATTGCGAGTTTGGAGCGAATTCAAAAGGCTCGAACATTCTGGTCGGTGCACAGATCAAGAGACCGAATGTTGAAATGCTTTTAACCGAAGTGCAGTTAAAATCGAGTTGCGTTTGTTGTCAAAGGTTTTGATACAGTTTGAAGAGATGTGGCCATTTGTATTGTTTGGGATGCTGTACAATTTGTTATGAAAAGACCGACGAGTTTTAACTCGAAAATTCCGAGTATTGTTGTGTTATTGCGGTGTTAAACTCCAGAGTTTAATTCGTAGTTGATTCTTGAGTTGTAGCCAAATTTAATTTTCAAGCGTTACTTTTTGTATGGAATAGTCCCATTTCATTATGCGAGTGGGTTTGTATTCATTATGTACTGCAACATAATGGATTAGAACAGCAATCTTGGCTTAGTGTATATGGGTGATTCTACAGTCAATGAGTTTTTTGTGTCCTCAAAGAAAAAATAATCTGTTTAATTTAACACTGATTATATCACTAATAACCGCTACTTTTATGATTGTAGTGGTAAGGATTAGACGAAATTCCAATTTTTGGGGGGTTTATTGATACTAGAGGAAAATGCGTTGCCAGGGGATTGACACTAAAGGCAGAATTCTGGTTTGATCTTGAAAACACGGCATGTTGCATACAAGTCGCACCGCAGATCCTTAATAAAAATACTTCCCGTATTATTTATGTTCATTCAAATTACATTCACAAGGGCAATTAAGATTTAAAATGAAATTTATTATGCTTATTTTTTACTTTTAATGGATATTTGCCCTTTTGAAGAACAAAACCCCTAGGGGAGAGACCGCCAGAGGAGTGACAAAATCACACATTACCTATAAAAATAACATCACGCGATCTTCTTAGTAGAACTTCTCGTAATCCGTTATGTCTGCACACAATAAGCATTTCACTACATAAACATGTTTAGGTAACGATGCAATATAAAAACTTACCCTTACCAGGAGAAATACTACAGCGACTGGCGCAGTACGCTTTTCGACACTTTCAACGAGAACCGATGCAATAATATTCGATTTTTTTTTTTAAACATCTTAGCTTGCTTTTAACTTTACTGAATACTACACTGGTTATTCGCAATCAAGGTCATTCTTTTGCATTTTTTATGTTAAATTTCAGTCTTTCAAGTTCGCCAGGTGAGGGTGACATTGTTGATATGGCACGTCAAAAAGTATATTTTTTTTAAATATAAATAAATATTTTTTTGATGTTTATTGATGAAATATGTTTCAATGTTTATGTCCGTGTATGATTATGGTAGAAAACACTATGCCAAGTTAGCAAAAATTGAACGTCGAACATGTCTGTATAAAAACTAGTATTTGAACAGGTCAGGGGAGTATAGTACATTTATGACTATTTTCAGCTATAAATGCTAAAATAAAATAGTTGTAGTGAATTAATTGGGTGGTCCGTATAAAAGACAATAGTCTTTAATGCTTAAGCATAAAGTAACAATATAATCAGTTTCACATGAAGTTTATCTATCTGCCGTCTGAATTCAAATAGCGTAGAACCACCCATATGCTTAGCGTGTAAGTGTATGCGTTACCGTGATAGACAGAAATCTGGAGAATGTCGGCTTTCACTGTCAAAAAACAACATTCAGGCAGCCACTTGGTGTATGTTAAAAATATTTAATAAATATACTTATTTCTAATTTACGCAGAGAATTCTCGATATCCTCCATTATGAACTTAGATTTAACTCATGTTGAACGTGTGGAAGATTTACATTTTACCTACACCACAATATATTTAATTTTCGATATTCACTGGTGATAGTCCGAATGTACAGGAGTATAATCAAATATTCGTCCTTTCACCGACGTATTTGTTTTGAATTGACCTTCATCGGTAACAGTCAATACTTTCCAATTTCGGTTTTTTACCCGATTGCTTACGACATATTATAGCTCTCACGTGGAGTTGGTCTTATCGAAAACAATAAGTATTTTAATATCTTGATTTAAATTAGATTTTTCGCTATCACGAATTGCAACAGTACGTTACTCGTTGGGTTTCCTGTTTTTACAAATGGCTCCTATCGCATAGATGCGAAAATTATAATGTGAATTCAAAATGTTAAAATACAAATTGTTCCAGAGACTATCGGATATAGCCCAGAGTTCTTTGAATATATTCGATAGGCCATTGATTATATATTCCAGAGGCCATTGGATATAGATTAGAGTCTATTGGATGTAGTCCAGACGAATTTGCATTATAAGCCTAGAAAAATGAAAGGAAACGGAACTCACAACTGCGGTCAAGTAAAAACAATAAGAAGTTCTTGATTTCTCGAAAAGTAGTAATTGAATTATTGTGACACTTAAAAGCACTTTTCCACATAAAATAAAAGGTTTTCACTCAATACTTTATTTTTTTACCGCAAAAACTATACCGAGATTCCATCAAATAAAACAACTGAAAACATTTTTTAAAATTTGCGTAAAAAGTTTTTAAGCAAACAAGGGAAAGGTAAAAGTGATTCAATAAAATTCTTCCACACAAAAATACTGTTTTCTCTTCTGATAAAAATAATAGGAATCCGTATTCGAAGATCAAACAGTACTATCTAAAAATAACAAGGAATAAAAAATGGCGACACTGATTCTGCGTAAACGTGAGCTCGAAAATGACATTTTCTTTGCTTAGAAAAAAATCTTTTTATATCTTACAGATATTTTACAGGAATTTTATTTTTACAATTCAAGCAGAAATAAAAAAAACTTTGTTTGGCAGAAATTTTTCTTGAATTGCAAAAGAAAACAGTGATTTCGCTTTTGTGGGAAGTTATTCCTATTTTTGAAACAGTATAAAATTTATGAATCAGATAAACTTTATTAAAGCTTACAGAGAGAGAAAGATTCCTTATTTCTACAATGAAACCCCGGTTTTAAGTTTCTCAAAAAACTGGGTAAAAAATACGGGAAAACGTAAAACATGGGAAATACATAAAAAGTACCCGCTGAAGGGACCTGCTGGGAAAAAACGTAAAATACGGGGAAAACGTAGATTCAGGAGATGTAAAATTGGGGTTTAACTGTATTTCTTCAGCTTTTTAATAGAGAAACATTTACATGTAATTTATTTAGAGACGTATCTTCTTGATATTCATTAGCATTTAATATATTTAAAATTATCAACATATAATGTAGGTTACAGCAGCAGTATTAATCCTGTTGTTGTTGTTTCAAATACCACTCGGGTACCTGAGCCCGAGTAGATGAAATCTACTCGATTTAAAACAGAATAGGTGCAACTCTCGTTTTTAGGAGCTCCATCAAGGTGGAAGACCGTTATATCTCAAAAAACATGCCATTTATTTCTATTTCATTTATTTCACACTCCAGGGTCCCCCGTACCTACCACAGCTTCGTGGTTTAACCGGGATAGGGCCCTGAAGAGCGCTCTGTTTTTTTAATTTTGAATCAGAACCTAGGGTCGAGCAAACCCTAGGGCCCAGCACCCCCAGAGGTATCGTTTCACTTGGAGGACTTTGTGACCACGACATTTTTAACGCCTCCCAGCCACCATTAATCAAGGCAGTGGATCTTTGATCGGCTGGGATCGAACCCGGGTCCCTTCGGACACGAGTCCGATGCCTTCCCGATCGGGCCACCACGGCCCTAAAAAAAAAAAAAAAAAAAAAAAAAAAAAAAAAAAAAAACATGCCATAAGGACTCGTTGAAAGGGTAGGCATCCATTCATAACAAACTTTCACACACAGAAAGGACAGTGACAGGAGAGAGAATGTCCATGCCCGAACCGGGATTCGGACCCAGGCACCGCATCACGCCTCTGACTACTAGACAAGGTTGCCGACAGTATTAACCCTTGACATTTGATTCTTTTGTAACATAAATGGTGAAGAAGATGTATAAAGCCTCAAAAATATTATATATGTTTTGTTTTCTCCACTAAATTTTTTTGAAGTAGGAAACTTTCTAAAGATTTCTGTGGTATTTATTTGCAACTGGAAAGGTGCCATAGATGCAGAGACGCCCCGAACTTAAATCTTTGGAAGGGGAAATTCTCAAT
Organism: Uloborus plumipes; assembly: GCA_038373865.1. Lineage (NCBI taxonomy): Eukaryota > Metazoa > Arthropoda > Arachnida > Araneae > Uloboridae > Uloborus > Uloborus plumipes. The sequence goes on from JAXGGA010000029.1 coordinate 327,811, forward strand.
TTACTGCATAAAAGTCTGAATTTCACTGCATGCTAAAGCACGAACATGCACACATACCTATATGCAATGAGAAGACATATTAGGCATCCAATTTTTTCCAAGTTTTCTGAATCATTAGAAAAAAAAAAATTACCGATTGAGGAAGCTTTTGAAAGATCACGGTGACCTCAAATCGATTAGCCCCTGCGCAAGTGAAATAATCGCACATATAAAGCTATGTATGTAAACATTATAAAATATCTGAATGCGAAAATCCAAGTCTTCTGTGGTATAACACACCTCATTTCGCCAATAAAAGCTTAAAATATGAGTATTCCAGTTGAAAATAGAAAAATTGCTCAAAAATTATGAATTAATTCATAATGAGATATTCAAAACTGTCCTACCGTAAAATGGGGTGAGTCGGAACACTTTTCAGCTTTAATTGTAAAAATAGTAGTTAAAAAGATTTTTTTTTTAAATTTGATTTTGTGTAAAAACTTCGGTCTTGCTTTGCTTTTGATATTCCAAGCAAAGACAAAACATTTCGAACAGTTATTATTCATACATATAGGAATTTAGGGTGTTCCAAATCGCCCCGCTGATAGGGGTCAATCGGAACACATGTTAAAGTTTTTATTTTTTTTCAATTTAACCTGTAATAGGTCTCACAAACATGAGTAATATTGATGGGGGAGAATAAGAACTGATAGTTACTGTCAAATAAAAGTTTATTTTCTATACCAGTAAACGTTTATGATTTGTCAAAATTCTAAATAATTTTGAAATTACGAAAAATTAAAATTAATTTTAAGAAATGCTTTTGAATTAAAATACAAAGCTTTAAAATAAATTAAAGTCACTCATATCGTCCACAAATATGTACTTGGCCTTAAAACTAGCAGTTGTGGCTTGACTTAAGTTTTTTCATAACATGTTCTGGGATGAACGCTGCCTTTTCTTTAGTTTCTTGAAATCTCTGGGTTTCGGGGATTGTCCTGTAAGATTTTCTCACTTATTCATCATTGTCTGTGTGTTAGACTTTTGCTGCATAAAGTCTGTATGACTTTCCCCCATGTATTTTAGGTAAAAAGAAGTCTCCTGGAGCAAAAATCTTTTTAAATCTGCACTTTTCTGTCATTCTAAGATCTAGTTGCTCACGAGAAGAGATAAACAGTAATAAATCCTTGTTCTTGTCTTGACTAGAGAAATTGGGGTTAGAATCTTGATTTTTCAAACAGTTTCCTTTAAATAAGTTTGAACTGGAACAACAGAACCAAGTGTTCCGATACACCCCGCAATTTTTTTTCCTATGTCATTTTTTAGTATTCTTCATTTTTATGACACAATTTTTAAAAAATGTAAATTTTAATGTAGTATTCAGTTGCTCAGATACATGCATAATTGAAACATACCACTCTTAGGTTTAAATTATTGGAAGGTTTGTACTTACGTATGAAGTTTTGCAGTCTATGAAAATGTGATGTTTCCTAGCATTCCACGTGCAGCCCTCCTTATAAAGCAGTAACGTTGCCAGATTGACAAAAGTAATTTTGTCCTACTTCCTATAATCTGACCTTTCCGAAAAATAATTAATGGCGAAAAATACCCAATAGTATATTTATGAAGAATTTCTTTGTACGGTCGGGAAGTTTTGTTCTGATTAACCCCGCTGTTCCTATACACCCCATTTTACGGTACTTATTTTGTGATGTTCTTTCCAAAACAAAAAGAAAGAAATGAAAAATCACTTTCTGAATTCATTACAACTTGAGGATAAGCACTAGTATATAAACAATACAGAAAACACTACAATAGTTGAAACTATGGAACCTCGGTAAGTTGACATCCGCTTAACTCGACATATTTTCGTAGTCCCTTGGGATGACGAGTTACCAAGGCTCCACTGTATATATTAGTAAAGAATATGTACTTCATAAAGTTCATCTGATAAAACAAGGATTTAACAGATTTCTAGACTTTGCATGCAATTTTGTGAAAGCTTGATACGTTTGCAACAGTGGAATTGCCCAAAAGTCAAACCCAAAATCCGTTATCCATAAAAAGATCTGAATGTGTCCCAATAGTTCATAAGAGGGCAAAATCAGCGAAGCTTTTCTGCAGTTCCTGAACTTCTTTCCAACAGAAGCGCCAAAGCATTCCGTATTCCCCATCCCCCTTGCAACCCAAAACCACTTCGGGGGTGGTCGCCCCACTCCACACTTGTTTCTCGTGGAAACAGTATCGCTTGAAAAATACCAAATGCTCGCTGAAACAGGTGCAAGCGTTTCTTTCTCTTTGAAATAAGATCAACCGCCTCTTTGCTTGTTTGGCTGAGAATTTCCCAACTCCGCCATCTCAAGCGGTGGGGTTTTGTTTTTTTAAATTGCAATGTGTTTTCTAGATTTGTTATTTTCTTTTTTGAAGGAGCGCTAGGAAAAATGTTATTCGGTGAAATAGAAATAACAATTTCAAAATTTTCGCTTTATATTCAATAAAGCATTTTGTGGAAATATTTCAATGTACCTCAAATAAATCTACACATTTTTAATATTGCTAAGCGAATTTGAAACGCCCATACGGATTTTGTTTTGTCTTACTTTTTTCTATTCATTTTTTGATGTTATTTATTTACATTTTTTCACGATTTTCATTCAAGCATGTAATTAACCCATTAACACCCAGTGTCATCATCTTAGGTCACTTAAAAACTGCCATTCTTTTCCATGATTGGTTCCTAGATAGAAGATTTTGAATGGGTAGAAAGGCGTATATTAAGAGTATTTCAAAATGCTTTGGAAATGTTCTTTGATATCTGCATTTCTACCCATGTATATCAATTCGATGCATATCATTTCGATTCGATAGTCGATTAAAAAAAATCATTTGTTGGTTAATGAGTTTAATGCAAACTCCTGCTCTACTTTCTTAAGTGTTTTCAAACAAATTTTCTCTTAGTTTTTCTCAATGTTAAAATATAGAAAACTTGAAACGATTAGAAACTGTTTTTTTTTTTTTTTTTCCTTAATTAAAATTCTGTATTGAAGAAATATTCTTTAATTCTAAATTTAAAAAAAAAATCCAACTTTCGAAAAAAAACCTTGCCAATAATTATTTCTTCAGAATGAGAACGCTTAAATCTTGTCCGAAGCAGTCAAGGAATTCAAAATAGAAAAATTTATTCATTAAAAAATGTATATCAACTGCGAGGATTATTTTTTGTACATTTCCTTAACACCTTAAACTAGCGCCTCTGGTGATACCCTTGACAGCTACGCCACTGCTTTTATATTGTATTTATTGTATGGATTGCAGAAAATTGCATTGTTTTTTTTTTTTTTTTTTTTTTTTTGATAAAATTAGTCATCATAGTTTCTTGGTGAAGTTATACTTTGTTATATGAAATAACGTTAAAAATAAAACAATTTATAAACATAACGTTATAAAATAAGTTTAACGTTAAAAAAATATTCTTTCCCGCCGATTAATTGGCAAAATTTGACCAATTATGAATAATCGGCAAAGGGCCGATTAGGACCGATTAATAGAAACCGCCTATTAATCGGTGCATCCCCAGTAGGGGAAGACCACCTATATTGGACCACTGCTTAAATTGGACCTCGGGCCTAAAATCTAGTACAGAGATCTATACTACACTTTAACAGGGTTTGGGGTCAAAATGTCGCGGCCGAAATGTCGCGGGCCAAAATGTCGCGGCAAAAATGTCGCCGAGCCAAAATGTCGCGGGCTAAAATGTCGCGGGCCAAAATGTCGCCGGTCCAAATTGTCGCCGAGCCAAAATGTCGCGGGCTAAAATGTCGCGGGCCAAAATGTCGCCGGTCCAAAATGTCGCCGAGCCAAAATGTCGCGGGCTAAAATGTCGTGGGCCAAAATGTCGCGGGCTAAAATGTCGTAGGCCAAAATGTCGCCGGTTCAAAATATCGTCTGCCCAAAATGTCGCGGGCCAAAATGTCGCCGGGCCAGAATGTTGCCGGGCCAGAATGTCGCCGGTCCAAAATGTCGCCAGTCCAAAATGTCGCCGGTCAAAAATGTCGCCAGTCCAAAATGTCGCCGGTCCAAAATGTCGCCAGTCCAAAATGTCGCCGGTCAAAAATGTCGCCAGTCCAAAATGTCGCCAGTCCAAAATGTCGCCAGTCCAAAATGTCGCCGGTCAAAAATGTCGCCAGTCCAAAATGTCGCCGGGCCAAAATGTCGCCGGTCAAAAAGGTCGCCGGGCCAAAATGTCGCCGGTCCAAAATAACGCCGGTCCGAAAGGCTTCCGGTCCAAAATGTTTCCAGTCCAAAATATAGCCGTTCCTAAATGACACTAAGTGCATAGTACAGATTTAATGTTTCCAGCAATTCACAAATTCAACGCAGCTTAATTATGTAGCTCAATTTTACTTATAAGCTTATCACGATATGATAAATACACCTGTTTAGTAACTTTTTTTTAACGTAACAGTTTAAAAAATTAGCTTAATTTATTAACAAAAATGTAACTAAATTGATTTCTTCTAACGCTTAAATTATTTAAGCACCAAAATAATGCCATAGTTTATTCAGGGCTGTACTTAGGGCTCAGGAACGCTAAATTTCTTCCTTTTTAATACGCTTTTATAAGTTTCACATGTGGATTTGTTTGTTTTTTGTTTGTTTGTTTGTAGGTATGTAACTCTGACAAGGGGACCTTACAGGTTGTCACTCACCGATTTTGATGAGTTTTATATATTATGTAGAGGGACCCACCCTAAGTATTTCAGCAAAAGGATATACCCCAATGCGCCTTAGTTTCCGAGATATTATGATCCAAAGTTCAGCTCGAAGTTATTATAGAGGTACGGTTGAGCAGTGGTCACAACAGCTGCCGTAGCCCAGTGAGCAAGGTCCCCCACTTCGACCGCTGGAGGTCTGGGGATCGAGTCCCGTGACGTATTTTTTTTTTTTTCTTTAATATCGAAAAAAATTCGATGGTTAATGAAAAATCGTTTAATTATTCATTTTTATTTTATTTATTTATTCATTTAGAAAAGAATTTTTTTTTTCAATTTTTAATATTGTTAATTCACGGGACTCGATCCCCAGACCTCCAGCGGTCGGAGTGGGGGACCTTGCTCACTGGGCTACGGCCGCTGTTGTACCCACTGCTCAACCGTACCTCTGTAACAACTTCGAGCTAAATTTTGGATCCTTATATCTCGGAAACTAAGGCATATTGGGGCATATCCTTTTGCTGAAATACTTAGGGTGGGTCCCTCTACATAATATATAAAACTCATCAAAATCGGTGAGTGATAACCTATAAGGTCCCCTTGTGAGTCAAAGATAAAATTCAAGTTCTTTACAAACGTAAAAGTAATATGTTAAAAACCATTATTATTACTAAAGGCTAAACTATATTGCATGTTGATGTATAATAAGTGCATTAGCCATTAGTTCTGAGTAGGGCATCAATCGTCCACAAAATGCATATTATAAGCGCAAGTAAACTTAGCGGATATTCAACAGTTTTCAAAATCTTCTTTTGCATTTGATTTACTCTAAAAGCGTATTTTTTAGTTTTTTTAAAGTATATTTAGGATTATTTCTTTTTTTCACACAAAGAAATTAAACAAATAAATTTGCTGTTAAGGGTTTTTTTTTCTTTTGCAAAAACGGAATACCGTTTAATCACCGCGTAGCCGGCAATTTTCTTCTAGAACATTTTCTTTAAGAGTTATTTGGGGACGTTTGAAATCAAATTAGTTCATGTAATTATTGCTTTCTTTGTAACAACTAAGTGGTGGAAGGGGAGGTGAAATTTCAAGAGAAAAAATGGTATTATATTCAACTCCACATTTAAATACTGATTGTAACGAAGGTACAGTACTATGTCTGAGCTGATTAACGCCAGAAATGAATAAGCATCTCTACCTTTAAGATTCTTCTACAAACAAAATTTTGTCTGAATACTTGCATTACTTCTTGATATACATCACTCACAAATAATGAAAAATAAAAAGTTCAATTGCTCTGCTTCCTCGATGATGTGGCGTATCTTCTGTAGGTTTCCTATGGGCCAATTTTTATTTGATTTCGTCTGAACCTTCTTCAGACATAGTAATCACGCTATGCTGAAAACGTTCCATTACATTCTTGGATGTAAAAACTTGGAAGAACTAGCGGCAAAAACCAATCAGCACTGAACCACATATTCGTTGGTATATGTATGTACCGAATTTCATTCCAATTTACGCAGTAAGTTTTGTGGTAGAGTCGCCCCCCAAAAAAATGGGTCACGCAGATACACACTTACACATTTTCCTTTAAAAAATAAACGATAAAATTGAATTCAGCACACATCAGAACGAGTAAATTCTTCCAAATTGACAATTTTTCACTGATCCAATACTTTCTTTTACACATTTTATGAAGAAGAAAATAAAAACACCTCTATCATTTAAATTATATAGACTTGCTTTCGATCATGTAAGAAATTTTAACAAAAACAAATGTCAAACATTGTATATCTGTCTTATTCATTTCACATTTCTTCAACTTCTTTTTTAACACATAAATTTTCCTTTCGATATCAATTAAACTTGGCTTGAGCTGCTAATCTATTCGTTTTTAAGTTGGTAGATAGCGAGTCACGGTGAAACAAGCTATTGTAAATAAATAACGGACGCTTTTTTGATAACTATTTGTTTCTTGGAAAACGCTCGAAACGGTTACAAGCCGAAAGGGTAATTTTTTTTTTAGTACTTTTCAAAAATTTTAGTCCATTCTATCCTTAACGCACACGCTCATCAACAGCAATTAGCAATCTTTTGCTAATTTGGTGTAAAAAAGCCTTTTCATATAATTTAATTTTTGGTACTATCAATGTCGGATCTTCTACATTTTTGTCTGACGACATTTGAACTGGCGACATTTTTGCCCGCGACATTTTTGACCGGCGACATTTTGGACACGCGACATTTTGGACACGCGACATTTTGGACACGCGACATTTTTGACAGACGACATTTTGAACACGCGACATTTTTGACCGGCGACATTTTGGACACGCGACATTTTTGACCGGCGACATTTTGGACACACGACATTTTTGACCGGCGACATTTCGGACACACGACATTTTGGACCGGCGACATTTTGGCCTACGACATTTTGGACCTTCGACATTTTTGCTAGCGACATTTTGGACCGCGACATTTTGGACCGGCGACATTTTGACCAGCGACATTTTAGACCGCGACATTTTGGCCCGGCGACATTTTGGACCGGCGACATTTTGACCAGCGACATTTTAGACCGCGACATTTTGGCCCGGCGACATTTTGGACCGGCGACATTTTGACCCGCGACATTTTGGCCCGCGACATTTTTTCCCAGCGACATTTTGGCCGCGACAATTTGGCCCGCGACATTTCGGCCGCGACATTTTGGGCGTATACCCTTTAACAGTAGAAATATAACGTTTTAAGAATAAAATCAATGTGTATGAAGTTTCACCAGCCTGCGAACTCCGTAACGTTAGTTACGGCATGATTTATGTTGAAAACGTGTAAAATCTTATTTTGCGGACTTGTACCTAGTAAGATACTACTAAAACTTTTAAGCTGAGATAAACTGCTGTTATCTACTTACTAGCTGCCAGGGCAGCTAGATTAGCTTCCTGCGGCATGTTGATGCATAAGTTCCCCCCTCTCTAACTTTTACCTCATTCTGAAGTTATATCATTTGATATAATTTAATGTTCATTCGATTTCAAGACATACCACGCACGTGGCCCGGCGTTGCACGGGCACTTCGTGCCCTGAAAGTAGTGAGAAAAAAATTTAAAGAAACTACTCCCCGCCAAGGCGGCTCGCTTACAGGCGCTTCACGCCTTTACTTTTTTCCTATATAAAAAAAATAATTCGAATTATTGAGATGCTTCACGTCTTCAAGATGGTGAGAAAAGTTTCAGTAAGTTCAGCTCGCTCAAAGGAAAAAAGCAGACATAGATATTCAGTTTTTAATATAAGCAGATGGCTCTTCAACAAATAAATGTTTCAAAATATTACCAGTAGCTAGCGATAAAAATTCTACGTAAGTGGCCCGCTTATGAGTTTCGTGTTTGATTTAGTTAAGCCTTCATTCAAAATTCTCATTATCATTGTTATTATACTGTTTCATAGCAACGACGGTTTGCAAGAATGGATTTCATATTTAATCATTTATTAGGCTTAATCGCTTTAAACTTGACTACTTTTTAATTGATATCTTCGCTAATTAAAATCGTATAATTATATCAATTGAAACTAAAGAAGCTTGAAAAATTACCTATCTATCGGTACCTGGTTCGACTTTCAGTTCATTGGCGTTCAGGAGAAAGAAGCGTGACATAGAAAGATAGAAAGATAGTTAGAAAGAAAGATAGTTAGAAAGAAAGATAGTGAGAAAGATACTCAGTTTTTAATATAAGTAGATATTAAAAACTGAGTATCTTTCTCACTATCTTTCTTTCTAACTATCTTTCTATGTCACGCTTCTTTCTCCTGAACGCCAATGAACTGAAAGTCGAACCAGGTACCGATAGATAGGTAATTTTTCAAGCTTCTTTAGTTTCAATTGATATAATTATACGATTTTAATTAGCGAAGATATCAATTAATAAGTAGTCAAGTTTAAAGCGATTAAGCCTAATAAATGATTAAATATGAAATCCATTCTTGCAAACCGTCGTTGCTATGAAACAGTATAATAACAATGATAATGAGAATTTTGAATGAAGGCTTAACTAAATCAAACACGAAACTCATAAGCGGACCAGTTACGTAGAATTTTTATCGCTAGCTACTGGTAATATTTTGAAACATTTATTTGTTGAAGAGCCATCTACTTATATTAAAAACTGAATATCTATGTCTGCTTTTTTTCTTTGAGCGACCTGAACTTACTGAAACTTTCCTCACCATCTTGAAGGCGTGAAGCATCTCAATAATTCGAATGATTTTCTTATATAGGAAAAAAGTAAAGGCGTGAAGCGCCTGTAAGCGAGCCGCCTTGGCGGGGAGTAATTTCTTTAAATTTTTTTTCTCACTACTTTCAGGGCACGAAGTGCCCGTGCAACGCCGGGCCACGTGCGTGGTATGTCTTGAAATCGAATGAACATTAAATTATATCTAATAATATAATTTCAGAATGAGGTAAAAGTTAGAGAGGGGGGACGTTATGCATCAGCATGCCGCAGGAAGCTAATCTAGCTGCCCTGGCAGCTAGTAGCATTATAATCTGTGTTTAATAAGGATTACATCTATGTATTTACATGCGCGATTGTGATAATTTTTGACACAGAAATAAGCTGAAGAATAAAAAATGGCATGTTTTCCTTTATTGGACCGAAAAAAATTTCCTATATTGGACCGGTGGTCCAATTTAAAAATATGATTTTAAGCAAGACTTTTTGTTAATCGTAACATAAAGTAAATGACTCATCTGATTTAATGGCGTAGTTAAGATTATTTTAAGCATAATTTAACACCTATTCACAATAATCATTTTTACTTCCTTTTACGTAGTAAAGGAAGTATTGTGATCGCGAAAAAAAAAATCACTCAAATTCGAGTCTAAATTTTGATTTTGCTCACCCCCGAATGAATGTTCAGTAGTTTTTTCGACCTGTCAGCACGTGCATATGTACCTACCAACATATAAGCAGCCGAAAAATCCTTTTCAACCACCCCCGAGTTAATTACGACGAGTTTTCTCGTGACGTCTGTATGTACGTGTGTGCGTATGTATGTATGTGGGTCGCATAACTCAAAAACTATATGCCGTAGAAGCTTCTAGCTTGGTATGTAGGCTCTGAGGATGGTCTAGTTGTGCACCTCCCCTTGTGGTTGCAATCGAATGTTCCCAAGGGGGTGTTTTACCTTTTTTTTGAAATAAATCAGTGTTAATTTCAATGCAGACTCAAGTGATATGAATTGGCGCGACCATTTGGCGATATGTCGCCAAGCTTTTGGTCGCCAAGGATTTGACGCCAACTTGGCGACCTATCGCCAAGTTGGCGACAAATTTGGCGAAAAAATTATATTTTGAATTTGGGTTCAACTTGGCGCTATTGGCGATATTTTGCGAAAAATTCACTGAATGATATTAAAATCCCCAATAATTAGAAAATTAACCATTGTAAAATATTTTTTGCATTGTTTCGTGACAGATGAGGGGAGTAAATATTTGAATTGTTACCTTGCTCACTCCAAACACTTTTTTTAACACTTAAGGCAACTACTAAGAAATTTACACGTAAAAGGAAGTAGTGTGGGGTCCATACCAGATTTTTTTTTCAAGCACATTTTCGAGTAGCAGCTAATTCTTAAAATGTATGTTTTTTTTTCTCTTTTTCCATTAAGCTGCAGTTTCAAGTTGCCAAACATAGCTATTAATTTTAAAAAAATTTATGCTGGTTTACCGAGGAAAATAAAATGAAATTCTTCGATTTGTTCGAAAACTTTTTAAAAAGAAACAATTTATATGCTACTAAAATGTTCAATGTAGATGAAGCCCGGTCTTTTCACTGTCTAAAAGCCTCAAAATATATTGACGTATTAAGGTAAACACCAGTTTGGAGCACTAATGCGTGGTGAACTATTTGCTGCATGAGTGCAGCAGAATTGCTAGCCAAACCCCCCGGCCCCCTCCCCCCATGCTTATTTTCAAAAGATTATGTTCCATGTATAGATTTATCGTAAAAGCACCCCCTGGTGAGCAATGTGCTTGTACAAAAAAAAGGTTGGATCACAAACGATAATTCACACAATTGATACAAAATTTCATCAAAACCGTTAAGCCAAGCAATAAAAAGGGATGTTTAATAGATAGACGCAGCACTTACATAAAGAACATAGATGCAATAACCTTGGATAACGAGAGCGATATAATAATGCTTTCTCTTTGAGCACACCATGCATCCTCTACAGACCTTATATGTGGCCTTTTTTCCGCCTCTGTCTACATATTTTAATCGAGCATGTGATACATAGATGCGAGAACATTCAATGAGATCCATTTCCCAATATCGAACTCGAACAGGAGAACTGTTTAATAACTCTTATGAGCAAACCGCAGTCAAGGCCAGGGCAAATGCTGTAAGTAGATTCTAAAGAACAGGAGTTTGACCTGTTAATTGACATATGTTTAATGACATTGCCTTGGCTGTATCAGAGTTAGTGGTAAGTTGTCTAGATAAAACTACTCAAAGTGAACGAGCTACATATTCGGTGTAAGTTGTACTATTGAAGCATAGTACAGAAAAAGTCACACAAGAAGAAGCAAAAAACTGCACAAAACAATTGTTATTGCAATAATTGTCGTAGAGATGAAGAGCAAAACATGATTAAGTGAATGAAATGCCATCGGTGAGTTTATCAACACTGCTTAAGTGAGACCGAAGCAAAAGAAATTCTATTGCAAATCCAGGAAAAAAGATGTGTAGTTCAAATATAAATTATTCTATGATTTCCGGGCACGGTCCAATTTAGGAATCGCATGGTTCGTTATAGGTGTATATATTCCTAAATTGGAGTTTTGCAACTTTTTGTAAAATATTTTTTTAAAAAATAATTTCCATATTTTTAGAAAATATAAGCTCCTAGGGCGGTTCTGATTAAATTTAGCTTACGATGCCCTATTTTGTATTTTTGTTTTGCTTCACAGTGAGAAACACAGGCTGTTCTTAGGGGGTCCAATATAGGCGGTCTTCCCCTATATGGCATACATTTTCTTTCAATGTTTTTTTCAATAAGGTTTTCAATTTGTTTCGAAGTTCTGTCTCTTTTATATCCTACTATTCAGACATCAAACCCCCCCCCCCCCTGTAAAACAACATCTCTTCTCCATTTATCGAGTATTTTATGACAATCTGAGCACATGAACTAAAAATACACACTAACGAGAATATTTTTAAAAAATAACATCATAACATTTAATTTATCGATCTGAATATCAATGTAAACACATTTATTTTCACTTTAAAATTCCAAAACACTTTTTCCCCCCATTAAAGTACATCGTTGAAGGAAATTGTCTCTCACACTCGAGAGCAAAGGAATTCTTTTTAATGATTTTTTCCCCCATCTCGCTGCTGAACGAAAATAAAACTCAGTATCAAATAAAATATAAGGGGGAGGGGGAATCCATTTTGCAGAAAAATAGTGTGGTTTTTAAATTGCTTTCGTTTTCAGTGGTGGGTGGTACATGTACTTCATAGCAATTCCAATTTAATAGCTGCAAAAAGCAATAAGAAAATAGAAGCTTCATTATTGAAAAAAAATATTAAAAGCTTGTTTCGTTGTAATACCTCGAAAATCATGAAGGAAAATGAATTCGAGATCATTATGATACGAAAGAAATAACTGGAATTTTCCCTTTAAAGCAAGTTATTAATAGCATTTTATCATGCACAGAATAGTTTATTTATAGCAAAACCGCTTATGTTATTTTAGTTAACTTTTTTTTTCTCTTTTTCAATTTTTATTGCCTCAAATTCATAGCTGCTTGTATTAAAACCGAAAAGGAAAGTTTGTCCATTTATACATTGATCAACATTAAGCAGCTGTGGCTATGATTCTATGAACTATTACAACCCAATTTAAATCGCATTTAAATCCCACAGCCTCAGTTAAAGTTATTAAAACACTTTTTACCCGACGCAACCATTAAAGTTACATTAAAAACACAATTACGAAATGAGTATTTTCTTTAAATATTATTACATTTGATATATTCTGTACAAACAGCGCTGCCACGCTAAATTAAATTTTCTTTAACCCGTTAATGCCTAGCTTCCCTTTTTATGGATGGTCCAAAAAAAGGGTCTGAATTTCCCCAAAATGAACATTTCAACCAAATAATAGTGTTCAATTAGTACCTTGGTATTGTTTCAATTCGTTATTAACAGATTGCAGCGCATAACCATTGTAAAGTGTGTTCTGTAGCAGTTTTAATGTGATCTTTATCAAAAATCATTGTTCACAATCTCAAGAAAAAAAGCTAAGTTTTCAAAGTTGTTCCCAGTTTATGTCAACTGCTAGTTTTATTTCTTCTTATAAAATGTCTTTTTAAATATTATATCGTAGGCAGATAAAAATTTTAGTAAAAAAATTATGTGTCCTCTAGGGTCTATCGTAACTTTTAAGGGACGATTTTTCTTTCCTTAATAAAACAATTATTTTTTGCATAATATTTTTTTTATTATTTTTCCTGTCCATAAAACACTATTTGTAACCAGTACACAAAATATCTTTGGAAAAAAAATTCAGGCATTAATGGGTTAAAACAACTCTATGTACTTAGTTTCCTTTAATCAATGTCTGTAACTATTTATTTTGCGAAATGTGTATCTGTTACTTTGTAATCGTCGAGCATTTTAATAAAGTTTTATGAGTGTACGTTCGAATTTTTAACATTCTAATGAGTTGTTTTAAACTGGTGAACAAAATTCTTCTACCAGCTGGTCCAATTTTAATATTCTTCTTACAGCTGGAAGCTCATGGTACTTGAAATCAGCCAGTTCAAAAGAGTACCGCCCAACAATGCCTTAAAATGTCAATTCCTGAAGAATGAAAATCGAAAACCGATGAAAGAAGCGGAAATTTCTTTTTTTTCCATTCAAGATTGCTCAATGAAAAATGTCATCGAATATTAGATTTTATTGACCTATGTCCATAACAAAAAAAAGCTGGACTTATTCTTTTTTTTTTCCTTTAATATATCTCGAGACGAAGACAGATTTAACTTGCACTACATAGTTTGATTCTTTTTTTCCCTTAAATACGCCATCCCTTTGTACAAATTTAACAATGTTAATTGAAGCAAATTATGGGATGACGTATGTGAAAATTTACAAACAACCCTCAATTGTAAACATTTAATTTCGTTCGTTTTTCAGAAGAAAAATAATTTTGCTTAATAAGAAAAAATATAAATGTTCACATAAAGGTAATAAAAAAATAAATAACTAAAGTCAATAAAAAACAAATAAAACTAAAATAATAGCAAAATTAAAATTCCATTTCTGTCTCTTTTTTTCCAAACAGAAATAATTTTTAATAATTCTTTATCGTAATGAATGCGTAAATATTACTGAAAACTATTAGTAACGAGATCAAAAGTTAAATTTAAGCCACTGACTTACTTAAAGTTTTTACTCAAAAGAAAGAAAAAATAAATAAAATTAATAAACAATGTAAAAAGAGATATTTTTTTCCCATATAAATTAATAACAGAAAGCACCGAAATCGATATCGGATTTTTACTTGAAGATTTTAGATGATGATTACTTCATATTTACAACTTCACAAGAACCTTCTCAGGCCTTTTTTTTCTTTTTTTTTTGAAGAAAAAAGCTGGAAAGCTAACCAAAATATAGATAAAAACTGTGAGAAGAAAATTTTCGTTTTTTGAAGAACAATTTTTTTGAAGAACAAAGCTGAGAAGCTAGCTGAAAACTTCCAAACTACATTACTGAACTACAACTAGGTAAAAGTAAAAACACTGAAATAGTTCTTCGCATTTTTTAACTCATTCATTAAGTGATAATAATAATGACAATAACAACAACAAAAGTAACAATAATAATAACAATAACAACGACGATTATGACGTAATCATGATACATATTCTTATGGTTTCTGCGTTGAATAGCCAAAACACTTCTGCATGTTGAAGAATCTGAAGCAAAGACAGTTGCAGTATTTGTCTCATACAAGCTTTTCTGAAATAAATGTGTCTCTTGTGTTTTTTTTTTTTTCCTCACGAATTGAGACTTCATGATATGGCTTTCACTATGAAGTAAAAAAATTAACACTTTTTAAAAACTACAAAGAAGCTGACATGTTACCACACACTTATCCCCTCAGCTACGCAATGAACACTTAATACAAGCGCAATAATGTTACAACCGGAGATAACTTTCAACGTCAAGACCATTTATTTAGACTTAGTTAACATTGTTTGTCTTTGATTTTATGCTATTTTATTTATTAACTGCAAGCTGAGTTGCTCGGCTCTGCCAGGTCTATAACTTTAAAATAAAAGTTTTATCAATTGGCTCGTGTCTATAAAAGCCCCGATTTGGTTAAAGTCAATATTTCGCAACTCACGAAGTTTAAAAATTAATCAATCTCCAAACATTTTTTTAAATCGCCCGCTAAAGGTAAACACCCGTATCTTTTTTTCTGTGTGAAGTTAGCGGTTAAGTGTTTTCAAAGCCCCTGGAAGGAAATCCCCTTAACAGGTATTTTTTACGAGCTTTCCAATGAAACCAAAATCGAGACGATCCGATGATTATTTCAGGTAGAAAGAGCCATTTTAAGCTTTTTTTGGGTTCTTAAATTAAAATTCAAACCGTCTTGTACTTTTCTGGGGTTTGAAAACATTCCCACGACCCTTCCCAGATGCTGAAGTAACTTCTTGCCAAATTTGGTCCAGATCCGACGAAAACTGAATTTATATAAGGAACATACATACACACATACACACGCACATATACACTGAAGTGACAAAAGTCATGGGATAGCAATATGCAAATTTTCAGATGGCAGTAGCATCGCATAGAACAGGTATAAATGCGCAGTGCTTTTACAGAGCTTTCATTTCTGTTCAAGTTATTCATGTGAAGAGGTTTTAACGTGATGATGACCGCACGACGTGAATTAACAGACTTTGAACGCGGAATGTTAGTTGGAGCTAGACGCATGGGTCATGCCATTTCGAAAATCGTTAGAGAATTCAACATTCCCAGATCCACTGTGTCAAGAGTGTGCAGAGAGTATGAAATTTCAGGCATAACATCCCACCATGGACAGCGCAATGGTCGACCGCCTGCACTTAAAGATCGAGACCGGCGACGTCTGCAAAGAGTCGTAAATTCTAACAGACAAGCAACACTGCGTCAAATCACCGTAGAAATCAATGTGGGACGTACAATGGACGTGTCTGCTAGAACTGTGCGGAGAAATTTGGATTTCTTGGGCTATTCCAGCAGAAGACCGACTCGAGTGCCTTTACTGACAGAACGACATCGCTTGCAGCGACTCTCGTGGGCACGTGAGCATATCGGTTGGTCCCTAGATGAATGGAAAACCGTGGCCTGGTCCGATGAGTCACGATTTCAGCTGGTAAGAGCCGATGGTAGGGTTCGAGTGTGGCGCAGACCCCACGAAGCCATGGACCCAAACTGTCAGCAAGGCACTGTTCAAGCTGGTGGTGGCTCCGTAATGGTGTGGGCTGTTTTTTCATGGCATGGACTTGGTCCTCTAGTGCGACTGGACCGAACATTGACTGGAAATGCTTATGTGCAGCTACTTGGAGATCACTTGCAGCCATTCATGGACTTCATGTACCCAAACAACGATGGGATTTTTATGGATGACAATGCGCCATGTCACCGGGCCACAACTGTTCGCAATTGGTTTGAAGAAAATTCTGGACAATTCCAACGAATGATTTGGCCACCTAGATCGCCCGACATGAATCCCATTGAGCATTTATGGGACACCATCGAGAGGTCTGTTCGTGCCCAAAATCCTGCCCCATCAACGCTTTCACAATTATGGACGTCTATCGAGACAGCATGGCTCAATATTCCTGCAGAAGACTTCCAACGACTTGTTGAGTCCATGCCACCTCGAGTTGTTGCACTTCGCCGGGCAAAAGGAGGGCCGACACGATATTAAGAGGTATCCCATGACTTTTGTCACTTCAGTGTATATATTTTTCAGGGCCGTATTTAAGGGGCGGATTTTTAAGAATCAAATCCCCTCCGAAACTTTTCAAAACTGTTCCAAAAAATGCTTTTAATGCCCTTTTTGATGAAAAATAACATTTTTACAATTTTATTTAAATTTTCTTATTTACTTTTCAAATTCATTCCAATCCCTATTCAAATCCAAGGGCGAAGATGCTTTGTACTCAGCAGAAATGTTTCCCCTCAGTGGAAAAAGTTATTTTATTTTGCATGTTAATGCCCCTTAAGCATCTAGTGTAACAAAAAGCAATAGAATATGGAACATAAAATCAAATTTTATTATCATGCAGATTTCACGGGAAATGTGTTGGCAAAACCCTCTCCGAAACAATAGTCTGTTTACAGCCTTGATATTGTTCGTTTTATTTAAATGGATTAAGCAATGACAAATTGCTATATGCTTTCATTTTGGACCTCAGTGGTTTCTTGTTCAGATTGGCAGTCTGCCTGCATGTCGCGTCTCTGTGGTCCATCTCTTCGGAGCCTGCTCACCATCCCCTGCTCCTTCTCCATTCTGGACATGGTGACGCAGTCTGCAAAGGTCTTGCGGCATCATCATTCTGGACATGGTGGCGCAGTCTGCAACAGTCTTGCTGCACCATCATTATGCACATGGTGGCGCAGTCTACAACAATCTTGCTGCATCATCATTCTGGACATGGTGGCGCAGTCTGCATCAGTCTTGCGGCATCATCATTCTGGACAAGGTGGCGCAGTCTGCAAGGCTTGCTGCGTCATCATTCTGGACAAGGTGGCGCAGTCTGCAACAGTCTTGCTGCACCATCATTCTGGACATGGTGGCGCAGTCTGCAAGAGTCTTGCTGCACCACCATTCTCCATATGGTGTCGAAGGAGCACACACACATACACCTAACGCAATTCGTCATTGCGAAAAACAATTTGAATTCGAGATGCCAAAAATCAGTCATTTTTTTTAATTTATTTATTTGTTTAAATATTTATTTTTGTAAAAATTTGAACTAAATCAATTTTAATTTACCGAAATTTGATAAAATTTCACTAAAATGAAGAATATGCTTTGAAGTTTCCCTAATTTGTTTCATAAAAGGAAACTAGCAGCAGATTTCTTTTATCATTTGATATTTATTGGAAAATGTATTTTCTCAAAAATATCTTCTCACTGAATAGGAAAAAGAAAGATTATTGTTTATTTTTGGATATTCTTCCCGCAAATACAAAAGTGGTATTAAACAAAAAAAAATATCTTTCATATCGATTCGCCCTGCATAGTGAAAGTTGTAGTCAATCGACTTGCAAACGATTCGTCACTGAAACTTAACAGAGAAATGAAAGTATTATCCGAAAATACTTCTCAAAATGTTCTTTCTCACCCAATATTCTTAGAACGCAGTCAGTGGCGGAGCATAAGCGTCAATAAGAAGCTAAAATGAAACGTTCACTCGAAAAGAAGATATTTTCCTCTTTTCTCATGTTTAGAAATTCAATTTTGCCGATACTTCAAGACATTTTTTGAACGCAGATCGCTGTGAGGTTTTCAAGATTAGTTATAAGTTTATTTTTTGAATAAATTTTTGCTTTTAAAAGCACTACAGCTTAAGAAAAAGACTAAAGAGGGCGTTATGATTTCAAAAACCAATTTAAGGGAAGTAAATAAAAATCTGTGAAAAATGATTTACTATTTTGTTGATACTAATCTTTCGCAGAATACCTAAAATTTCTCCCAAATATATTTTGTAAAACTCCTCTTACTGTTGTGTTCCTTTTCATTTTTTTATTTCATGTAAATATTTTCTTACGCATGAATAAAGAAAGGCAATTCGCAGCTCTTAAGTTTGAATGCGCCACCTTGTGGCGGATTAAGAAATTAGCGCATAAGGTAAAGCATTTCAATTTTACCCAGACAAGGCAGATGATGTCTTGTTGAACAGTTGATTTCAATCATGAATTAGAAAAACACCCTAATTTTATTTATTTGCTAAGCCCTTGAATGCTAAATTCTAACTTTTATTAATATCTTAGAATGAAAACTTAACAATAGCAAACACAATGTTTAAAAATATTAGACTGAATAAAATCAATTATTTCTGAAATCAGGCGGTACCTCAAAAAGAGCCACATATGTAGCAAAATGTATTTAAGAATTCTCACTACTGAATAAACTTTTTTTTTAATTTAATTCGTCTCCAAAGGTCAAATGATAACGCTTTCAGCTTCATCTGGAAATAGTTTAACAAGGCGATAATTATCCGATACATACATTTATTTCTTATTTCTTATTTCTTATGTAATTCCATTTTGAAATCACCGTAAAAGAAAACAAATGAACTAAATTTTCATCTAACTTTTCAAAGCAAATATTGTATAGGAGCCAATATTTAGAAAAGTGCCAATTTGAAGTTGGAGTTTTCTGATAAAAAAAGTTTTTTTCAGGAAAAAATTAATATTGGATTCTAAGTCTAAATTGGGTCTAAATGCAAGAAAATAAAAGGGGGGAGGTCAAGGAAGTTATTTACCCCCTCCTTAGATTACTCACTTTTAAGCCGTTACAGATCTGATGAGTGTTACAGATCTGATGTTAATATGAGTTACATATTTGAGTTTATGCTTTCAGTCTTCGTTAACATCTCTAAAAATGATATCATTTCCTTGCATTTTTAACATAGAATTCTGATAATTATATTAAAATATATATATATTAGCTAAAAAATCAAATTTCATTATAAAAAAGCATTTCTTGGAAATAAAAATGAGCGATAAGGTTTTTAGATAAAATAAATTATAAGATTACCAAATCCAAGCTAATAACACATTTGTTTTGTTTTGAAACAACACACAACTTCAACTTTTTCAACACGCAACTCTGCTGCTTCCTTTTCTTTAATTAGTTGCAGGAAATTTAATTTCTTGATCAGAAATTCAAATTTAGCATGCTAGTTATTATCTAGTTATCTAGCGAAATTATGAGAAATTGAAGCACCAAAAAAAATAAATAAATAAATAAAATAATAATAATTAATTAACTTAATTTCTGCAGTGTCAATTTTTCTTATTTTACTAACTTCTATTGTCAGGTCATACAAACCACAAATGAAGCAATTGTACTAAAACTAATTGCTTTTCATTTTTTAAGAACAAAAATATTCAATATATATGGCTAAAACCTATGATTTTTGCTTTTTAATAATTCTGAAACGTGTGAGTTAGTTCGGTAACATATTCGCTGTTTTTCAATGTTACCGCTCTGACTGTTACCGATCTGACAAACTGACAAAGTTTTTTTTTTTATTTCCGAGTCGATCGCGCTAAACCAAAATCAAACACGTGGTTTTTTTCACTTGTAATAAAGGACTATACTTATATATAAAATAATTTTTAAAATAATAAAAACTGCGCATTTTAGCGCGTGTTACCGATCTGATGACTTAAATGACACACATTTTATAAAATCACTTTAAAAAATCTTACCTACAATTTTAGATGCAGAAATGCAAATTTTTAATTACGATGCGATAAAACATCCCACCAGGTACTCAGTATCACGTGGTATAGGTGCAGGAAATGATTTTGGGAGCCTAAACATAGATCGGAAGTTATTGTTACCGCTCTGACGGCGGAACTAGGGACACGCTTATTTCGCATCGGCTAGAAAATCAGGAATCGATTAAAACAAAAATGAAGTAAAATATTAACAAAGGGGTAAAAATAGAATCGTTTTTTGTGCAAGTGCGTTTTTTTGGGAAGTTAGAAAGTGCGCATGACCTGTTTGCATGCTAAGCTTTGCTACTTGGGACACGTTACCGATCTGATTTTTGATGTATAAAAACAATATTTTCTGAAGAAAAAAATTTTTTTTTCTGATGTTATTAGATGAAATGAAAGCAAAACTTATCTTCTTTCTGGGGAAAATAATTTTTTTAACTAGTTATTGAAATACTAGTGAAAATTCACTTGGGACTCAAATTGGCACTTTTCTAAATATTAGCTCATAGCTCTTCTCGTATGACGAGGAATTTTTCAAGCATGTCTTCGAAAGTTAGCATCTTTCAATTCCACCTAACTACTAATTTTTATCTAATTAAAACAATGTCTTCATATCTTGTTTTATATACTATTACGGCTTATATTCTTTTTACTCTCTGTTAAAACGATGTTTTTTTTTTTGCTGTTAAACCAACCATTATTATTCATGATTCATGTTGGTGGGGTTTTTTTATTTATATTTCAGAATAAAACTTAGCAATAGCTAACTCAATGCTTAAAAACTGAATAAAATTAACTAATTCTACAATCAGGGGAGCACCACAAAAAAAGCCCCATATGTGGCAAAATACATTTAAGAATTCTCACTACTCTAAACTTTATTTTTCTTTTAATTTTTTATTTTAGTTTATTTCATTCATTTATTTATTTATTTTACTCTGCTGCAAAAGATCTCACGACTTTCTGTAAACTATTGCAGTTAAGTCTAGTAATTTCACTTTTTAGTCCATTTCAAAGGGTAACTCAAATTTTTAAGACCGGGTAAATATTATTTTCTTCATATAGCACAAAATCTGAAACAATTTAAAGTACTTCAAATCACAATCTACTCTTTGCAATAGATGAATCCCTTATAGGTTTTTAAACTAACGATGCACATACTTTGCCGTTTCCTTTTTTTTCCTCAGAAACTGAAAGTTTTAGCTCGGCATCTCGTCTTATCATGTTTTGACTACGCTATTGGAATACGCTTAGCTTATAGAACGGGTAGCCATTAATTTTTCAGCTTCCCTCAAGTCCTTTGTGCTCAGAAATTTTGCCCGCGCAATAAATCTTTCCAGCCAATCAATAACCTCCAGAAAAATTAATGATTTTAACTTAAACTCCGCGCGCAACACTCTGTCATCCTATTTGGCTTTACTTTATGCAGTGTGCGTAAAAAGGAAAGATGGATTATTTTTATCGCGTAGGATTGAATTAGGGCCCTGCTCCACATTGACGTAAAGCAGAAAAATAAATCAGAAACGTAAAACGGATTAAATGGTATTCCTATGGAAAGTACCCGGATTTTCGGTTTCTGCCTTCGGTTTCGGTTGCGTTTTCTGCTGATGTAGAGCAGGGCACTTACTCTTTTTAGAGAAAGCTAGTTTTAAACAAAGGGAGTGAACGACCCTATGGATATATGAAGCATTCGAAATTTTCATTGTTACTATTAGGTTGGTGCGTATGAAATGTCGGATTCTTAAGTGATTGTATAAAACTGCATATCTTTCTTCAAAAGCTGTTTATTCAATCGAAGTATGCTCCATTCGCTTCAATACACTTCTCCCAACGAGATTTTAAAACGTAGATGCCTGTCTTAAAAAAATTTTGGTCTTTAGAATTAATAAACTCTGATATCGAGTTTTTTAGACTGTCTTCATTTTCATAGTGTTTGCCCCTTAAAAACAGCTCTAAATGCTTGAAAAAATGAAAATCGGTCGGCGAGAGATCCGGTGAATATGGTGGATGCTGCAAAACTTCATATTCCAGTTCGTTCAGTTTCGCAATTGTTTTGTGTGTCGGCAGAATTCATATCGGCAATAAACTCAAAAGAAATAACAAAAGGGAAGACCTTCGAGAAAACCTATTTTGCTGAAATGAGTCTCTGGCAATGGACAATACGACTATGAATGAGGTTATGCCAAAGACAAAAGTATAACGAAAACAGGGAGACAAACATCCGCATATAAAGAGAATCCGACATTTCATACGCACCAACCTAATAATAGGAAGATAAAGGTATATACGGTAAGAACTAGGGTAATTATTCGACAACCTCAGTAAGTCAACATTTATTTCTCCAATGGTTGGTCCAATGTTAATTTGAATGGATGCAGACTACTCTAACTTGAAACACATTTACTGGAACTTCTGTAAGTCGACATCAACGTACTATTTTAGTCCATGGTTTGCTACCGGTATTCTTTCAAATTTACCATTTCTAAGAAAGTCTTGCTCATTTAACTCATTGTTTTCCGGAAAGAGCTCTTCTTAGGAATTTCCACTAGTACCTAGAGGAGGAAGCTTTGCGCTGTTGGAACAGTCCCAGGCAGTGGTTGGAAAAACTACATTTCTTTTGTAGCGAACAGCAACTACAACTACTTTGTTTTAAATGTAGTAACTACAATTACAACTACTTTATTATAAATGTAGTAACTACAACGACAACTATTTTTATATAAATGTAGTAACTACAACTACAACTACTTTTTTTTAAAGTAGCGACTACAAACTACTTTTGAATTGTAGTCGATACTTTAAAAAAAAAAAGAAAAAGCATACACCGTTTGAGGATTGACCGAAAAAATTCGAAAAGTGGTTTACGTTAATAAATTCACTCATTTGAATCTGGACTAGAACAAGGATTTGTCTTTGAATTTATTTGCTATTTTTCCTTTTTGTTCCTTTTTTTGCTAAAATTTGTGCTTTTTAGATTTTTTTTACAATATTTACGAATATTCGCCACAAGAAAGGATTCAAAAGTTGAAAGATTGATCGAATTCAACTTTCACCTTTTTTTATAATTCCTTGCCAGGGAATATTAAGGAACGTGAAAAATATTTGAAGGAATATTAAAATTACTATGCCAAACGAACCAATGACATCAAGCAGATCGAATCTATTTCGTGAAAATGAAGTGTCTAAGATCAGCATTATGGTTCTTATTTGTCAGTGTGTCCGCTCCTGTACTCGTGCAAGATTTGCACTAGTCAGTCAATTATACCTTGTTTTTTTCCTTCATTCCCTTTTTTTTTCATTTATTTGTTTATTTTTTTAATTTAAAAGTAGTTTCCAGAAATCGCTACAAATTACTATTTTTTTGTATCGCGCTACTCATTACTCTTCTTTTTTTAAACACTACAAACTACTAGTTTCGCTACTAGTAGCGAGCTACTTCCGATCACTGGTCCCAGGGCGAGGAAAGGGGTGGAGAAACATAGGGCAGTCCAGATTAGAAACAAGGCAGTACCAGCATGACACACATTTTTCAAACAAGTGTATATAAGCTGGGTTTTTCTCTTTCATAAAGAGCTCTCATCTCTTTTTAAAAGTTTTGGATTTATTTCTAATAATATATTCAAAATTATTTTATTTATTTTATGTTCTTCTCAAAGAAAAAGAAAGGAAGGCGGGAAAAAAATCATTTACGGAAATTAATTTTATAACGTTGATGATAAGCCACTAGTAAATAAGCAAAACAGAAAACACTACAATAGTTGAAATTACGGGACCTCGGTAAGTTGGCACCCGTTTAACTCGACATATTTTTGTGATCCCTCAAGTTGTCGAATTACCGAGGGTCCACTGTATTTCGTAGTGAATACGTCACTTTTATTAATGCTACGTTCTTTCAATAATTTCATTCTAAGGGTTGATTTTTTTAATGACTCAAGAGCTTCAAGATTTTTTTTTTTTCTTTTTTTGACTCCGGCTGCATCTTGTAGTACTGGAAAGCTGCTTCTTATAGTACTTCTAATTGCTGTTGTTTCAAGGAAAATGTACCGCATTGCCACGCATTAACTGGCATGCCGCAAAATTCATGGGTGACCAGAATTTCAATAACCCTTGTCTGGTCCTTTACTGCATGCTGGAAAAACCGAGGCTAGAAAAAAAAAATAATAATTTAATACTGTAAAAAATACATATTCAACTTTAAAAATAATATGAAATCTACATACTGAAAAACTAACCACAAAAGTCTTATTTGCACTTTTTATCAAAATTGAATTAGGGTCAAAAGGTAATTCTTTGCAAGAGTCATTCCATAGAAATGTCAACCTCAGCCGAAGAAAGAAAAATACCGAAGTGAAAAAAGTATCAAAAAATAAATAAATAAAAATCATACAACATAAAAAAGTAAAAAAAAATGAAGAAGTATTATAATTATCACTGAGATTCGCCATAATAAATAGTTTGTAGTTTGTTTACTGCTTGTTATTCGATAGTTACGTTAGTCACGTTACGTTAGTCACACTCCATCTTGAGTAAAAGTGACACTTAAGACTAAAAAAAATAAGCTTTAATAAATGTGTTTTATATTTTTAAAAGCCAACTTTCCACATTTTTCAAACATATCATTCAATTTTTAACATTTGTTTAACTTTGAGGAATTTTCGCCTCACAGCATGAGCATTCATTTTCAAGGTTGCAAAAATGTTACGTTAGTCACGCTGCTATTTTGGTTGAAAAATATCTACTGTCAGTAATTTTGTTTTAAATTCGTAGCAGAAATAACACATAGATACCATGTACATTGTAAATCCATCAGCATAACTAAAAATATTTTTTATCCTTTAAGTTACAAGTAAAAACAGTTACAAAATCAGCTCTGAATGTTACGTAAGTCACTATGGAATGACGGGCAACATATATAACCTAAGTACCTTGTTTTATGGTCATTTATGAATGAGAAGAAATAAAATAAAATTTCTGAAAAAGGAGCATCTAACTGAAATACATGGAGGCATAAAACTTAAAAAAAATTTCTACTTAGTACGGCAGTGTAGACCTTTTATTAGAATTAAAAAACTGCTTATAATTTCGCAAAAAGATTAATAAACGATAGTAAGATAACGCACCATCCAAACCACCACGATTTTTTTCATCCCGCAAACCTGGAATTCATTGGTTTGTTGTTTAAAAAAAAAGGTTACTTCGGGTACCGTAAAGTCGGGTTACTGGACCCTAAGGGTTTACTTGAGCCCATTACAGTAAAATGATAAAATCTAGGTTTGGTACTTATTAGTTGAAGACTTGCACGTAGTTCCTCGTTTCTCCTCTAGGTAGAAGCACTCTGCATACTCTAATGCTAGTACCAAACCCAGATTTTGTCATTTTACTGTGGGCTCAAGTAACCTCCTTGTGGGTCCAAGTAACCCGACTTTACGGTACTGTCTGTTTGCGTAAAAAGGGGGAGACAGGTTTAGGAAGCGCACTTCCCGATGCCTTCAGTTTTTGTTCGCTTGCTACTTCCTCGTTGCATTACCCCCCTATTTCGAGAAAGTCAGAAGAGACTTGGCGCGTGCGCAGATTCGACGGAGGTCTCGCGAAAAAATGTTAGACAGTATGTATCACAATTTTTCTTTGCAGTGGTTTGCTTTGTGGTTGAAAGGGAGTTGAGAATTTTACTTTTGCTTCGTTGCAAAATAAACCTTGAACTATCCGGCATGCCGGAAAATTCGAATTTCCGGCATGCTGGTCAACCTCACTTTTTTTCAGCATGCCGGATAATGCTGGGTAATGCGACAAAAGTCTTCATTTTTGTTAATTGCACTCTGTCAAGTTGTTACTCTACACGGTATAACAAATGGCATCAACACAATCATAAACAGGATGGTGCACTCGCATGTTCAAAACAATTTAAAGAAATGAAAAATTTGCAATAATAAACATTTATTTTAATGAGGTTTTACTTAAACTATTTTCAGTGGCCTTTAAATGCATCTAAAAAGTGCACTTTCAAGCACATTTATCTGCTGATACTGTTATATTATTACTAAATACAGTTTACTAGTTATATAATATTATGTTATGAAATTAATTTTTCTTTAAAACTAAAATTAAAGAAATTATAAAAAACGAAAAAAAAACTGTCGTACTGTGCCCCGCTCTCCCATACTATGCAATACAGGTAGAGATTTTACAGAGTTATATTTCTTTCATTGCGAACAAATCATAATTACTGAGTACATTAACGCTATTTTACATTTGACATTTGTCACCCTGAGGTCCCCCGCACCTACCGTTGGACGGTTTATCGGTTTTAGGACCCCAGGGACAACGCTATTTTACAGTATTTATTAGTTATTTTTCTGAACCGATTCTTCGAAGAACTGTTTGACCAATGCAACAGCTCTAATCTTCATGTAAAAACAAGCACTTAGCACGTTGGCGGAAAACGTTAGCGTTACGACCCGTTTTCCTTGGCGATAATTTAGGTCATTAACATAACTTGTCAGCACCAGATGTGTCTGAGTTTGAATTAAGTACTTTCGCTTGTCTTAATGCCCACTAATTTCCCCGAATGATTTGATAAAATTCCCGTTGAAGTGCTGAAATGCAAATAAGCTATTGACCCCATTTTGTTTCGCCGGAAATAATCACGTTTTTAAACTCTTCTTAGTTAGAAAGAGTTGCTCCACAAACTATTTGAAAATTTTTCATTTCTCGTTAAGTCTTAAGCCACTTCACCGTGAAGAAATCAATTAGCTGTTATGGTATCGTTAGTGTGCATACTTCATTAAATAAGAATCAAATAAAATTTTTCTTAGTAGTTATAAGTTTTTCTTCCAACATTTACTGTCTTAACTATGCATTCAATATTGATGTAGCTTTTAATAGCATTAATGAATTTGCAGCTGTTATTACATCAGCTCAAGTTTTCTAATCCTTTAACAGCATACGTTTTTAGAAGAGAAAACTTTCTGCATAACTCTTTTATTTCTTGAGATTAGTGCTATGAATAGAATTAGTACGATTTTAATGCAGTTGTATATATATATAAAACACATAGTCAATCGTTTATTTTTTCAAATGGCACTTTTTAAGGAGATGGATTTGAAATACACTAGTAGCGGGATAGGGGGCAAAGTTAAATGCTTAATATAAATCACCTTTTTTAAATTCAAAAAATTGGGAATTTGTTCTGAAAATTGCAACACATAAAGAAGGAACAACGTACTTTGTAATAAAACTTGCACTGAAATCTTATTTATAATTTTTAGCAGTAAATTTGTACCTTAAATAAGAAGGGAAATTTTTCACTTTAAAAATGAGGCAGCGTGAAAAATAAAATATGATGTATGCTATATAATAAAATATTTTCTATTTGATTTTTAATAATATTTTTGAAGAAAAGAATCATTAAATTACAAACAGAATGAATAAACAAATAGATAATGAAGCAATAAACGAAAAAATAAATTAACTAATTGAATATGTTATAAGACTTAATACATAAGTGAATAAAACTTTGAATAAATAAAAACAATAAATGAATGATTGTCTCGATTCACATTTAAAACGTTAATAACTAGAACTTGATCGTTTTATTGTAATAACAATAATTTTCCCTTATAACGTAATATTACAATATGAGTATAAATTTTCGAAAACTGCTTATATTCTCATATGTTTTAATCTTCAGAGAGAACTTTCGTCTAACTGGGGAATTAACTTCACATGTTACAGCATAGTTAAAATATTACCAAACAAATTAAAATATTACCACAAACAAAATAAATATTTTACCATTTCACTTTGCCCAGCTGTTTCTTGTATTCCACTTTCAAAAAATTTTCACATAAATATAACTATTCACTCCAGTAAATAAAATCGGGTTTTCACTTTGGAAAAAAAATCTTTAATTACATATTTACATTAAAATAAAATATTGTTCTCTACCAACACCGAGCGAGAAAAACCAACGCCTCCTAAATACTAAATGCCTGTAACTTTATGGCTTTTAGCACAGAGCAAAATTTCATCCTTGGTTCAGGATACACTGCCATCTACCAGAGTTCTTCGAGAAAGAGAAATTAATGATTGGTTCATCCCTAAATTTAAATTTAAAAAGCAACCAATCAAAAAATTTGTTTCGAATATTGTTTGGATCCATCGCCAATAGGTGAAAAATGCAATTGGTTCACGATACACTGCCATGTACCGGAGTTCTTCAAAAAATTAACGATTGGTTCATTTCTGAATTTAAATTTAAAAATTAACCAATCAAAAAATAACAACGACATTATCGGATTGCCGCAAGGTGGCGTTTAAAGCTGAACCCATCTCGACGGCAGCGAAGCAAATGTTATAGGCATTTAGTATTTAGGAGGCTTTGGAAAAACCCATTAATATCGTTTA
This sequence comes from Uloborus plumipes, assembly GCA_038373865.1. Classification (NCBI taxonomy): domain Eukaryota; kingdom Metazoa; phylum Arthropoda; class Arachnida; order Araneae; family Uloboridae; genus Uloborus; species Uloborus plumipes. The sequence continues at coordinate 356,435 of JAXGGA010000029.1, forward strand.
ATTAAACTCCAACTAGTCTTACTCATTTCTGTTGCCGTTACCATCACAAGAGAACAACAGATAGTGCAGACGATAAATAAATTAAATGATACAAATAACTACAAACATTGCAGACGAGAATAAATTGATGAATATTAAATGTTAAATATCAGCAGACGATAAATTTATAAAAGCAGACTCGCCCGCTGTTTCACTTATCCCCCTTTTGCTTTAAGAGGAGGGATGCTTTTTTTCATGCCTGATCAGGAAATGAAAAATATAGTGAAAATGATAATTGTTTCATTCTGAATATTTAGATACATTGTCCAGCTACTCCACATAGTGACCGTTCTAATTGAGACATTTGTTATAGGGGCATTTCACGGTATTTGTGACATAGGGGTGCTCGTAACAAAACTTTTTAAAAGCTTAAAATTTTTACATATATTGAAAAAGTACATTCTAAAGTATATGAATATCATATTGTTTTCATAGTTCACTTTATATTATGTTTGTAATTGCACTCAGAACATTGAGAATGCAATTTTCACTGTTACGGACTCTACATTGAATTTTACTTTAAAAACTAAACTTTTATTCCAATTATTGTTACGGACTCTACAGTCATCATTTTCACAATCCATAATTTTTTATAGAACGCACTTTTTGATTAAAATTTTTAGCTATATTAGAGATGAGCTTTTACTTTATATGTCACAAGTACCAGTTTTGGCCGATTTGGTGGCGTAGTGGTAGAGCGTCGGCTTTCTGCGCCAATAACCCGGGTTCGATCCTCTGGAGTTGGCCAGTTGGCGGATATTCGAGATGCGGAAAATCCTCGGCGCCCATGTCGTATGATTATGCGGCATGTAAAAGATCCCTCGGGGTATTCGCTTGGCTTTGAATATCCCTAGGCAAAATTAAATAATAGTGCTCTTTCGCATCAAAAAGAGCCCAAGTGCCTCCATCTGGCGGCAACTGGGCGGCAAAATTCTCGTGGTAATGGCATTCCGCCTATTCTGGCTCTACTTGAAAGAATGGATGCTTATTTGGGGGATCGCACTAGATCTGCAAAAAGGTTGTGCCTCTACTGCAGCCCCAGTTGAAAAAAAAAAAAAAATGCCAGTTTTGGCTTGAAAATCGGTTTAAGCCAGATTTAAAGAAAAATTTAATTTAGAGTCCGTAACAGTGAAAATTGCATTTTCAATGTTCTGAGTGCAGTTACAAAAATAATATAAAGTAAACTATGAAAACAATATGATATTCATATACTTTAGAATGTACTTTTTCAATATATATAAAAATTTTAAACTTTTAAAAAGTTTTGTTACGGACACCCCTATGTCACAAATGCCGTGAAATGCCCCTATAGCGAGGCTGTAGCATTAATTTTCCCAACCCTCGTCATATTAAGCCGCCGCCTGCTGTCCAGATTTTCAAGTCAGCAAAAAGCTAGAAATCGGAAAGTGCCAAGTCATGCAATATACCGCCAACTCGGTAATGCCACCCAAAGACGCGAGTCAAATTAAATTCGAGCACTTCCTTAAAATTTACGAGTTGTACCATACCATTACGCGGTCTCTCGTTGGTGATTTAACTTCATCTTAGCTGCCAGTTTTTTGTCTCTCTTTTCTTCTATAGGAATGTTTCTGTCTCCAGTTCGGCTTATCCTATTCCAAGCTGACGAGTGTTAATAAGCACGAAACTGTAGTCCTTGAATTTAATAACCGAATTGCCGGTATATTGCATGTTTCTGCCTTAGCTTTGGTTTACTGGCGGTGACATACTGCTTTAAACTGGCTAAGTCAGTTTATTTATTTATTATTTTTTTAACCCTCGTGGGCTCCTTGGGGTCATATATGACCCCAATGCAATTTCTGTTAAATATATCTTGTTAATCAACCATTTGTTTTTAATGGCATTTTGTGGCTTTTATTCTTCTAGTTTTCTATTCAAAATAATGCTATTATTGTGTTTTATTTTTCCCGAATTGCATTTTTTGCACACAAGACCCTTGGGGTCACTTCCCCAGAATGCCAAAAAAAGAGGACGTTGCAACTTTTGTCCAAGAGCACAGACAGAAAATGCATCGAAAAATGTCATAAGTGTTTAAAATTCACTTGCAAAAAATCATGTTTTTTCAGGTCTGTAACAGTTGTAAATAAATCTACGGTTATTGTAAGTTTTGTTTTAAAATTTTAATTTTTAATGCATAAACTAAATTTCACTTTGATTGTGTCTTTTTGTTTTTATTTTTTTAGCATTAAAAAGTGTGTGAACTTAAATAATGCATATAACATTCAATAATCATAATAAATTAATTAAAGGAAGCATTGAGGTCGTTTATGACCCCAAGGGTCTTGAGTGTAACTGAAATGGGAGGGACCCACGAGGGTTAAGTTGCAACTTAAACTTTGTGTAATTAACCCGACATAAAGGGCGCGACTAGTGTTCCAGTGTCCTAGTGGGAATGAAAACCCTCTCAAGAACCTTTGCTTTTGAACTATATTGTCAATTCTAGAGCGTTTATATAGGAAAAAGCTGCTACAAACCGAACCTTCGATCCTCCTCCTCCCCAAGGAAAAAATTCTATTTTCGTCACAAGACCCCACAGAAAAGTTTTAATGAAATATGACTTACATTATTTCGTTCTACTTATTTTATTCATAACCTTTCTTTTTTTCCTCCTTTTATTTGAAACTGTGTTTAAATTCATTCCAAGAGCGCATTTAATTGAATAGTCCATACAAAGCCGGTTTTCTAAATAAACACGGTGTTTAATTAGCATAAGAATGTTCATCCGAACGATTTGTTTCTCTGGTTAAATATTTGCAGACATAAACAAATTCATTCAGCCCTTTCTGGGAAAGTTTCGCCGAGTGTTTGCGCTAACTGATTAAACGGAAGGCGAGATACGCAGAAATACATAAGTCTGCTGAAAAGCAGTGAAAACAGGTCAAAATGAATTTAAGTCATCTTTGACTACGTAAACAGATCTTGACTGTCTTTTCTTTCCGTTTTCAGTTCATTTTTCCCTATTTAGGATCCATATCACGATGGAACACTTTAGGTTTCTGTCGATCGCAATATTTGCACAAACATAAAAATTTATTTTCCCAATCCCTCCCCTCCCGCCTCCCGTTTTTTAGCATACTTTCCAGTTTATGTAAAATAAAGAAGAAAAAAAACATTAAAAGTGGCTTAATGCATCGTGAAAATCTCCCTAAGCCCCAAAAAAACTTAAAAGGGAATACAGATGTTAACTCGATTATTGAGATTTTGGCGCCCTCAACGAGTTTTAGACAATTATCGTCTTTAATTTAAAAAAAAAAAAGTTTGTATTAAACAATATATATTTTTTATTTTCCTATTTCTGCTGGGAGGGGTACATCACATAACATCGCCCGGCTAGTAACCGTGCTGTTCCCTCTATTATACGTACTGCATAACCTGTATGAATTTCTTTTATGTTTCATTTGTGTGATTTTTTTCCACAATTTTTTGGGCATAGCGAAACTCATGTATTTACAATTTTTATGTATTGTTTTTTTTATTATTACTTTAGTTTTATGATAGTCATTAGTCAGGTCTTTTCTGTGCAATAATTTTAAGAAATCATTCTTGTTTTTTGAAATTCAACCGGTACAACAATAACTCTTTACCCTATTACAAATGAATGCAGACACGTAACAATCCATTTTTATCTGCCACAACAATATGAGAGTTAACAATATTTATAAACTGAATAAGTTCGCCATCATTTCTTTAAAAGCTGTTGAGGTTGACGTTGAAAACATCGTACTCTCTTTTGATCTGCTTTTGATTCGTGCATTCGTGTTAAGTTTTCTAAGTATCGAAGATGGCGAGCATGATTCCTTACTTTCTTCTTATCTCTTTCTATTGCTTTCTTGGGGCAAAACTCACCTCCTATACCGGATTTCACGATGTGTCCGGATTCTTGTACAGCGTCTCTACGCTGCTGTTCATCCACGCTTTGGATTTGGTGAGAAAACACGTCAACACGCTTCATTTGAAGCCCATTCCCAACAAAAATGATGTTGGCACACAAACTGCCCCGCCCAAACCGCCTCGAAAAAAAGCGGCGCCCCAAGACAAATCTTTTAAAATGGGTTTTAATATCTAATGCACACAAACGCGTGTATAAATAAATGACCTGAGTGTGACTGTGTATAGTGTACATAAAATTTACTTGTTTTGCTATTCATGTGTATAATTTCCTTTTTAATTACTTGATATTCTTTCGTAGTTATTTCCCGAAAAGTGGTTTTTTGAAATATATGATTGACTTTATTGATAGTTGATTGAAAGATGACTTTTGTTTGCTATTTGAATACTGACTATACTAAAGGATCGCCAAAAGGTAGAATGAACCAGCTATTGCGACTGTATAAAGTGCTCCTGCTTATTTCTTTATGAATGTCGCGGCTAATAATGGACACTACTGATAATGACTAATGTGAGTGACTACTGATGTGACTACTGATAATGACTACTGATAATGACTTATGTGAGTGACTACTGATAATGACTTATGTTAGTGACTACTGATAATGACTTATGTGAGTGACTACTGATAATGACTTATGTTAGTGACTACTGATAATGACTTATGTGAGTGTCTACTAATGGGACTTCTGATAATGACTACTGATAATGACTTATGTGAGTGACTATCGATGGGACTTCCGATAATGACTACTGATAATGACTTATGTGAGTGACTACTGATGGGACTTCTGATAATGACTACTGATAATGACTTAAGGGAGTGACTACTGATGTGATTACTGATAACGACTTTTGTGAGTGACTACTGATGATGACATAATGAAAAAGATATGGTGTATAATCAGGGCTGCCGAGAGGGGGGGGGCAGCAGGGGCAAAATCCCCGGGGTCCGGCCCAAGAGGGGGCCCGGGTTGCTAGTTAAAAAAAAAGGCAGTTTTTTTGGTTAACTGATTGTCATTTTTGTGTAGGCAAAGCAAAAACATCTCGCATCTACATGTGTCCACAGCAACGCAACGAGTGCTCGTAGCCCAATGCCTTAGGGGGCTATCTTCTGTAGTACTTACCAGGCATTTCTTACGTGTACAATGGAAAGTTTTAATGAACTTTCAAAGTGAGGAATAACGCTTTTAATAGTCAAGAAATGTAATTTTTTTCAAAGGATTTTAAAACACATACATGTGTAATTTATGTAAATATGACTATTAATTTTGTGAAGTAGTGATATAATTATTAATAGTTATTAGTAAATTGAAGTAGGAATATTACTTGTAAATTTGTGTTATGTATTTCTGATTTATTTCATACGAATTTATATCATAGTATACTCAAGTACAGCACACGAGCAGATTATAAAAATATAAAACACACAAAAATATAAAATTGGAAGAAAAATTAGCAAATACGAAATACTATTATTTTTCTTCACTGCATCGAACGTAAGTTGTCTTAGTATTGAAGATTTTTTTTGGAAAGGGGGGGGGGGCGCATGTCAGTACTTTGCCCCGGGGCCCCGGTAAACCTCTCGGCGGCCCTGTGTATAATCACTGATGGCGCCAAGTTACGCGAGGAGACTAATCCCGGTTATAACAATTCCCTTATCACTAGAATGACTATCTCCTACTGATGAAATGTGATGTTGATGTTCACTAATGACAGTTGTGACTGATGACTAACTTGATGATTGGTCGGATGCCGATGGTTGACGGAAAGTTGACTGTTTCTTCATGGCTTCAAAGCTCTTCCTCTCTATTGCTTAAGCTTCTTGCTCTTCTTGCTGCCTTTCGCACGACAATTTTAACTCTCGACTCTTGGCCATTTTCAAACATATCTCAAAAGAAAAAAGCAACAACTCATCACAAGAAATGTATCACCTCCTAAAATGTTTGAATTTATTGTGATATGTAACGCAAATTTTAATGCACATTGTGACTGAACTTCGGAATCGGAACTACTATGTTTGAAAACAAATTTGTTGAGAAATTGACATTCACCGCAAACAGAAACATTTATAGCATAAAATGTAAAATCAAGACATACAAATAAAATAGTTTTTCATCCCAGTTTTGTTTCTGTTGTTATTATAATGTTGTGTTTAAAGTATTGTATGACATAGTCTCAAAGAAAGAAAGTTAGACAATCTCAAAGTAGAATCTGGCAAGAGCTGGATTAGAAAAATACTCCGTTTATCACCAATCATTAAAAAAAATACACTTCACATGTCAAAAACTAGTACTGTCAATAGGTACAGAAAAACGGGATTACCTAACAAAAAATCGGGTAGAAGATTTATTATTATTATTATTATTATTATTATTATTATTATTATTGTATTTGTTAATGTTATTGTTATTATTATTATTATTATTATTATTATTATTGTATTTGTTAATGTTATTGTTATTATTATTATTATTATTATTATTATTATTATTATTATTATTATTATTATTATTATTATTATTATTATTATTATTATTGTATTTGTTAATGTTATTGTTATTATTATTATTATTATTATTATTATTATTATTATTATTATTATTATTATTATTATTAATTATTAGTAGTAGTAGCAGTTAGTATTAGTATTAGTATTATTACTATTATTTTTTTACTATTTATTATTATTTTATTATTTATTATGTATTATTATTATTATTATTATTATTATTATTGTTATTATTATTATTATTATTATTATTGTTATTATTATTATTATTATTAATATTATTATTATTTGTGGTCATCTAGTGTATTTAGGCATTATATTTGCAATGAAAATTATTCTTAATAACCAAAAAAATCATTTCAAACTCTAACAATAAAATTTTACAGCCAGGCATCAAAAAAGCAATTTTCATTTTAAGCACAAAAAGCATTGTCTTAATAAGTCTCTTTTAGCAAAATAAAAAGTTTACGATCACGAAAGTATAAATTTTACATTGCAATAAAAAAACATAGTAAAAACATTTTATGGTGCACAATTTTCGGCACATGCGCGTTTTCTTCCCCGCTCTCTAAAACGAGGGAATGAACCTATTCAAAATGTACCTCAATAGCACTAATTCATTCAAGAGCGTCTCTTAAAATTTTTTTCACAGCTGAATAAACAAGCCTTGATGTTGTATGGAAAGGTTCTGTAAAGGGATATCACTGTAACTTTAATCTTGAGAGTGATACTTAAAAGCCACGTGTCACCGTTCCTCTTCTTCTTACTCTGGGGGTTACTTGATACTTTCAGAGAGCCTCGTATTTTCCCTGACTGTTTATCCAAGGCCAATCTTAGAAGTTCAAGGTCATCTGTAAGAGATTTGCACCACATTGTTCGCTGTCACTTTTTTTCAACGGTAATAAGGGAAGTGGTCAGCTGCATTTTCGAAGTACACACTTATATTCTGATTAAAATAAGAGGTAAAAAGGGAAACCAAATTTGCATGATTCGAATTAAATAACGATGCTAAGTTTACCGAAATCCGTAGATTAAATACTGAAGCTTTGTCTGCATTCACCAAAGCTAACCGAATACTGTGGCATTGCTTACCAAACTTGGACCAATACTGATGCACTATTACCAAAATCAGCAAATTAAACACATATGCACGATTTGCCAAAATCAGCAAATTAAATGAAAAGGGGAAATTCAGGCTTACACGCCTCGCCAAGGTTAAATATCCCAGTTATTAGTTTGCTTAATTACACCCTTCTTTTTTAGTTATTTAGTTACATATATCTTTTGTTTGTTTTGTTTTGTTTTTTCTTCTTTTTTTTCCGAAAATGTGTTTACTTCCTTCTTTTTAGTGTAAATATATTTTAGAAATACTGGAGCTGTTCAATAAAGAATGATGACATTTTTTTTTTCTTCAGGTTAATTAAATATCAAGGTTCAGAAAACGAGTAACGCATGTGTGCAGGCAGGGGGATAGAAAAATGCCCCGCCCCCCTCCCTACCGACTTTGGAAAATCCATGAATTTGCATGTTAGTGAGTGTGGATTTTACTGTTTTTCGGTATAATTTGCATTGCGTTTTAAAATTTTGACCCCCCCCCCCCCCGCCGGAAAAATTCGAAATAACGGTTCTGATTTGCAGAGGCACCTTTATAAATCGCAAAACAAAACGAATGCGGAAAAAAGTATATTTTTCGTCCATTTTTAAACTCATTTACAAATGGGAATTTTTTTAATGTTTCAGTTTTCACATTTAGTCAATTCGTCCACTCAGAAATAATTAAAAAAGTTAGTTTTTGTAGAATAAAAAAAAGAACACTTTCCTTAACAGTTAATCCCAAAGTTATAGAACATTTCAAAGAGCTGGCGACATCTGTTGTCTTTAATGCAAACTAAACATTACATTAAACGTAGCGTAGATTTCTAAATAAATAAAGCAGAGCAAGTTGAAAGCCACTTTTTTTCAAGCTGTCATTAAATATTTTTTTTTATCAAAAAACCCAAATATTAGTACACGCATTACTAACATTCAGAAAGAAAAAACAATACATAGTTATCAGCAGAGAAAACACCGAACCGGGAAGGGGGGACACTTACTTATGGGAGGGAAAATTCTAAATTTGCCGAATGAAGCTTCAAAATTTACCGACCAAAAGAAGACGATCATCCACACATGCCCATGTCAAAAAAAAAAGCGAATTCTGTACTAGTATCTTCCAATTTACCGAATCATCAGAAAAAAATTACCCTTTTTAAATGACATTAAAAATAGTAATTTAAAAAGGTATTTTAACAAAATTGTGTTGCTTCGGAAATTACACACGTATGTGTGATTACTTATAGGAAAAACATTTCGCCACTACCTATTCCTTTTTAATGAAATATATGAGCCGTCACGGGCGGGACGCGGTGCAAATAACCTCTGATTGGCTCGATCACCTCCCCCAAAAATATTGATGAGGGTGCTAAGCATCCCCCCCCCACGCCCGCCAATTAATAGAAGAAAGAAGGGAATGAAAAAAATAATCAATTTTCTAAATAATTAGAACCTCCAGCCTAGAAATCTGCGACGACAGAAAGCTGCTTGCAATATTTTCCCCCTGTGCACTAAGGCTCTTTTTTTAGCCTACTTTCCCGTTAAAAATAAAAGAGACGAAAAAAACATTAAAATTGGCTTAATGCATCTAAAAAATGTCGCCAAGTCCAAAAAATATCGCAAGTCCAAAAAATATCGCCAAGTAAAAAAAAAATCGCCAAGTAAAAAAAATATCGCCAAGTAAAAAAAATATCGCCAAGTAAAAAAAAGTCAAAAAGAAACAAAGAAATGAAATAAATATCGAAAAATTAAAAATTTAAAAGTAGGGTATTGAGATGGGAAATTTGTGTGTCGGTCTGTCGGTCGGTCGGTCGGTCGGTCTGTCGGTCTGTCTGTCCCCTCCTAATAACTTTTGAATGAACATTCCGATTTGGACGAACTTTTTTTTGTTGGAAAGATCTCGGCGAGTACAGCTCATTCCCATATTTGATTTTTTGATTTGAACAATTTTTGGTTCAACTTTGAGCCGTTCAAACAACCGGTCCCGCGATACTAACTTTAAAATGAACAGTCCGATTTGAACAAACTTTTTTTTGTTCGAAAGATCTTTTCAAGGATACTTCATTCCCGTATCTACATTTTCGATTTGAACAATTTTTCGTTCAACATTGAACCGTTCAAACAAGCTCTCACCCCTAATAACTTTTGAGTGAACCGTCGGATTTACACAAACTTTTTTTTGCTCGAAAGATCTCGGCAAGGATACTTTATCCCCGTTTTTTAATTTCCGATTTGAACAATTTTTCGTTCAACATTGAACCGTTCAAACAAGCCCTCACACCTAATAAATTTTGAATGAACAGTCCGATTTAAACAAACTTTTTTTTGTTCAAAAGATCTCGGCAAGGATGCTTCGTTACCGTATTTAAATTTTCAATTTGAACATTTTTTCGTTCAACATTGAACCGTTCAAACAACCTTTCCCCACATAATAACTTTTAAGTGAACCGTCCGAATTGAATAAACTTTTTTTTTGTTCGAAAGATCTCGGAGAGGCTCATTCCTATATTTCACTTTTCAATTTGAACCATTTTTCGTTCAATGATGAACCGTTCAGAAAAAATTTTAACATGAGCGCCTACGGAGAAATTTAAATTGAATGTTGATTCTGAACTTCAAGGCGGATTTCCTTCAAACTAACTTTGTAAGAAAATGGTTTTGATAAATAATGTGAATAATGTATTGTAAAGTACTTTTCTGAATAATCTTCTGTGAGGACTCTGATTCCGACTCCGACTCCGCAAACATGGCAGAAATGCAGGCTCAGAAAAAAAATGACTGACTGTGCAAACGATTTTTTCTTTATTTATTCATTTGTTTTATTTTATTTATAATTATTTTTTTGGCAGACGGTTTTTTTTGTAACAAAAATTTTTCATTCACGAGAGCATTTTATTCCTTATTTATATTTAACAACTGGCAACGGATTAAAAATGAAATTCAAGACATTTTATTAACGAACGACTTTTTTTTCTTTCTTTGATAAAATGTGTTTTGAAGTTCTTTGTACTTTTATTTTATTTATTTATTTTTTTTTCTTTTGAAAACGATTGTGGAATTTTTCTACGGAAGAACTATAACAGTTACATTCTTTAAAAGGTGCGACAAAACTTTATTGACTCGTTTATTTACTTTTTACGTGTCTATTTTATCTGATGAGAGGGGTATATTTTGCTTTCAGAAATCAGCTTTAAGTGCTATAAAGATATGTTTGACATAATTTTTAGTTTCAGATAATCAAGAGAATATTGATCAGATGCTAATGCCGATGTCGATGTACGGGAAAGTAGGCTCGTTTAGTTCTTGACAGAACTTCTTGTTATTTAATCGCATTGAGGCCAAAAACACCCTTGAGTTCATAAGGCAGTGAGTAACCGCCACTAGGCAAGGGCTAAGGCAAGAACATGCAATACACCGCCAACTCGGCTATTTCGATCCATGGACTGCAGTTTCGTGCTTATTATGCACTCAACAGCATGGAATACGAAAGACTCTTGAGTTCATTTCTATTTCCTTATTCATGCATTTAAAAAGTTTTTTTTTTCCCTATGCATGTGATATATTTTGTATCATATGCACTGCAAAAAAAAGCTGCTGTTTTTACAGTAAATACTAGCAGCAGAGGTCTAGTTTAAAACTGTAAAATGCACAGTAATAAATTGTAAAATTAGGAATTATACAGTTTAGTCCTGTAAAGCAGCAGTTTTGCAGTTAATTACACAATTTTACAGTTTTTTCCTATAAAATTACCTGTATTATACTGTAAAAGCAACAAAGGTTCCAGTTTAAAACTGTAAAATGTACAGTAACAAACTGCAAAATTAACAATTTTATAATTTGTTGCCGCAAAGCAGCAATTTTACAGTTTATAAGTGTAAAATTAGAAATTTTACAGTTTATTATTGTAAAATTAGCAATTTTTACAATTCGTTACTATAAAATTAGCTGTATTATACTGTAAAAACAACATCCATTTTTTAGTGAGTCTATTTTTTCTGCACATGCAAAAGAGCGATTGAAAGTTAAAGTAAGCGATTGAAAGTAAAAAGTAATTATTTTAAGAAAACACTAATTTTAGAAAAAATTTCCTCGAATTCTCAAAAATATTTATTCTCACATATTGTATCACTTCTTCTCTTGTTAATTTATGACGTATTTGACCGTGTACTTCATTGCTCTTTTTAATCAAGATTATTTTAAGCGAAACAGAAAAGAGCAAGGCATTATTCGAAAACCTTAAAAGAAAAAATATTTTTCTCGGTTTTTTTAGACCTTTTCGACTAGAGTTCAATTGGACAGTTTATTTATTTATTTTGCATTATTTATGCACGTGGGAAGAGCGAAAGAAATATAATGAACTTAAAAATAATGGATAAACCTCACTGTTGCAACATGTATTCTGTAATAGGAAAAAGAACAAGCGACAAGAATTGTGGTTCAGTCATTCAGTTAACTTCTTTACGTATCTATTAGCATTTATTTGTGCAGTATGAGGTAGCTAAATTGCTTAATTTGGTATTTTAACTTTTAATGATGTAGTTTCGATACAGTTTGGAGCTCTTATTTGAATTTAACCAAAGAATTTAATACGAAACAGGCAACTCTTCCAAAAGGTCCAAGAACTCCTTGAAGACTTGATGACAGAGCTGAGGACCTTGCTTTTGTCAGCCTCCATGATTATTATAAGGAAGTTTATATTGAGATTTTAGACATTATTGGAAAATTTTTCTACAGAGATTTTCCTTGGGAGCTATTAACCCATTAATGCCTGACATTTTTTTTTCCAAAGATATTTTGTACACTGGCTACAAACAGTGTCTAATGGACAGGAAAAATAATAAAAAAAATATTATGTAAAAAATAAATTTTTTATTAAGGAAAGAAAAATCGTCCCTTAAAAGTTACGATAGACCGCAGAGGGTACATACTTTTTTTACTCAAATTTTTTTCTGCCTACGATATAATATTTAAAAAGACCTTTTATAAGATGAAATAAAACCAGCAATTAACATAAACTGGGAATCTGGGAATAACTTTGAAAACTTAGCTTTTTTCCTTGAGATTGTGAACGATGTCATTTTTGATAAAGATCATTTTGAAACTGCTACAGAACGCACTTTAGAATGGTTATGTGCTGCAATCTGTTAATAACGAATTGAAACAATACCAAGGTACTCATTGAACACCATTATTTGGTTGAAATGTTCATTTTGGGGAAATTCAGACCAGGGGCGGCTCCTCACTATGGGCCGGGTGGGCCGGGCCCACCCAGAAAATTGGAGGAAAAAAAAAATGCCTAATAAAACATATCGTTTTGTATTTCAACCAAAAAAAAATAATACATAGGGCTTAAAATATATTTTAAACCTTCAGCTCCTCCCCCCCCCCCTCCACATCGCTAATACAGCATAAAAAAGTTTTCAAACCCCATCAATTTTAGCGCTTCGCACTTAAGCGCTTCGCATTCGCACGGCTTTCAAAACGAATTCAGGGGCCAAATCAAAACGGCCCTCGCCAAGCCCCCGATTTTAGCCAATCGCAATGGCTGGAGAAAAAAGAGCAGTGAGAGATGACACCCCATTGTAACAATCGACAAGTGGGCATTTTTCATCTGGCCCAAAATTTCCCTTTGTCCCTAACCAAAGCGGTGGAGAGGGAAATGTCTCTCACTGGTTACAGAGAAGCAGGGAATGTCTGGCCCCTACTATGTTAGGGAGAAAACTTGCTTTTCATTCCGAGCTCCTCGTTTTTTTTCTATTGATTTTTATAACACGTCTTAGTCTTTCTTTTTTTAATTTTCAACACCTATTACTAACAGGCATAGAGATTGCCAGTTTCATTACCCCCCCTCACCTATTTATAATACAATGCATGCATATTTTATTTATTAATTTGCGTTTGAGATTCTTATTCTCAAAATTGTTGTATGAAGACTTTATTTTTGACTTGTAGAGCGTTTGCCATTTTCTTGGTGTTAGTTTGAATTTAATCTCATTTGTCGCAGTGTTATGTTAATATATTAAAAAGTTTATAAGTATTGTATGAACTCTAGGAATTTGTCATCCTGTCGGGTGTGACATTATAAATGCTTGGAGAAGTAATGAGTATTCTTAAGCTCCAAATGCTACATTTATTTAGCCGAATCATGACTGCATTTATATCCAGGACAAAAGAGAGGCCAACCCCCGCCCCCTAAAATATCAATAAAGTAGTCTGCCATACCCCTCTCTTTGATGATCATCCCTACAACTAATAATATCACACTCAAAGGGATTTTAATGTCCGAAAAAACACTTAGATGTTGAATAAAAAGTTTGCTACTGCGCATTTTTCTTATATCTTATGACACGTAACCTTCTACTACAAATACACTAAAGCAGTAACCAGAAAAAAACAAAACTTATAACATTGAACGTTCATAAAAATATTGAGTGGATCAAAGTCTAGTGTATATAAAAACTATATTCAGCTTAAAATGTATAAATGAATACATTTATTTTGTAAATTATTATTATTTTACAAATTGCTTCATAATTCAAGAAACGCGTGGGCATAAAATTTCGCAATATTTAAAAACTATATTTTGCAATATATTTTCCTGAAGGTTTATAATATATGAAATATTAAATATTGTTTAAAAGCAATCTAGTTAAATTAATAGTTTATATCAAAGTTTACTAACGGTACCTAATGGTTCTGAAAAACTAGACGTGCTGCAAAACTTTTTATTTCTAACATATAACACGTTACCATGACCAGGGTTGGCAGATTTAAGAACTGTAAATACGGGACAGCCTTATAGGGGGGGGGGGGGGAGATTGAGAGATGAAGTCTAAAGGTTGAATTTTTACAATCTTGACTTTAATATCAAACCATTCCATCAAACCTTGACTCTAATATCAACATTTTTTCTATCATATGAATAAGAACTACAATTTTTACAATTGTTTATTTTTCTTCACGAATATTAAGGGGAAAAGGTTTAACATTAACTATTGTGTAAGTCCGTATTTCCCTGTTATTAACCCTCTTTTTCCTGACAAATTCCCGATATTTCGAATTTTCCCATTGGGGCAAAAAAAAAAAAAAATAATATACATTTTCCAAAAAACAGCAAAAGCCAAGCCCACTTATATGTTGAAAAAAAAAACATTACTTTTCCGAAACCAAGGGGAGGAGGCAGTTGACCACCAGCCCTGATCCCCAAATGACGGGCCTGTCTTGGCATGAAAGATATAATAATCACTTATATTGATGGCAAATGTTTAGTATCCTACTTTTTCAAATTACTAGACGTACCAGTGGGGAAATTTGAATATGTGCAAAACATTTTTATGAGTCATTAACAAAAATGTTGATTACAATTGAGTAGATGTAGAATAAACTGATCTACTTAACCTAACTTCAAGAAATTAGCATAAAACAAATAAAAAATCAATATCCAATATCTTTAAGGGGAGAAAAACTGTACAGTTTTTTCAATATTATAACAAAGAATTTTTATAACATAATAATAATATTTTTTTTTGTAATCATACGAGTTTACTACTTGATTTTACCGCTGTAATAATTCTTCTGAAGTTTTACTGTGTCTTTAATTTGCCATAAAGCTCATTGCAATTTACGTTACTGCCGTTCACTGTAATGTCGTAAATGTCGTTCATCCTAATGTTTTTAAAATACGTATTTATTTGCTAAATAGAATAACACTTAGTTACATCTTTTAGTTTTAACGAAAAGCAAAGCAAATTTCAAAAGATAAATATCTAGTGACTAATATTTCTTTCCTAAAGAAAATTTTGAGAAGGGCGTATATAATAAGGCATAATAAACCATTTACAAGGAGCTACACTTTTGCAATGAACGACTTGTTTGTTGAATTGAATGTCACAATGATTCCTGCTCTAACTGAATAGAACACTAACATTACACTTCAGAACAGGAAAACATTATGATTAAATCAATTTTCTTATCACTCTATTTTACATTTTTTGTTTTACTTTATTTTTTCTGAAAATAATGTTTCGTTTTGTAAAATGTTGCTCCTAGCTAAGAATACGGGACTTTAGCCGTCCCGTATCAAGGTTCCCCGGGACGCGGGACAACTTTTCAAAAAACGGGACTGTCCCTTGAAATCCGGGACGCCTGGCAACCCTGACCATGACTGTCAGTCAAATCATGTATCCGAAAGATTATTACCAGTTAAGCAAATATTTCTGATAGATATAACTAAATTAGTCAGTTATCCGTGTTTTAATTTTAATGTTATTCGAGCCGGTAGTCAAGATCCTTTAATTTTGATTATATTGTAAGAAAAATAAGTGTCTTAATATTGTTATATACTCTTTGTGTATTTCCTGAAAATAATTCGATGCATCTCATTACTAGTTTGAGTACGACCGTAGGTAAGCGAGTGGGACCATAACTGGTCAAACCCCAGTGTATTCTAATTTATTTAAAAACATATACATGCATTAAAATTGAAAGTTAATGAAAATATCATAGCTATAAAAGTGACATATTAGAGTTCTAACACCGTTAGGATTTGTTTTTTCATGAACTAAAATTGCAACATTTGTATCCAAATTAAAAAAAAAGAAAATGTAAGCATGGCCAGATCTAGTCATTTACCTTATGAGTTCTTTAATTTGATGGATGCTTTCAGAAAGTCATGGTGCAGATTGTCGAAATTTTTAGGGGGAGAGAGGGGGTGTTTTTAGGCAGAAATTTTCTTTTTCTTTTTGAGTGTAGTCCCGTAATGTTTGAGGAGGTGCGCCGCCTTGAGGCGTGACACTTTTGATGTGATGAATATTTTCCCTGTCCGAAAATGGCAAAATTATGAGAGACACATTAGTGATCTGTAGAAAGTCGGTCGTCTGTGGAAAACATTGTTACTAGTATAAATTTGATCGCTTAAGGCTGGTGTAACATTTAAAATATAAAACCTATGTATCAAATCAAATGTGAGATAATTTTGCAATGCAAATTTGTATTAATAAAATTAAATACTATTTCAAGTCGCTCAGCATTAGTTTACTAACTGTTGTTTCCTTCATTTTATCTGTGTAAGCATTACTGGGGAAAGATATAATTGCGGGCCCACCCACTAAATTAAGGCACGAGCCGCCACTGATTCAGACCCCTTTTTGGACCGTCCCTAAAAAGGGACGCTAGGCATTAATGGGTTAATAAATGCAAGTAAATTTTAAAAATGCTTTTTTTCTCTCAAAACTGGAGATTGCACTTATATATCAGAGCTCTACCAACACGATTTTGATTCAAAAAGATGAATTTCGTACAGAAATATGTTGCTATATATTTGGAAGTTAAAAACCTCCATCGTTAAGGGCTGCAGAATATTTAGTATTACGTTTTCCTATCAACAAACATACTACCGAATTGGTTCCAGAAGTTATTAAATTAATAGCTATATAACTATTTAACTATACCCATTTCTACATACGCAGCAAAACGTTTGTTTTCTGCCTCGAGAAGATTGAAAACCTGTGTACCAAAATGCACCAGCAAAAGTTAAATGCCAATGCACTTCTTCTGGTCCATATACAGGGTGTCCACTCCTATCGTGGACCAATAGCTAATTTCTTAACCGTTAGAGAGAAGCATATAGTTCATTTAGGAAAAAATCTCTAAATTACGAAAGAAATTTTGGGTCTATTCAATGTTTTTCAAAAAATCAAATTTTGAAAGAGTTACGAAATTTAAATTTTTATACAGCCCCCCAGTTCTATCAATCACATTTAGTAAAACATTCTCGACACTGTAACGTTTAAAACTTAAAAAAAGTCACTGTTCTACGACAAAAATTGACCGAGTTATGACGTTTTGAAAAATCAAGATTTTGAAGGATTTCGCATACGGTCCCTTAAGCGATCTCTCGATGACGTCATGAAATAATGCAAAATCTTGATTTTTCAAAACGTCACAACTTGGTCATTTTTTGTGGTAGAACAGTGATTTTATTTAGTTTTAAACGTTACAGTGTCAAGAATGTTTTACTAAATATGATTGATAGGACTGGGGGGGCTGTATAAAAATTTAAATTTCTTAACTCTTTCAAAATTTGATTTTTTGCAAAACATTGAATAGACCCAAAATTCCTTTCGTAATTTGGAGATTTTTTCCTAAATAAACTATATGCTTATCTCTAACGGTTAAGAAATTAGCTATTGGTCCACGATAGGAGTGGACACCCTGTATAGGAACCACCAGATAAATTAAATTTCGAAACTGTGGCGATCATTTTCGTCAAACGATCGACTATCCGTAAAAACTTTTTCATGAGAGAAAGTTCAAGATGATCAACGTAAGTTTTTTTTTACCTTACAGAAATATTAATCTTCGTATTTCCCTTCTTTTTTTTTTTTTTTTGCTTACTTCTCATACTTTAAACATGTCGTATTCATTTGTGTCTTTGTTCGTTTCGCCCATTCATTTATATTTCTTTAAAAATTCAGGTTAGCATATAACAATACTAACAGACTCTACTATTATGTTCCTAAAAGTTGAGATTGTTACCAATATTTTCACCCACATAGTATTGATTAAATTCCTTGGTCTTTTGTCTCTTATTTTCTGTTATAATAACCAAAGAGAAAAGTTGATATTTTTCACTAAGTATTTTCTCTCTCTCTCTCTCTCAAAAAAAAAGAGTCATTGAAGTGATTTTTTTGAAAGTTACATATTCCGTGTTTGAGCACCCTCATTGCTTTTCAATACCCGACTCCGCTGCTCAGAACTAAGAAATTTTGCTTATCAAAAGGTTAGAATGTAGTGAGCAAATCCTAGTTTCTCAACTGCAGCTATTGTATTTTTGTCAAAAAAAAAAAAAAACTGAATAATAATTGGGGGGAGAAAGCGCTCCTTATAAATGATTTTAACAAACGAAAAGTATGTTTCACCGCAATACTACTATCATCGCCAGAAAACTATATTTACAGCATTCCCAGTCACACTTCAAGATGCTTTTACCATTCAGTTTCATTCTCATGCGTGTTTTTCGCACTTAATTACGATTTTTTTCTAAATTAAAAGATTGAGATGTATATATTTCATCCTAGTTTTTTTAATTGTAGTTATTGTATTCTTGTAAAAGTTACTGAAGAACAAAAGAAGAAGTTGTTACTGATGAATGATTTTAATGATGAAATATTTGCTTCACTGCAATAGTACTACCATCGCAGGGAAACTACATTTACAGCAATGGTGCCGAACTTGCAACGTACGGGCCATGGCCATATATAACCCTCAAAGCTTCTCTTGGTTCTGCTCAATACACCTAATCAAAAAACTGTGTTTTGGGAGCTATCAACGCAACCGATCATTTTGTGTGATGCAAATTGGAATTGATGGAAATTATCAATGATGGATTTTATAAAATAGGCATAGACTGGAAAGGTCGGAAATTGGAGCTTATACTTTCCCCATTTCTTAACATAATCGCCATTGAGATCAATGCATTTTGCATCGGATGTACCATTTTTTTCATGCCAGAATCGTGAACTGCTAAAAATTAGCTTGTTTTTACAGTATAATACTGGCAACAGAGGTTCCAGTTTAAAACTTAAATTCACAGTAATAAATTTCAAAATTAGCAAATTTTTGTAAGTAAGATTGTAGGGATAAGATCTATTAGAAATCGAAGTATGCGGTTACAAAAGCTCTGAGAAAGATGTTTAAATAAAAAGTACTGCAATTATTGTCCAAATTTCTATTAATTGCGGAAAAAATGACGAAATAATTAAGGCAATACTAAAACTGCAAAATATTTAGCTTACGTTGTAGAATTTGGAGCTAAAGAGTCATCGTGTATAATTGCAACTTGCAATCGCATTTGTTCTGAAATGTTTGTTAATAAATAGTTTTATTGATAAATGATAAAATGAGCATGGTTCGAAATTTTTTTATGTTCGTTTTATTTTTAGGTACGCAATGCCAATACTTAGTTGCTTATAAAACAAGGCCCCCAACATGTATTAAGACACGAGATTAGTTTATCTATCAGTAGAGTCGTTACGATGGAAGAGGGGGGGGGGGTTGCTCAACCTCTAATCCACAACGCGTAACAATTAATCGATTTAAGAGCTTATGAAAACTATAAATAAAACAGTTCTGAAAACATCTATCAGATTTCAAACACAATGGAACGTAAAACTTGCAATTAGAAATATTTACTTAGGTGTCTAAGGTAAATTTTGCTTAAAATGAGATCGTAATTGCTATTCGTCTCTTAATTTAAAATTTTGTTGTACCACATAAATAAACAATAAGTTCTGTCAAGAACTAAACGAGCCTACTTTCCCGTACATCGCCATCGGCATTCTAGCATCTCATCAGTATTCTCTTGATTATTCGAGACTGAAAATTATGTCAAACATAAGCACTTAAAGCTGATTTTTAAATGCGAAATATACCCCTCTCATCAGATGAAGTAGACACGTAAAAAGTAAATAAACGAACAAATAAGGTTTTGTCGCACCTTTTAAAGAATGTAACTGTTACAGTTCTTCCGTAGAAAAATTCCTCAATCTCTTTCAAAAAAAAAAGTAATAAATAGAAGTACTAAGAACATCAAAACACATTTTATCAAAGAAAGAAACAAAAAACGTTCATTAATAAAATGTCTCGAATATCATTTTAATCCGTTGGCAGTTGTTAAATATAAAAAAAAAAAATAATAAAATGCTCTCGTAAAAGAAAATATTTTGTTACAAAAACAATCGTCTGCCAAAAAAAAAAAAAAATAATAATCATTAATAAAATAATACATAAATAAATAAACTAAAAATCGTCTGCACAGTCAGTCATTTTTTTTATGAGCCTGCATTTCAGCCATGTTTGCAGAGTCGGAGTCGGAATCAGAGTCCTCACAGAAGATTATTCAGAAAAGTACTTTACAGACATTATTTATCAAAACCGTTTTCTTACAAAGTTGGTTTGAAGGAAATCTGCCTTTAAGTTCAGGATCAACATTCAACTTAAATTTCCTCCGTAGACGCTAATGTTCAGTTTTTTTCTGAACTGTTCAACATTAAACAAAAAATGGTTCTAATCAAAAAGCAAAATAAGAGAATGAGTCTCTCCGAGATCTTTCGAACAAAAAAAAGTTTATCAATTCGGACTGTTCATTATTAGGTGGGG
Organism: Uloborus plumipes; assembly: GCA_038373865.1. Taxonomy (NCBI): domain Eukaryota; kingdom Metazoa; phylum Arthropoda; class Arachnida; order Araneae; family Uloboridae; genus Uloborus; species Uloborus plumipes. The sequence goes on from JAXGGA010000029.1 coordinate 377,142, forward strand.
AAAGGTTGCTTGAACGGTTCAATGTTGAACGAAAAAAATGTTCAAATTGAAAATTTGAATACGGTAATGAAGTATACTTGCTAAGATCCTTCGAACAAAAAAAAAGTTTGTTTAAATCGAACTGTTCACTCAAAAGATATTAGGGGTGACAGCTTGTTTGAACGGTCCAATTTTGAACGAAAAATTGTTCAAATCGGAAATGTAAATACAGGAATGAAGAATCCTTGATAAGATCTTTCGACCAAAACAAAGTTTGTATCGCGGGACAAGTTGTTTGAACGGTTCAAATTTGAACCAAAAATTGTTCAAATCGAAAGATTAAATATGGGAATGAGCTGTACTCGCCGAGATCTTTCCAACAAAAAAGGTTTTTTCAACTCGTAATGTTCATTCAAAAGTTATTAGGGGGGACAGACAGACAAACCGACCGACACACACACAAATTCCCCATCTCAACACCCTACTTTCCAATTTTTAATTTTTCGGTATTTATTTTACTTCTTAATTTCTTTTTGCCTTTTTTTTTTTTTTTTTGGACTTGGCGATATTTTTCACATGCATTAAGCCACTTTTAATGCTCTTAGAGTTGTTTCAAAAAACTGGATAAACTTCATAATTAGATACAAAATTAAAATTTAACACTATTAAAAGTTGGGTGGGGTTGACAACAAAACTTGATGGCCCGTGCGACACCCGTGCTTAGTACACCACTACTGTAAGTATTGAAATTTAAAAGAATTCGCTAATAGAACCAAGAAGTTAATTTCATGTTCATGTTTGGCTTTGCGACTTCATACACCGCAACCGTTTTAAATTCAAATGAAGTAAATTAATTTTCTATCTGAAGATTTTTTTAATAAACTGAACACAAAAAATAGTAGTGCAGTTGATAAAATTTTAACAATTGAACTTTAGCTCTCAATTAAAAAAATCTTACTCAACTCTCGGCGAGAGAAATGGCCTTCTTCTGGAGCCGCCACTGCACAGGAAGTGGATTCAACTAGCATAGGCGCCTCGTACGGGGGGGGGGGGGGGGGCAAGAGGAGCGACTACCCTCTCATTTTCAGAAGGAAAGGGACCTTGCCCTCTCACTTTTTCAGAGCAAAAAACTAATGATCAATTGAAATTCTTTTTCATTCAGTGGATTGATTTTTTTAAAAGAAATTAAAAGCTTCAAACTTCTTTCAGGTTATTTTATAAGATTGGAACTTAGATTCGGAAGGTGGATGTCCACGGTGACCATCTGAGGCTATATTTCACTTTTTTAAAAGGTTTAACCACCAATGCTAAAATCTAATTATATAACTAAATTCTTTTTACAAAAAAAAGGCTTCAAAGGTGTCGCCTCCTAGCCACCCCCCCCATGCATACGTTCTTTTTGACCCCCCCCCCCTTTTGTGCTGCACCAGTCCTGCCAGCCTTCCTCTCAATCAGTAGCGGCGACTCAGGGAGGGGGGGGGAGGTGCAACGGCCGTCGTACTTCTTTCTCCAGCAGAGATCATCTAAGCGTTTTTAAGATTTTAGTTTCGAAAGCTTTTCAGAGAGATCACTCAAGTTTTAAAGTCACCAAAGATTGTTTAAAATCAGTTTTAAGACTCCCAAAATACACCCTCCTTTCCATAACTTGAAAGATGGTCTAAATTTGCGTTATTAAGACTTTAGTTTCCATAACTTTATCTTTTCAAGGATGAGGAACCAGTTATAAAAAATAGCATTAAATTGTATTTTTATATAATTTCAATTTAAAAGAATCCGAGCGTAGTCCCCCAAATTTTCCCCTATACAGTCACTAAAAAGAAGTACAAAAGCTCTTTATCAGCTCAAAAAAGAAGTTGTGGAATAGACTATCCTATGCGTCCGTTCTCTCCAAATCACCCGAAGACAGCCTGAAATAACGTTTTTAAAGCTGCAATTTCGAAAAATTTTCTTGAGAGAGCTCTCAATCCCATATGTTAGCCAAAATTTAGGTTTTTAAAATACCAATCAAAGCGCAAATTGGGTTTTAATTAGTATTTTAGAAACATAACGTTTTGAACCTTCGCAGCCTACCAAAAAATAACCTAAAACGAAGTGTTCAGCTTCCAAAAACATTTTTTCGCTAATATCGTTTAAAAGGGTTGATTTCGTGACCGACGGAAGAGAAGTAGCAGCATTTCTTATAAGTGAGTGCTGATGATCAAAGTAGTTCCTTGCTTATGTTCTCTCGATATTTATAACAAGAATATCGGAGAGAAATATCAAAAAAGTTTTCTGTGGACTAATGTTTTCAAACTTTTCCGTTATGTTTTCTCATTAGATGCTGGAAAATGTATCACTTCATTGAAAGACAACTCCAACGATTCTTTGACAGCTGAAACAAAATAACTACAACTTTCATTTACTACCGTTCATTACGTCACTGCGTGTCGGTGACTGCAGTGCAACCCACTTAAATTTATTTGTGTATACATTCAAAAAAATATTTTCACATTCTTAAATTGTTACAGAGAGACTTTGTGTAGAAGAAATTAACATGTAAGTTATTTCAACCGTGAATTACACAAATGATTTTCTGCAGTTGCGACATATTGTGAATGCGTCGGTGGAATTAATGTTTTACACTGCCTAATTTTCTGTTCACTCAAGTTTTTAGATTGCTCTTAAAACTATATTAAGCATGCAGATTTGTTAAATTTTATAAGCTTTCTTATGGGCTTTGTTTTCTCTGCAGGAAACTTTTAAAATTTTTGTATTTCATGATTGATATGCGAAGTTTTGCAGCAAAACTTTGACCTTTGAGTATGATAAATCTTCCTGCTGTTGTTTCGGTTTTCATAGATAATGCTTGAAAATTATATCCTCTGTAGTTGTAATTGTACCTGTTCATGTCTGTTATTTTATTAAATCGCTGAAAGTGTCTTGGTTGATTGTAAAATATTGATCATAACTCTTTGTTTGGAGAGAACTTTCTATCTCCTCTTCTATTAATCAATTATGTACAAATGTACACTTTATTCAGTTATCTCTACTCTGATCTTTCTCTTGCCACTCAATCTTAAAGAACTTTAAAATAGTAAAACTTCAGCAGTTTTATATTAAAATATACTATATTGCTTTCTATTCTTCTGAACTCAATGTCTGAATGGATTTTCCGAGAATCATCAAGCTCTTCGTGTTTATTTGTGGTCTTTTACTGCTTTGGAAATATTTGTTAATTTATTTCTCAAAGAACAGTCATTAATCTATAGGAGGAATATACTGAGTACTTCGTACTATGCCAAATTTTGAACAGGTACTCGACTTATACCGAGTAGTTGTAAAAATTGAATATTGTTCAAGATAATGAACTTTTTAAGAAATTTGCAATTGCTTTACTCATAAAATACAACTGTATTTCATGTATTAAAAAATTAAAACTTCACTTATACAATCAATACTGGGTACAGGTTGTGCACAGTGGGTAACTACCTTTTCCATATCATATATCAGTGCGTTACAATTCACCTTGGGCCAGGAACAATTAATGTCATCTCCCTCAGTGTGTAGTAATGAGTGAGACTGATAGTAAGAAACCTTTAAACGATATTCCAATTTTTTGAACCTTTGCTTTACAGATTCAAGTTTTTTATCGGAATGATAAAACATAGTAGTAAAATTAAGTAATTTTTATAACAGTAAGAAAAAGGTTGTGATACTTTTAGGTTAAGCAAGGCTTAGCAAAAAATTGAAAACGAAAAATGCCATGAAAACGTTTCACTCATCGAAATCATTGTATTGAGCAACAAGTCTCAAATACTAAGTACTTTGGGCTCGGCCAAGTAGTGAAAGGCTGAGTATTCAGTACTTGGCCAAAGTGCTACTCAATGGGTATCTAAACTACTTGTTTTTTATATTGTTTTAAATTAAGAACTTAGTTGGAATGATGCACAAAAGTGGTGTAATCATACTGCACAGAATTTCTCCTACATTTTTTCCCTTTTTTAAGGTACACTTATACAGCATAAATGTGGTGACACCCACTTTGATTTTTTCATGCCTTTGATTGAACAAACACCGAAAAAGAGTTTAGTACGTTTCATTCAATTTCTCTGACTGTTTGTGTGTCTGAAAGGATTATCAGCTCTGACAAGTAATTGCGTGGGGAAGAAAGGACTCGGTACAACCGTCGTAACAGACCCTTAGCCAAAGATCAAGTTTCATTGGTACAACAGTTGTACCGCTGTTTTCTAAAAATTAATGTTAATATATTAATAAAGAAAGAAATATCTTGGACATCAGCAAAAATCACTATTGGTAACAGATGGAAGAAAATCATTTATTTTTAAACAAATCATGTTCCATGCAATACTGCACTAGAAATAAGAGGTCGTTAGTCGCATTTTGCAACCAAAAATATTGATTTGACGGCTAGATTTCCAACCCTAGGTGCCAAATTCAACACCTAAAGTTTTGAATCATATTAAAAATTTTCTTTCATGATTCATCGTGATTAAGATCAGTGATTGACTCACAGGATAAATTAGAAAAATAAATTTTACAATATAATCAAATTTGTCCTTAAAAAAATAATTTTCTTTTCTATATTTTACAGATCTTTTAAAATGCACTCTTGGCAGTGGTAGTATTTATGTTTTTTTATATTTAGATAGGCATATTTATTTCATTAAAAATAAAAACTCTTGTTCATTTTGATGCCAAAAAAACTTGTACATTCGAGTCTCGATAATTCGAAGCCTTTTAACTTGAATATTTCTTTATCTTGAAGTTTTCATTGGATCCCAAACTGTTGAGAAGGTGGTGGAAACTTCCTATAACTCGAATTACCACTATAACTCAAAGTTTTTAGCTGGTCCTTGGGACTTTGAGTAATTGTGACTCGACTGTAATAGACTGTAACATTATGTCTAAACTTAATTTTTTTTTCTCCAATATCGACTTTGTTGATACTTTGAAAGTATACTTTATACATGAAGCATAATTTAACAAATTCTCATTAAAAAAAATCATGATCTTTTAAACAACTTGTTTTATCGTAAAGGTCTGCAACAGAAGCGGCACCCCCAGCAGAGGGGCAGGAAGGGGCACCTGCCGGTGACGAACCCAAACCGCCTAATCCACAGCATCAAGCTGCATCCAGAAGGATACAACAGACTCAAGCCCAAGTGAATGAAGTATGTACATTCATCTCCATTCTGTTAGATTTAAGCTTTTAAATCTTTTTTAATACATTTCATTTCACACCTCCAGGGTCCCCCGTACCTACCACAGCTTCGTGGTTTAACCGGGATAGGGCCCTGAAGGGCGCTCTGTTCTTAATTTTGAACCAGAACCTAGGGTCGAGCAAACCTTAGGCCCAGCACCCCCAGAGGTATCGTTTCACTTGGAGGACTTTGTGACCACGACATTTTTAACGCCTCCCAGCCACCATTAATCAAGGCGGTGGATCTTTGATCGGCTGGGATCGAACTCGGGTCCCTCCGGACACGAGTCCGATGCCTTACCGATCGGGCCACCACGGCCCTTCTTTTTTAATACAATCAGCTCCATGGAAATACTTTACATAATGTTTTATTTATCTTAAACTTTGGTTTGGCAGCAGTCTTTAAATTTATATACGTCATGCATTCTTGTGATTTTTAGTGGTTGTGTAGTTATACAGTTCATACTAGGGATGGACCGGATATCCGGTAACTATCCGGTATCCGGCCTATCCGGCTGATATTTTAAGTATCCGGTACTTCCGGATATCCGATCCGGCTGATCGCCCCGGATACAGATATCCGGAAGATTTTTGCAGGATATCCGGCTAAGTATCCGGTATTGATGTGGGGAATATCCGGAATTGATGTGAGGGTTATCCGGTATGATGTGAGGACCTAATTAAATATTTTCTTTTTTATAAAAATCTTAGTTAAAAATTTCATTGTTTGATAAACCTTTTAGCTGATGTAATTACTTTTCATCTTTCCTTTTTACCAATTTTTGCTTCTAAAACAAAAATTGTGTTATTCCTCCGACTGTGTACTGGACATGGAAGCATTCTGCATATTTGATTTTTCACAATTGCCAGATAAAATATGATTGTCTTCAGCTTTTCAAAAATATTTTAGTTAAAATATTTAGAAAGAAAAGGCTACAAACCTTCAAGGATTAATGTGCGACAAAAGGTTGAAAAAAACTTACGATCATATTGTTAGTTCATAAAAATTAATCGCAGTAGCTGTTAATATAAATTCTCAAATTATTTTATTTATTGAATTCTTTTATTTTTAGTTTTTGCGCTTCTAACAAAAATTGCGATCTATTAACACCCAATGATGTTGTAATTAGATATTTTTTACTTTGCCACTATTATTGCATTATTATAATTGAAAATAACATACACTAAATAACCTATCTAACATTGACGAAAGTTTTCTTTTAGATAATGAAAACATCTGTCCCCATGAATCGTCGCAACTTAAAACCATGCTTTTTTTTTTTTTTTTTTTGAAATAGTTTAAATGTGTGTAAAGAAATTTTGAATTTTGCACTTTGTTTCGTTCTTTCTTTTTGTAATACCTTCCTTTCAGAAAAGATATTTCTCTGCTATTAGAATCTTTTCACGTCTGTCACGCCGCTCCGTAACTCCTCGAGAACATGTTGAGCATGACCCTCAATAACATTCAATCGAGTTTCGATAACTCAAAGCTTTATAAACTCAAATATACCTTCATTTCAAAGTTTTCCTTTGGTCCCAAATTCTTGAAAAGACGGTAGGAACTGCTTGTAACTCGAACTATCAATAACTCTAAGTTTTTAGCCGGTCCCTTGGGACTATGAGCTATTGAGACTTGACTGTATTTAAGATGTTAATTTGCATCTTTAGAAAGTGTATTTTGTCTTTTAGAATTTAAGTAAAACTTTAAGTTAATTATTTAGATATAAGTTCATTAATTTATTTTTTAAGGTGAACATGTTTAGAATAATTTTAAATAATAATGATAATATATCGGTCATTTCAGCGAAAATGGTACAAATCAGTCCCGATACTTCAGCATTTTGGGAATTAATTTTAATGTTTACCACCAATTAATTATGTTTTTTTTATTTGTTCTCCATCTAATTGTGTGTAACCAAGTATTACTTATTTAGGCATAAGCCATTTATAAAGGACCCCCCTCCCCCCCCCAAAAAAAAAAAATTCTTTGGCAAAAGAAGGAAAAAATAATCTGCCCCAGCTTCAAATTGCTAGGACTTAAAATGCAATTTAAGATTAAGCTGAAATGCAACAACAAAATCATTTGCAATGCACAGCACAAAAAAATGCTTCTGACATCCTTTCTGCTGATTTTTATGTATGTAAACAAAAAAATCTTGGAAAAACACCTATTTATCTTTGTTCCTAGATTTTTTTTTTGTTTCAAACTGTCCACTCTGTTACAAGCCTTTCAGAAATAAAATAAGCAATCGCATTCAATGTGATATTTTTTTTTTTATAAGTACAAGTAATGTATCTGATTACTTTGATACATTGAATTATATAATCAGTAACTAAGATAAGCCTAAAATTCTTTGCTGATGTTAGTTAATTTGCACTGTGGGATGTCCACTCTGTTACAGTCGCATTAGTGCAAAAAATATTTTTTCTTGAAATTGCAGACAGAATTAGTTTTAGGATGCTTAGTTCATTTTATACTTGTACTGTAATTAACTTCTCTTTAGGATTAGAAATATATTTTTCAAACCTCATTTGTCTCCTCTGTTACACAAAGTGGTCGAACTATTCAAAACTCTTAATGAATGACTCATATATACAAGCCATTTACACTTTATTATGCACAAATAAACAGAGAATAATTTTTAAAACAATGATTAGTTGGCGAAATTTACTTCATTTGATAAACTTAACTCGACAATTTCAGACATGATCTGTACCATTTTGGCTGGAATAACCCATAAATATAACATTTGCGTCTCGGAATGTATCTTTATTTTTTCAAAATGAAGTTGAATTTCAAGGTGATCGTTTAAGAATTAGTTTATTAATTTGTTTTTAAAAAAGTGAATATGTTTAGCATGACCCTTAATGTATTTAAAAAAAATGATAATTTGCCACTTTTAAGAATGTGTACTAGCTGCCAGGGCAGCTAGATTAGCTTCCTGCGGCATGTTGATGCATATCGTTCCCCTTCTCTAACTTTTATCTCATTCTGAAGTTATATTATTTGATATAATTTAATGTTCATTCGATTTCAAGACATACCACGCACGTGGCCCGGCGTTGCACGGGCACTTAGTGCCCTGAAAGTAGTGAGGAAAATTTCAAGAAACTACTTCCCGCCAAGGCGGCTGGCTGACAGGCGCTTCACGCCTTTACTTTTTTCCTATATAAAAAAATCATTCGAACTATTGTGATGCTTCGCGCCTTCTAGATGGTGAGGAAAGTTTCAGTAAGTTCAGCTCGCTCAAAGGAAAAAAGCAAACATAGATACTCAGTTTTTAATATAAATAGATGGCTTTTCAACAAATGAATGTTTCAAAATATTACAAGTAGCTAGCGATAAAAATACTATGTAAGTGGCCCGCTTATGAGTTTCGTGTTTGATTTAGTTAAGCCTTTATTCAAAATTCTCATTATCATTGTTATCACTGTTTCATAGCAACCACGTTTCAACAATGGATTTCATATTTAATCATTTATTAGGCTTAATCGCTGTAAATTTGACTACTTATTAATTGATATCTTCGCTATTTAAAATCGTATAATTATATAAATTGAAACTAATGAAGCCTGAAAAATTACCTATCTATTGGTACCTGGTTCGACTTTCAGTTCAGTGGCGTTCAGGAGAAAGAAGCGTGACATAGATAGAAAGAAAGATAGAAAGAAAGAAAGATAGTTAGAAAGATACTCAGTTTTTAATATAAGTAGATCTTAATTTTTGGAACTAAAGTAAAATTTCAAGTTGATTATTTAAGTAAATTTTACTCATTTGTTTTTTAAAAAGTGAACAACTTTAGCATACGTCTTAAAAATATATTTAAACTGCTGATTTGAATCTTCAGAAAACACGTTCCTTTGCTTTTTGGAGTTATATAAAATTTTTAACTGATTATTTGAGTATAACTTTATTATTATTATTATTATTTAACACACTGGTCCTGTAGCTAATGCACCGAACTGTGGGTGCATTTGCTACAATTCTGCCTCAGCCCTGGCTTACTGGGCGGTAACTCATTGCACAACACTGGTCCTGTTTTAATATTTTCTTCTTTAACTTGTATGTTAGAAAAATTACATGCATATTATTCTTAAAAAAAAAGAATTTCAAAGCAAAATTTTGCTTTATATTATTGCAAAATTAGAAATAAGAAAATGTGTTACTTTGTAATGAAGTTTAAATTCATAAAATTCTAATAAAATATGTATCAATTTGAAAAAAAAAAAAAAAAAAAAAACGTTTATCTGAGCTTAGTTTTTTTTTCCTTTTTTTTTTCTTTGTTTCTTTCTTTTTTTTTAAATATTGGTGAAATATCTAATAACTGTATTATTTACGTAGAAACCTATTGAAATGATATTGAAACAGAAAAGCTTTAAAATTTAAACTAAGAATAATTAAAAGTTTAAACTTTGAGTATATACAGAAATATTTAATTCAATCTTTTAAAGTTTCGTCTATTTTGATAAAAATACATAATTTAGAAAGAAATCACAATATGCTAGTGTTTCATCTCATATTTAGTGCTACTCCTGTACAAATAAAATTGAGGCTTGAAAAAATTAATTTAAATGTATTTAACATGTTCTTAAAGAAATTATGCGAGAAACAACTTTGATTTATTGTTTTGAAGCTGCATTACATAAAAATAAGCGAACATGCAAAGTAATTGTAATGCCGGATATCCGCAGGATATCCGGCCGGATATCCGGTATCCGGTGTGTGATGAGCCACCGGATATCCGGTATCCGGCAAGATTACTATCCGGTCCATCCCTAGTTCATACCATGTTTTAATGTTTTAAGTGGGTTAATATAATAAATTAATTAATTAATAAAATTACTTTACTGCGTTAAATACTTTGATTTGTCAGTTGTTCGCCGTTTTTACTTCATAGTCAAAATAAATTGTTTTTTCAAGAATACTGTTGATCTCTGCTGAATTATTCAACACATTCATTATTAGATGAATTGTATGACTGTGCCCTGAATCTTGCGGGGCACTGGGCAATTTGTTTCGCCCCTTTTTATAGACGGAATTGCCCCTTTTTTTGCTGAATTTTTGATTTCTTCGGATTTTGCGAGGTGGTGAATGCTTAGTGCAGGGCCTGGATGAAGTTGCTCTCTAAAGATGCTTAAGTGACGAGACGTTTATATGGCAACTATTTCACACTTAAATACGCTAGTAATAAATGAACTGATCCAGTGGCCTTGGAGGTTTCCCTGGGATGTCCAGCCAAAGAGCCGTCCCGGCTGTGTGAACATTTGAAGTCATACAGAGTTGTTGTCATCCGAGTTTTGCATACGCAAAAAAATGCATTAACATATGTTATACTCGACTACAACCTTTCTTGACTATAGAGAAATAAGCTGAATCCAAGCAAAGGAAGTAGTTCCTTGCGCGGTGTCCGAATTTCGGGTGAAAATAGATCCTTCCCTTTAGTAATCCCATTAGTAGAGTGTTTCATCTACGCATATGTAGCCTTTTTTTGTCATAATATTCGTAATAGTCTTAATATTTTCAATTTTACGAGCAGAGTAGAGCGGAAGCGTAATCCATCGCTCCAGCCAATAAGAGTTCGCACGCAGTTGGCGATCTCCTCTAATTTGCCAAGAAGGTTTCTGTTAACTCTGTTTTTCTTCCACACGTAATGATTTCAGTGTCAACTTAAGTTGCTGCCGAGTATAGGTGCTTTTCCACCTCCCTATTCAAGTACGACTGTCGTCTCTGATCGAGCGATACCATTTGTCGTGCCATTCTTGTCAGATAGTAGCTGTTCTGCCTTTTAAAATCAGAATGACATTCATTCATCTGTGTACTTTTGTCAAAAGAGCAACAAAATGTAATCAAATTTGACGTCTTTTTATTAATAAAATATATGAGCTAAGTTTTGCAAACGATAAATAAAAAAGTAGTAATAAAAAATTTTATTTGTTTATACATTTTTGTATTTTTCTGATTGTATACTTTGACTGTTGCTGTGTTTCTTAAGAGAATGTGTAGCATATCTTACTAATTTCAGGAACCTCTTGTCGGAGCAAGGTAAAAGGTTTCACATTGTGCTTTTGTACAGCTTAGAAAAAAAATCATTGATCAGCATGTGTACTTTTCATGTTTTGTTTACATTGGTACTCTTAGGTACTTTAAATTATTATTAAAACATTAGAATATTGAATTAAAACTTTTCCAAGGTTGGTTCCATTGAGATATTTTTTTTTCCCTTGAACATATTTATGAAAATGCTAATAAATTGAGTGCATTAAAAGCTCATGTTTTCATGCTTTTGATGTTTGCAAAAAGGAAAAAAAATAGTCCTATACATAAAACATTTAAATTTTGAAATATTTTTAAATTCCAGGGAATTTATAATTTTATATCATATTCCGCTAATAATTGTATAATTACTGTTGCTCACTGATTGAAAAAAATTATTTATGAATAACCATATTATATTTTTTATAGGTTGTAGATATTATGCGTACAAATGTTGAAAAAGTCTTGGAAAGAGATCAGAAATTATCAGAATTAGATGACAGAGCAGGTAAGCTGTGACCCATTTCCATGGAGTTTTATTGACCAGTATTTCATCTAAAGCAATCTTTCATTTGAATGAGGTTTCGACTGTAATAAAATGTGCATTAATATTTTTAAAAATTACAAATACTGATGTTTGTAAGTTATCTATATTTTAATTGCAGTAAAATGTCAGACAAATCCAAACTAGTTAAGACCATAAGCAGTTTAGATTTTCAAAAATAATGAAGAAAATGTTGTTTATGAAAACAGCTTAATCCTTTAAAGAAAAAAGGTTGTAATTCAATACAGTTCGTTCCATTACAATATATGTAATTACATTTTTTGACAAAAAATAATTCAGAATTTTTTTCGGAACATAAAATAAAAATAAAAAGTGTTTACAGTACTTTATATACTCTGGAAGGGCTGATTGGGCCCAGCGCTAACGGGGGCCCCCGCACCGACAAATCATTTTTCCTCTTTAAAGAAATAAGAAAAAAATGATAATGAACAAGAAAGGGGGGGGGTAAATTCTAATGTGTGCAGGCTCGTCCATTGAATGAAAATCCAAGAGTTTTTTTTTTACTCCGTGTGTTTAAACATTCGTTAAAAAACGTTTAATCAAGAAAATAATGCTTGAGCTTTTTAGTCAAAATAAATAAACAAATAAATAAAAATAAATAAAATAATAACTAAAATATGAAAGAATGAAAAAGAAACAGTAAGAGAGGTTAATGGAACCTGGTCCACCGAGCTAGAGAGAAATTGCTATTTTTAATATGTTTTTGCCAGTGGCATAATGGGAGGATAAATGCTTCCCACTGCCGGAGTTATGGGAAGATTTTGAGCCCATGACCCGAGTACTAAGCTTCACATCAGCAGAAAACGTGACCGAAGGCAGAAACCGAAAATCCGGGTACTTTCCATAGGAGCACCATTGAATCCATTTTACGTTTCTGCTTTATTTTTCTGCTTTACGTCAATGTGGAGCAGGGCCCTAACTTCAGAGGGTGAGAAACTCAAATGTGGCTACAAACACGACATCTAAAGGTTATCATGACCTCCTTCACAAGATTTTTAAAATATCTTAAAATTCCGCTGCTGGTCCTTCAATGACGGAAAATTTCTGGATGGGAGCATGCAATCCCCCATCCCTCCCAGATGTCACCAAATATAAGTAAAAGTTGCAATTTTACGACTTCAATTTCAGAACACTTCTAAAAGAAAACTAAATTTCTGCTTCTAAATTCTTTTAAATTTCCAAAAACTTCTGAAGTACTGACCTCTTTTCTAATAACTCGGTCAATAGGCTGAAATGGCATTTTACTGATTTAAAACTAAACAATTAGGTATAGATCTCTCCCCTTCCGTCGCTCCTCTAATGTCTTCAAAGATAATTTTAAAGTGTTTTTAGAAAGGAGAGCTTCTGAATTTCTCCTCATTTTCATTAATGCACTAAAAATAACTTAAAATTGGATTTTGAAACCTAAAAAACCCAAAAATTTCGGAAAGAGCCCTTAAACCCTTTTCCATTCTCTGAGATTATCAATCATAGTCTAAAAATACATTTTTAATTTGGAGAAATGTCCAAGAGAGAGCATCCCACTTCCTCATCTCCTTTCAGCGAAAGATAACATCTTTTAAATATCAATGCCACGAATTTTCTGTTAGCAGCTGCTCTGAATTTCTGATCGTTTAAACAAAGTCATTAAAGATAGCCTAAAATGCATGTTTAGGGCATCAATTTCAAAACATTTCGGGGGAAGGGGTCCAAACCACCACCTTTTCTTTATTACTACCAAAGATTGTCTGAAATTGCACCTTTTGAAATTTTAAATTTTCTGAATTTTATCTCTTCATCACCACCTCCAGAGATGACCTGAAACTGCGTTTCAAAACCTTAAATATCGAAAAGCTTCAGTTTGTCCCTAAACCCTTCCTTTCAAAGACAATGATAGCTTAAAATTGGCTTCCATTTCTAAAAGGAATTCTGAGTGGGGCCCCTTGCTTCTATCATTTCCACGCATGACTTAAAGCTTCTCTCCAGTGTCGAAAAATTTCCAGAGAGATTTTTCAAATCTTACCTATTCTCTTTACAGTCATTAAAGATTGCTTAAAACTACAAATTGAAAATTTTATTCTCAGAAAACTTTGGAAAGAAGCTGCGGTCCCAACGTCATCAAAATTGCCTAAAATAAACTTCAGTTTTAAAATGAGTTCCATGGGAGCTCATGCCTCCCCTTTCCTTTTTATTTTTTAACGAAAAATTATTTCTTCTTCAAATTTTGGAAATTTCTTTGATTCACGGACAATGCTAGACCTCTTGCCCTTCACCTACTCCAAATACCGCAATAAAAGTGCTCTTAAAACTTCAATTTCGAAAAAATTTCGTGAGACTTCATCAATATTCTTACCTCTGCCATTCATTTGACGTAACAAAAGACATTTTTTTAATTTCCGTTTTCAGGTCTTGCAACTATTAATGTCTATCTTTCCTTAATTTTTAATAAAATATATTAAACTTAATGTCTATACTTCAAGAAAGATGAATATGGTGCCATTTTTAATTCTATGTTTCACTTCTGAATAATTTAAGATCTGGTACTTGATCTTCCTCCTCCAATAGCTTTAAATTGTTAAAAAAGTGTGTGCGTGTAGGGGTGGTGGGCTAAGGGTTGGTCATATTGGCTCCCTCAAAAATTTAAACATACACACATCACCTTATTGTTATTGCCACTATTACAACTTAGTTCTTCGGGATATTGTCAAAACTTATGCAGGTGTACTAAGTTTTTTTGGATTTATTCAACGATTATTTGTACTATTTTGGTCATTGGCGAAAAGGTAGTCAGAGAAAGTGCTTAACAGAGCCAGAAAGATTAGTCTGTAATGACTTTTTTTAAGTAAGTTTGCAGTTTTTTTCTTTTTGCTTATTCTTTTAAAAGAGTAGTTAAATAAAACGAACTTTTTTTATTTTAAAAAAATATTTTATCAATTTAAACCGCAAGTTAAATGTAATCATTCTGTAAAGGAGGCCCTGCTAGCGTTCTCCAATCGGCCCCACATTTGCTAAGGTTGGCCATGTACTGTGGTACTTACTCTCTACTGTTATACAGTAATTAAACAAAGAAAATAGAATGAGCTTCCAGATACTATATCGATTTCACACTAAAGAAAGTTGAAATAATTTCTGAAAAGGAAAACTTTTCAATTCACATATTAAAAAATCACCAATTTTTCGCTGATTCTGTTCCAACCTGCCACGATTTTTCTTTTGGTGACATTAAAAATTTTCAGTTTAGCTGTATAGGATTTATACTTATTTCAATTTCTCATATCGTAAAATATACCACTTTACATTGTAAACATAATACTCCACCTCTATTCCATTTGTGCTTAGTTTCATTTCTTTATTCACTGTATGTAATTACTGATTTCATGAAATATATCTGTTCCTTGGCAATTTTCAGGCAGGTTATTAAAACTTTGAGTGTGTTCAGGTTTTTGATGTCCTACTGTACATGAAGAATTACATTATCAGACTTAGTAATTGTCTTGATAAAATATTTCCCCATAGACACAATGTTAAACATCTCTGCTTAATCGAATAATTTTCCCTGATAATCAAATAATATTGATCAGCTTTCGCAAATATTTTTGCTGCGAAAAATTAGAATAAGTTTAGTAAGAACATTTATTTGTGTAAAAATTTAAAATGTTTTCCACCAACAACTGGCAGGAAAAACAGCATTCACATTCTATGAAAGCATTTCCACCACTCTATCTAAATTCTTTTGATATTGCATTACAAAAAAAGAAAAAAATGGGTAGATGTTTATCAAATTTTAGTAACACATATAAATGTTGCAGAAAATAATTAATGGATAAATATGAATTATAAAGCACCGCAGACGAGAAGGGAAAGTGTTCCCAAAAGACCTTAATAAGATATTATGGAATTGGTAAAAAATAGAATCTAGTGAAAAAGGTGCCAAAACAAAGATTTTTTAACTCTGGTTCTAAGTTACGTTTTAATAATTTTTGTTGTTACTTATAATAAACAATATACTTAATTAGAATAAGATTTGTTGTTTACTTAGCTTACTTCATAAACTTTTTATCAACAGCATCAATATAATCCTTTATTAGCTATTGATTTATTATTACATTTTAAGTCTACTGCTGGTCAATTTCGAAAAGTAAAAAAAGGTCTTTTGGTTGTGTACAGTATTATTATTATTTTAATTTTTGAATTATTAATTTGTTTTTCTTTATTTGATCACGTCAGCTTCTAAATAGCTCACATGAAGAAATTCTTGCTTTAAATCTTATTGCATTTTAAAACAAACTTAATTTTTTCGCTTTGGTAAAATCCAAGATATAAATTGTTGTTCATGGACTACTTGATTTCAGTACATTTCAGCATTATCTTTTATTTATTTCTTTTGCTGAACTTTAATTTTTCTCATTTTACAGAGGCACTTCAACAAGGGGCTTCACAGTTTGAGCAACAGGCAGGAAAATTGAAAAGGAAATTCTGGTGGAAAAATTGCAAGGTAAAGCAATTGCTCATGAATGTTCTTGTTTGTAATTTAAAAGAAAATCTGTAGCATTTTTATGGTTTTTTTAGCATATTAGAATCTCAAACATATATTGGTTTGACATTCTGCAAAAGAACCATTGTGTTTCAGAAATGAATAAAGCAATTAAATTTTCAATTGAATTGCTTATATTCTCATAAATTTTTGTAGAGTTGCTTCTTGCTAACAGAACCCTTCTCTTGGGAGGGATAATCTTCTTGTAGACTGAAATTGGTTAGATATTAGATATTAAGTCTAATGCAGCTACAATATTAAGCAAAATGTAGCCGAAAACATGAAGTACATTTAATGTTGTTTGACTGAATTTGCAATGAAAGTATACACATAGTTCAGAATACAAGAAATTAGTGTAATGCCTTTTTCATTATTTTTAATGTACTTGTTTTCCCTTTTCAAAGTTGGTTCATTTTGCTACAAATCAGAATAAATTTCCCCACTCAATTTCAATCTCAAAGCAAATCATTGCGAGGAAAAAATAATAATAAATCGCTAAAGTAACCTCATTTTCAAAAGCAAAACAATAAATTTCAGGTTGCCGAGATGAAAAGAATGGTTTGCTGGATTATTAATACTAATAATGTGTTATTGTCGTGCTTAGCACAAAAGTGGTATCTGCAACTGGGCTCAAACTGAGAAGTGACTTTTTATATATCCATATATTTCATTTAGATGCCACTTTTTTCAGAAATTTCATTTTAATATTTTCCTTTCACAAATCGCCATAAAACAATGTATGTAGACAATATATGTTACGAATAATCACCTGGTGACAATAATTCATTTATGATAAAAAGCTCTGATAAGATTTCTGTGCTTAGCATAGTGAAATATATTTTTGTGATAGCATTAAATTATTATTATTTCTAACCTTGGTTTTTCCGGTATACCGGGAAAACCAAATTTTGCAGCATGCTGACTAATGCGTGGTAATACGGTATTTCCTACTGCTTTGCGTAATATAATTAAAAGTTTTGTACATTTACCATTTTTGCTTTTGATTACATTTTCTTACCTTTTATGTTTAGTTCTTAAGTTTTAACTAATATGTCTTATATTTATATTTTTAGATGATTATCATCATGGTAGTAATTGGAGTTGTCATTGTCGGTGTTATTGGAGGTATGTATTTTATGATAGAAAATTTTACTATGTGTGTTAAAATGGTTTTTGATGTAGCTCATTTGGGAATTGTTAATTTATTTAAGTGTTTTTAAAATTTGAAAAACAAAATATATATTTTGCATATATATATGGAGTCTATTTTCATATATTTTATTGACCTATTTAGTATTTTTGAAGTGGATTATACATTGTACAAGTTTGTTATATGATATGCACTTCCTTAAAACTCAGAAAACAAAAATTTCCCTTGCCAAAAAACAATTTCTAAGAGGGTGGAATAAACACCCTTTTTAATTTTCCATTATTGAATTTAAGAGCATATTTTATTTTTGCATTTTTCTTATGTTTTCTATAAAAAATTTTTTTCAACTATTCAAGAATTGGTGTCCATAATTGCTTTTCTCTCTCCAAATTGATCAAAAATTCAAAATTATAAAATCAGCTGAGTGATATGCTTCTTCTAAAAAATTTTTTCTGTTATTATTTACTTTTATAACTTTTCTAAATAGTTTTGTTTCTGATTGTTACTGTTTCAACAAATCAATAACTTTTACGAAAATATTGCAGTTGCTTCAACCACATGTTATTCATGTATTTGATCTGATATGTTTGTTATTATTCAAAATGTTACAGCAATTCTTATCATTATGTTTTGATGCTATATCTTGCATCATTTTAAATCCTTGTTGTTAATCCTCTTTTTGATCAAAGTTTTTAAAAATGACAAAAGCTTGGTGAATAATATCAATAAACATCCCTTAATTTTGTTTCTTTTATCTAAGCTAGGATCCCATGGATCAATGAAGTCCTGTGATTGTCGGAGAATTTTATTTTGATTATAAAAAGTCAGGGAAAGTTATTAATTTTGTTAAAAACTTGAAACTTTTTGAAAATGGACAAAGAAAAACATTATTTTTTGCATCATAAAATTCTGCAACATATAAGTTATTGTGTTTTTTAGTCGATGAATGATACTTTTTTTTGGAATATGGATTTATGAACTAATTCTTTATACGATTTTTGATAGTTCAAATACTTGTGAAAAGAAAATCAGTATGTGACAATTATTTTTACGTGGTTCATATGCTTTCAAAAACCCTTAAAAACTGCTTGAAATAAAAAGTTTCATTTGCAGGCACTTGAAAACTTTGAAAAATTTTAACATTAGTCTTTGGCTCTTGAATTTGCCATTTATTTTAAATGGTGCATTTAAAAGAAAATTGCTGCTCTTTTATGCTAAGTTTTTCCAATTTTATTTGGCTACTCCAAAAATGCAAATTTTTTTGGAAATTTCTGAATGCTGTTTTTCTTTTTGAAAAATCTGACTTCAAATTTAATGTATTGACGTAAAAAAAAAAAAAAGAGCCCTCCAATTTTGCGCATGAACCATGTTTTTTTAGCGATTATATTTTAAATTCATAGCAGTAAGGTAGTTTTTCGATTGAGCTTACTGCTAAAAAAAATTTACTTTCCTGTTAGAGCAACTTTCCTGTCTGTGCAAGTTGTAAACAAAATTTTAATTTTTTTTTTTTTTTTTTTTTTTGACTAGCTTTACCAGACATAATATTTTTGTTAAAAAGTATGCCCTTGTTCGAAGTTGTGGATTATGTTCACCATTTTTATGGAGTAATTACAATGTTGAATGTTTTTTTTTTTTCTTTTAGCCTATCTTTACATGTGATGCCTGCAAACATTTTATTTCCTTGCTGTCTCTCGTGGTTTCACCTTTACAAAATTTGTAATATTATCTACAATGGGACTTTGAACTAGAAAAAGTAGGTATGTTTTTTCTTGTTACATAACGTTTTCTTTATTTAATTTATTTTTTTATGTTTTTTGATGAAGTCTTGAATTTGTAAAAAAAGTTTATACTGAGTGAAATATGATGATGCTTGTGAAAAGCAAAATCATTTTTCCTAAAAAATGGACATAAATCCTGGTTTAGCAAAAACTGTGATAGCAAAAATCAGGTGATAACAGACCACTGAGGTCCCAAAATTTATTCACATAGTCACCCTGTAATTTCAAGGTAGCAAAGTTTTGCTACAGGGAAATGATTCATTTAAATAAAAAACCTTCAATTTCATCAACTGAAATAGAGAACCCTTCAATAGACAAACTGGATTAAAGAGTAGTACGGCTCCTACTTTTTCACACACATTTTCCCTTAAATATTATTAGTTTTATGTTTTCCTAGTTTTTCGATACAGGGATAGAGAACAAAGTGAGAGTTAAAAAGTAATAACTAACCAGTGAGTGAGTTGATTCTGTGATGTTGAGAATTGATTTTTTATTAAACTTGTATTTTATCATTTTTGAGAGAAATAGCTACTTGTTATCTAATGATAAAAAATAAATTATTCTTAAAGTGAAATTGCTTATAATTTTATTTCTTAAAGCAACCATGATTTTTTTCTATGTGTTTGTTGATATTTGCTGTTTTTGAAAAATTTTCATAGAACATGATTTAGGATATTTTAAGTAATTAATTGCTGTATTCAATCCTTTAACTTACTTTAAAATTTAATTTTTGACACCATGCCTGCTCTAGTTGAAAAATTTCTTGTCTTAAGAATTTTCACAACTTTAACTTCCGTCTACAGCATAATGAGACTGTACCGTATATATTTTTAAACTTGTATACTATTTGCTTTAATAAGGGAGATTTTGAAAAAAGATAAAGAGAAATTCTATTCTGCTTTTCATCTTCAACTTTACTGCTGTATAATCATGCAGTTATGATTTTTTAAACTACAGTCAAATTAAATTTTAACGAAGTTTATTATGTGGAAAAACTAGTTTTAAAATTATTCCATGGAAAAACGAAAATGTTGTCCTGCATGTGACAACTTGTGTATTTTCACTAAAAATAAATTAAAAGGGTAATAATTTTTTTTCTTTTTTGCTCGGGAAATCACAAACCTATATCTAAATTCTTAAACAAAAATTTTGTTCATTTTATTTTGAAATTATTCTTTTTGAATGAAATTTATTCGCTATCATGTGCGGAACAAAATGGCGGTTTTATCATGGAATGGTTCTTCAGCGAAGACTTCATTAATTCCCAACTTCAATTGGTATAGGAACAATGTCAATTCTTGTTACATCAGCACAAAATTTTGTTACTACCAAATTATTTTGCTTATCCCTTGGATATAATTAAAACGTGGTTTGACTGTATTATGTTTTTATTTTTTTTCAATGTAACTTTAGGTTTTAGTATATCAAAACTAATTAAACAGTTCATGTTCCAAAATTTCTATTTTGGCATTAACTTACATGGTTATTCATCTACGCTAGTGGATTTAATTCTAGACAATTTTCAATATTTCGAATATTTCGTCATTTAGCATTGTATAATGAATTATTAGATTTATTTATTTCAATTAACTAATTATTTGTAACTTCTTGAATATATATGCATTCATTTCATGTGAATATTACCCTTACTTTGTTTTATTTTTTAATGCAAACTATAAACTAAAATAGTTTTTAAATGAATTTTGATTTATTTAGATATTTAGCTTTGGCAACAAAATATGATTAAAAAGTCAAAGTTTTCCTATAAAATATTGACTTAATAATTGAGTTAATATTGATGCTTGAATATTGATTTAATATTGCAAATTTTTTTTAGTTGAACTCCCACTATAGCGAACCTGGTTGTAGCAAACCCTTTAACTGGTCCCAACTGAAGCCCTATGCAATTACTGCAGTTTCAGATGCTTATAACGATCCAACATTTTCAAAAATACCACTTCAAACGAATTTTATTAAAAATTATTTTTGACTTTGAACATGTACAAGTCTTTCTGGTTTTATGAGTTTCTGTATTTTGGGAAATCGCAACAACCTTTCACAAGAACAATGGCTAGGTACTAATCTTCTAATATTGATGAATGAACAAGAGATATAAGTCGAGGACATTTGATTTTTGCTCCAATGGCTGCTGTCATTTCTTTCGAGACGGAAACTATCATGCAGTGGATTTGTTTGCACTAGTTAACTAAAAACACATGTGAAATTAGTATAAATTTTTAAACTTGCGGCCGAAAACATCTTTCTTTTTTCACTATGCATAAATTATTTTTTTAAAAATGCAGCTTGCTTATTATTTAACTTAATTGCCCTAAATACTGAAATGGCAACATCGTGTTATGAAAAGGTTTATGACAGAAGTATTTAGCAAAACTAAGTTTTTTTTTTTGAAAAATGGGATGTAGCGAACCCTCGGCTATAGCAATCTCAAAAGCCGGTCTATTAAGGGTTTATTATAGCGGGGTTTGACTGTATATTGTTGTAATTGTAACATTTACTATTGTTTAATAATTAAAAATGAAAATAGATATAATATACACATGAAATGAATGTACACACATATTAGAGAAGCTATGCATAAATAATTTACGTTAAATAAATAAACTTAATAGTTTATTGTACAATGCCCAGTGGCAGAAACACCGCGACACGGCGACATCGTCGCCGCCAGTGAAACCCTCTTGCAGACAGTTTTTGTCTGCACTAATAAAAACAACTTAGAAAAGTTGTCCGCAACTTTCGGCCAATTTTTTTCCCCTCTTGAGCATGCCTTGACTTAGGGGCTTTTTTTTCCTCCCCATTTAGCCGCAGGGGAAAAAAAAGTGTTACGGGGGAAAAAAAAAAGCTCTGCCGTGGCCAAACATGGCGCCCGAAACTTTTCTTCGCTTTTTTGCTCGTAAGAGCAGCTGCGTTTTATTTCACTGGGGTTATTTTTTGCTTGAGATACGGCTACATTTTATTTTTCATTCATTTACGTGATATCTATCCTCCCTCCTTCAATTTTTGTCCGTTTTTCTATGAAAAAAAAATTGCAAGTTTTCTTTGTACCGTGGGCAAACATGGCGCCCGAAACTTGACTTTGCTTTTTCAAACTTCAGAGCAGGCATATTATATTTTACTACTGTTATATTTTTGTTTAAGATAAAGCTGGATTTTATTTCTCATTCATTTGCATCGCATCTGCTCCCCCCCCCCCTCCGATTTTAATCAATCGGTGCTTTATTAACAAAAGTTTTTTTTTTTTTTTTTGATTCATGCTCAGAAAATTGGCTTCTCTATATTTGGTGTATAGTGAATTTTTGCCAAATTTATAGGTCACCCCCCCCCCTACCACCGATCTTTTTGCACATAGTAATTTTAGTCTTTTTTGTGACTTTAAAAACACAGAAAGTCAAGAAAAAAAAAAAAACGCCGTTTTTTAAAAAAGATTTTAGTTTATGCTTAATGGATCATTAAAAAAAATCAATAGTTTGATCACTGGTAGTGCCCTTCCTATGTCCTAATTTAAAGTCTACCCTTTTTTTAAAAAAAAAATATTTATCAAATTCAAGTTTGTGACCTGATAATACCTGCAAAAACAGCTCAATACATTTTTGTCTTAATTTCAAAATTGTTCTGAACATTTTAATAAAAAAATCTTTTTGATTTCATTAAAATGACCACAGTTAAAAATGTCGTCTTGAACCATGTCATTAATGCAACAGCTCTTGCGGAAAAAAAATGAAATAAAAAATTAAAACCTCAGAAAGAGCTAAAGATATCCAAATAGAATTTTAGGAGATTAATGAAATAGCTAATGGAACAAATAGAAAAAAAATCATTATAAACTGAAACAATGAGTTTCATAACCTGGATAAGTGATAAGGATGCAAACCTATGGTGCTCCCCCTCCCCCCACCATTATTAAAAATTAAAGTTTAAACTTTTTTATAATTTTGTACCAATCTTGTTTTTTCCTGTGAAAAAAAGTAAGAAGTTTTTAGAAGCCTTTCTTTTTGAAATCTTTTATCAGAATTTCATCTTTTCCTTTTTCTTTTTTGAGTGACATGCTCAACAGGTCACGACTTACAGACCGCATGTTACACACTCCTAACATCAAAAGTAAAAAACAAAATGAAAAAGAATACATGATGCTTACAATATTTTAGATAAAGTTCTACAAATTATAGTTATTATTAAATTATACTTGTTTAATATATGACTGGTATATTAAAATTTCACTCAAAATTTGCAGACAGATAATAAAATTGTCAAAGTTTGTCGCAGACAGCTACAAAACTTTCTGCCACTGGGGTACAATGTTAAATGATAAAAGTTGAAAAGGGTCCAGAATTAAGTCAACTAGTGTAATATATCTTGCCATTTGGAGACACTAACCCTTAATGTAAGTGCAATTTTCTTTCTTTGCAGATTACTTTTATTCAAAGTACTGTAGTTAGATTCAAGACATAGTAGTCCAACCTTCAACCCTCGCAAGCTTGCACATGTGCTCAAGACTTTCTGAATCTTCAGTATTTGCATGATTATTGGTGTTTAATCTTTGAGCCAGTTTTACTTTTTTGAGCAACACTAGAAATTACCATGAGGACAAACTTTCTAAAAACAAGCACTGTTCCAGTTTTTTGGCAGACAAGATACCAGTTTCATTTGCACACTTCAAGTCTCATTTTAGCTACCAAAATATTAAAATACACAAAGAAAAATTTAAAATTGGTTTTCTTTGAGATGAGATTGAGCAATTGCAAATGATAAAAAAAGCATTTGTATTTAATTAACCTCTTCTGAAAGCTTAAATATGAAAGAAGACCCCCGAGAATAAAAGTATTTTCTGTAAAAGAAAACTTTGATTTCTCGGACGCAATAAAAAAATTTCCCAAGTGCTGTAGTCTATAATATTCATAGAAATGTGTATTTTTATATTTTTCCAGTAAGCAAAGAATTTGAAAAAGTCTTTAGGCATCAAAATATCATGTTTGTATCTAATATGAAAAATGAGAGACAGTGCTGCAAATTAGGTGCACACCTTTGAAATTGAAAATTAAAAGAAGCAAAGAAATTTGATACATGCTAATCAGAAAAGATAATATTTAGACTCCCTTTCTTGTTGAAGTGTCTTTTAATAACGTACGGAAAGCAGCCATTTTGCTGCTCTTTTTTGACCCTTTATTTTGTTTACCCTTTCAAATAGAGTTCGTCCGAAGAGGTTAATACCAAAACACGAGAGTGTTTTAAAATTAAACATTGGTTTACAATTGTAATATCTTGTAAATATTAATGAGACTGTCTTTGAAGTAAAGTTTAGATGTCTAGTATTGTTTTAGCCGTAGGAAAAATATTGAAGTGCTTTATGTGTTGTGATTGTATCTTGTATGCCATAAAAGTGGATGAAGTGCTCACGAGAGTCATGCAGTTTTGTGCTTAATTAGAAATTACAGTATACTCTTATATAGAAGTTGTATAATAGTGCTACTTCATTTGTAAATGTATTTTAAAATTTGTCATTGGTGCCATTGTCTTCACCATGTTTTAACAGCGTTTGGAGTACTACCACTGAAAAAATATTCATCAGTTTCAATTGGAAAGTTTTTTAAAGGACATTGTCAGCTGAAAAGAAACTTAGGAAAGCTGATTTGTCAGAGCAGGACATCATCATCAGTTAAGTTGAAAGCAGACTTGCTCGTTGGTTTGTAATGCAACAAGATTCTAAATGAGTCATTCTAGGGAAAATGGGCATTTTATCCTGCATGCAACAGTCTGTATATTTCATTAAAGATTGTTACGAAAGTGTTATTAACAAAATTTTGTTTGCTATAGAATTCATAAAGATATAATTTCTTAAGTGAAAAAAATTTCTATTACCCTTTGAGATTATTAGTTTTTAATGAAATGTATGAGCTGTTACAGTGTGGTATAACATGGTGGCTTTTTTGAGAAATAGCCCAAATATGAAGAAGAAAACTTTATATGATGTTAGAACGGTCCTTACATCGACTTGAATCCTTCATATGTATTTATTTTTAAATATAGACTTCAAGGGATTTAGGGACCATACTAAACACTCTGTAATGTGTTACTCATATAATTAAAATAAAACCCATGTGTGCATAAACGTTCATTATAAGTTACTTTTTAAACAAATGAAATTGTTAAGCTTCAAAAATCCTTACTAATTAATCTTCTGTAATTAGTTTCATTTTTGAAAAAATTTCTTGTGATCTTTATTTTTTCCTTTAAATTAAACTGTGTATAAATGTGTATGTTGAGTATTATTGAGTGGAATTTTAAAATGTTAAATGTGTATTTTTAAGCTTTGAAAAGAATATTTAGTGCAGTGGTAGCACTTCGCAATTGTTTAGAATTATCTCCATTGATTCATTTGCATTCTTCTATATACTGAATCTGAAGTGTTCTTAACATTTATGTTTAAAAAATAAGAACTAGTACTGTTCGCCAGAGGTGATTTTCTTTTTTATTTTTGAAAAATTTAAGGTTTTGAATTTCTTAAAGTTTTATTTGAAACATACTACTTTTTTTTTTTTTTTTTTTGCATCATTATTTTATGAGTTAAAAAAAACGTAACAATTTTTGTTAAGGGGAAAAAAGTTTTAAGGGATCTTTATTTTTCATCTCTGGTATGATTTCAAAAATGACAGACTTAAGTTTGGGACAAATTTGGCTGTTCTTTTATTTGTTTTAGATGTGATATAGCTTTTTGTTTTCGTGAAAACATCATCTAAGTTGGTTCTTTTGTAAGAACTTAGTGATGTGAGTTTCATTGTGTGTGTGTGTGTGTGTGTGTAGCCTGCATGTTTGTTAGATTTTGATTTACTTTATTTATTTATTGTAATTCTTTTTTTAATCTTATGTGCAAGTTCCTTTAAGTTAACGAGTGTTCGATTATGTGTCTAATGTACATATGAATCTATGTATGCATGTGCTTTCCGAAGCTTAATATAACATATTATATGCATGAATATGTTGTCTAAAAATTGTAGGGAAAATGCAGTTAGATGAATAAATATTTGAGACACATATATGTCTCCCAGAAAAGAATATAAAACAGGCCGCAATAATGTTTTTATGCTCTCAACTCCACCTTGTTAACTGCATATTATTCATCCTCATACAATAATTGCATGTCAATATTTAACAAAGAAAATGTTAAATACCTTTCCAGCATTAAAATTGCTCTCCATTTCTCTCTTAGTAACTGTTATATCGGTTATGGAAAAACTAATGCACTTGGCAAGGAAAGTGATATTTTTAGTGAGAACAACAATTTTTATTTCCAATTTATCATTAATAATTCTAACATTTAAAAAAAATTGTTTTCATAAAATATATTTATGATAAAAGCCCCCCCCCCCCCCTCCTTTGTTTGCAACTGATATAAACAGTATAAAGCATCACACTGTCAGTAACTAAATTGTACTATTTCTTTCGGTTTTTATTCACTTATTATTTTTGCTGGAGCATGTATATTAGTGTAAGATTTCCTCACATTAATAATTGCTGCAAGATTTTCTTGTCAAAGAGAAACTGACTTTCTTTTTGATAATGAAGTATTTAGTTTCGGTGCTTTATTATTTCCATACTTTAAGCTAGAGCAACTACATTTGTCCCTTATTTAGGTAATTTCACATCTAGTTATAATTTGTGCCATGTTTGTTCTTGGAAGGAGATAATTTCTGAAATTCTCCTAGTGGAAATTTTTGTAGTTTGGAAGTTTTATATAGAATCTCCGGTTTTATGATATGACACTAATTGTGCACATTCAATGTTCAAAAGACTTAACTTTTATTAATTTTCCACTGTTATGATTATACTTACTTTTTCTGGGAAGTAGAACCCAGTTGAATTAATTAGAATGTTGACTTCTTTTAAGGAAAACATTTATAATTTTTCTATTTATTTACACTATCAATTTTATCGTCTTTTTATTGGTAAGATAATTTACCTTATACATGAAACATTTCAGGTTTGTCAATGTCTTTAATTTTATTTTGTTTGCTGTAAAGCAACAAGTTAATAATACGCATCTGTAACCTTGTTTCTTCCCAGTTCCAATTTAATTTCATAGGTAACAGATTAAAAGTGCAGATAAGCGCTTTCATTTTGAACTTCCTTGCAAAAAATAATAATAAAATACACTGGTATGAAATGAAATCTTTTTTCTCTTTTGAAGTTTGGAGGAACCTTTTCATCAGAACTTGGAAAGAGAGCTGCTCATATGCTTTAAAAAAACAAGATTTAGCGTAGATTTTTTTTGTGACATAGGACGAAAAAATAGTTACTTCATAAAAAGTGAGATTTTGATTCGTATAATTAAATTGCCAATGATATACTTTGCTCGTACTAATTGTTTGTAATTTGCATAATAAATTCAATTAGTAATTTTTAGCTATCAAACATATATATATATGTATAGTGTATATTAATTGTTCTCTAATTGGTTAAGTAATGAAAAAAAATATTCTACTTGAAAAGCTTTGAAATTCCACAAATTTACCCTCTTTTTATTTGTGACTAACTTAATGCCCAAGGTTTTTTTTTTTTTTTTTGTATTAAGTTTAAAAAGATTTCGGTGATTGTTTTTCTGTTTAGCTAGAGATTGAAAAAAAATAATGCAAGAGCTTTCATTAGCATGTAGATTCTTAAACTGTTCATTTTTTAGTTTAATTAACTGCTGACTTATATGCTACAAAGCTAAGTTTGAATGTGTTGTTGGTGTATGTCAGATTATGCAGACTGCTGTTTAATTTAGGTATTTGTTAAAGTATATATCATTGTTTTGTAAAATTTGAATGCCTAAAGTAAATTTTAGCTAACAGTTATCGTTGTAATTGCATATGCTTTCTCCTTATTCCTTGTAAAGCTCTCCTCCATTTTCTTTAACTCATATTTGTGGATACTTTTATTATAACCATGTTTAAATATTGTGACAATCAGCTAAATAAAAATGTTTTAAGTTCTGCAAATACCTTGTGCCTATTTGAAAGATTTATAGTTGCAATTCTAATATCTATACTTGTTGCATTAAATTTTTTCTTTTATTTTAACTACTAGTTCTTTTAAAAATGCCTGCACATTGTTTAGACCAGTGGTTCCTATCCTCTTATCAGTCATACCCTCTGAAATCTTGCTTCTTTTATGCTATGTAATTCATATTCTTCAAATCATAAATCCTTTTTTTATGTGGAAGAACCATTAACTTGAGTTTATCAAGTTTTCCTACAATGGCATCCATGGAACACGAAAATAAAAGCCAAAATATTTTGAAATACATATAATTATGTAGAATAAATATGATGTGTCAATAACATTAATCACAGATTATACTAACTCAAGTTGCTCAATAAATAAACACAACATGTTGGTTGCACAAGTTAAATGTTTATAATGTGATAGGTAAATCAGTCAGATGGCAAGTAAAACTTGGATTTGGCCCCAACATAGGAACTACCCTGTGTAGCATGCATTACATATTTGGAAACACTGGCTTAGACATTGCATCTTTGAAGGGAATTATTTGAATCAAGTTCTCTGTTTTGTTTTACGAATTTGTCTCATAAAAATATCCTTTATTTCATGCAACTTTATTCTCAGCTTGGTGTTTTAAAAAACAATGTCTAGTGCTCTGTAAAATAGTTTTTGATTATTCTTAAATTATAAGTTTTAATGGATGAAACTGTTACATGTTAATTGTTATAGTTTTTGTGTTCATTGTTGCATGACAGTGAGTACATAAAATATTAATTTTAAAATAATTTTTTAATGCTACATGTCAAAGGTGCTCTGCGGTTGCATGAGTTTGAGAATCACTGAAGTATGGATGCAGCTGAAAATTGAAAAACTAAAAAAAAATATTTTCAATAAATCATGATTATTGTTCTAGTTTTCAAAATAATTATGTTTCTTAAATGCTTTTGTATTCTTTAATTATTTATTTATTTATTTATTTTATTTTATTTATTGTTTTTTTTTTTTTTTTATCATTTGTAACAAGTTAGGAATGTCATTGGGGGGAAAATATTGAAATTATAAATTGAAAAATACAGTTAGAAATCGCTAATAATTTCTGAAATATGAGAGATGTAAATGTTAAATTTTAAAATGTAAAACAGTTCTAGGAAGTTTAGTTCTATGGTTTCTCTAAATATTGGTTTATTTCCTGGTATTCAATTTAAAAAGATAAAAATGTTTTGGTTGTATTATCAGTAGAAAATCAAGGCACATTTTTAAAAATTTTGTTAAGAATGACTATTTACATGTCAGTAAAGGTTTAAATGAAACCATTGTTCTGTTACATTGAAAGGAAGAAACTATCTTTTTTTTTTCTCTCTTTCTTTTAAATTGACTTTCAAAAGTTTGTATCATTGTCCAAATTTTTATATTCCTTCTTTTAAATGCTTTGTCTCAGAATTATCAAATGCATTTTTAAAATCAGCACTTAGAAACTTTATTGAAATATGATGTGGTGAAAAAAATACGATGTGGTTTGTACCTTGCAATTATTATTTGACTTCTCTACTTGATATACAAAGTTGTTGGATGTTAGATTTGAACTTTATTTTCCCTTGAATTCAACCTATTTCTTCCAAGTTTGTTAAAGATGTTTATGTATGTTTTTTATTTATTTATTTATTTTAATCAGTATTCCCGTGCTTGAGTTTAGGTTTGGTGTTTCTTATGAAAAAGCATTCCATTACCCAAACTGTGCAACTTTTGTGAATCTCCATATATTTTGATGGTCCAAAGGTAACTCTGGATTATGTATACTTTGAGTGTTGAACTTGTAAATTACTGTTCTTGAATAATGCACAAATTAATACGAACTGTATTAACCTGTCCAGTCATTTAACTACACACAGTAAAGTATTTATTCTTAAGAGTTTCAATGTTTATTGTTGTTGGCGATTAAAATCGAATGCCTTTGTGACGTGTTTCTTTAAGAATTGTAAAAGCACACTACTGTTGACTGTTTAAAGATTATTATATGTTTTTGTTCAGAGACATAGGTATAAAAGGGAGCCATGCCTTTTTAGTGTTAAAGTTAGCTTAATTATAGCATTTGTACAGTTTTGAAGAGCTGAAATTAAGAGTTTGTTTTTCCTTGTTAGGAAAGTATGTCTTTATATTTTATTTTAAGACAAAAATGGTGGTTGTACTTATAGTTTGGTTTGATCACTCTCTCTTGCAATTTGCTATTTTGTGAGGGATATATTTTGAGTGCCATGTTTTTTACTTCGAAGCTGTTTTATTAACTAAACAAAATGAAGGAAGATTTGCATTAAAAAAAAACACTTTCGTTTGATGAATTAGCTTTGATCTAAGCTTTCATTTGACAAAAATTTTTAAATATATTTTTGGTAATAGGGAAGAAAACAATTTGGTTTTAATGTTGGTAGCATCATCAATGAAATAACTATAATTAATTAATACCAACTGTTTAATAAATGCAATATTTATGAACATTCTTATTTCTATTTTTGTGTCTTCAAATTAAAATATGGTTTTGCTCTAACACTGTTATGAAACCACACAACATTTTGTTTAAAATTACTCTATTATATGTTCTGTCTGCTAGATTAATGACTTACTTTGTGTGATTTCAATATACTCTATTGATAAATGCTGAGTATGCCAAAAATTTTAAAAAAGAATATTTGAAGATGTAATTAACTATTCAGAAGCTTATATTTGTTGAATGATTGCCTCGTCTTTCGTAAATAGCTTTTGATATTTCGATCAAATTTTATTCTTTAAAATGCTTTTAATGAAAAATTGTTGTGGATTGACTTTTGTTGGATAATCAACTTTAGTATAGGCGGTGATAAAACATGTCATGCATTTGTTTTTGCATTTATTTTTGCTTCATTTGTCATTGATTTTATTCTGTAAATTGTCATTTATTCAAAATTGAAGTGGTAGTTTGTTGATGTAGTTTTTGTGTCATTTATTTTTTATCTGTAGGATGGATTTGTATTTAATTTATTAATTTATGTTATAATTTTAGCTGTTTTATTTTTGTTAATTATTAATGGTTAAAAATTTAAAAAACACGTACATTTTAAAAATCATTTGAATTAATCCAAAATCATGTTAAATTTCCTGTGCAATTACTTGTGTTTTATACTTATAATTTCTGGAGCTTTGAAGTTAAAAACAAGCCAAGTTTTAGGTATTTGCTAGTCATCGAATGTGATATATTTTATTTATTGATTTTTTATAATTTTATAATACGAGGTACCAAGTTTTTTCCTATTTCTCATTGCTAAAGCAGTTTATTAAAGTTATAGTGCATAACTGTTAAGAAAGCAAAACTATGGAAAGTTTTCTAGTGAGAAGGTCGTAGAATAGTTGGATTGTTTAAGAAAAAAAAAAAAGAAAATCTGCTTTTAAGTGATGTCGTAAAGTCATTTTATCGGTTTGCAAGAAATTTATGAATTTCCAACCTATGTACATAGCATATTTGTTGTATTCCATGTGTTTTTATGATTTATATAAAAAGTATAAGTCTTTCAAACTTCTAGCCTGTATTATACACCTTTTATTGTTTTAAAAAGATTCGAGTGGTGTTGATTTTTATTTGCTCTCTAATAAAGTGTGATAATAAATTGGAATACTTTGTTTTATTTTGTGCAAAAGTGTTTCGATGTCTTTTGCTTCCTGATTATCAATGCTTATATAGAATGATTTCTTTCATAACATACAGCAGATTTTATTATCCAGTCTCAAGCCATAGCATACAGAAATCTTGTGTTTAGAAACATTTTGTACAAGACCAACAACTGGCTCTGGGCCCAGCTATATTGGTCCTGGTCAGTTTATCGTCCTCAATAAAGATCAATGTCCCTTTTAGAGCTATCCTCTTCCCTTGCTCACTACATCTTCTTTCGGTAGGCTATTCCAAGAGCCCACTACCCTATTAAAATAGTAATTCTTACTAATTTCCTGGTTAGCTTGATGTTTGAATCGCTTTAAACAATATCTCCTTGTCCTGCTTTCCATGCAAAATCTCAACACAGTAACATCTTTCATTTTGATAAAGTTAAATAACTGAATCATGTCCCCTCTGACTCTCCTGTGTTTAAGACTACATATTAAGCACACTAAGCCTGTAATAATACCAGGGGTGATTGTGTTCCGGTATTTTACCGGATTTCCGGTATTTTCATGATCGATTCTGGTATTTTTAATGTTCGAAAATACCGGAAAAAAAATTTTTAATTATGCTTTTATCTTCCCACTTCCGGATTTTTTTTCTTTTTCGAATTGTCGATGATTATACCAATAATTATTAATAATATTCATCGAATGGAAATGTTAAGATGAAAATTCTAATTGTTTTTGTACCTTACTAAATTATTTTATTTGCATCCGATATGTGAATCAAATTTTTCTCACTTTTGATGCTTATTACCCTTAGTTAGGAAACAAATAAATGAAATTCAACAAAATGTAACAAATGCAACTTTCATTACTTTATAAATGCTATCGCACAACAAACAGTAATTCTGTTAGACTTTTGCTTTCTCTTTAAAATATTTTTTTGGAGATAATTGCTCATCACCAGCTCAAAAGTAACTTTATTACTCATTTACAATTTAATCAAATGCATGTACAATATTTTGACTAAAAACTATTTGAATATATGAAATGTGTTAGTTTATGAAAGGAAATTAATTATGTATGTATAATTATAAAATTAGATGTGCTTAAGTAATAGGGGCCTTGGTTTTAAAAAAACACTCCCCCCCCCCACTTTTTCTTTAAAACTTTCAGGTATTTTTTATGAACTCACAATCACCCCTGTAATACTTAAAATTTGAGAGTCCAGTATCTAGCCTTATAGCACTACTTTGAACCCTTTCTAATAAATGAATATCTTTCTTAAGATAAAGAGACCAAAACTGAACAGCATGCTCCAAAGAGGTTTTACCAAGCTTCTAAATACATGCTAGGAGGAGAAGATAAATTAATTTAAATAAAGTTTTTCCAGGGAGGAACCTAATGAATTTGAGCCTTCTAGCAACAGGGTTGCCCTGCCATAGGGAAACCTGAAAGTACAGGGAATTCAAAAAAAAAAAAAAGGCCAAGAAATTTTGGAAATATCCTTAGAAATCTGGAAAAAACCAAGGAATGGTTACTTTTCTTTTATTTGAAATATCAAAAGTCAATTCCCAAATGTATGAACTATCTAGTTATAACTTAAGAAGTACATAAAATAACAAATTTTTTAAAGTAAATATTTAAAAATTTATCATAAAACAAAAATTATTTTTTATTTGAGATGCATATTTTACTAAGTTAATGAGAGCAACAAATTAGTCAACATTTATTGTTGAACTTTTGCTGAGTAGTATCATATTTTATCTTTTAAGATCCAAGTAATAAATACTCAAAAGAAACCTTTTTTTTTTTTATTCAGTAAGTTAAGTATAAATATTTAGTTTTAATAAATTCTTTTGAGCGTGTTCAAATTAACGAAGTTTGACTTGTATCATTATTTGCTCAATTGTAATGCTGCATATTCATGTATGAAATCCCCTCCCCGCCCCCCAGAATAGAGTGGCAACCCTGAGTAAATGCAATGCCCACCCCCATAAGACCAATAGTGCCCTCCCTCCCCCATACATCAAAGCCCCTTTCCAAAAAATTCTATCTTCTAGAAATGAGAATACTCTTCTTTATGCCCCCCCCCCCCTTTAAAATTAAAATGGCTCAGTCTGCACCATAAATTCAATCGCCCCCACTCCCTCGTGGGTACCCTTGCAGTAAATACATGTAAGGGGTTCACGAATAATGTCAGGCCTTGATGGGGAGGGATTGTGAAATTGTGTCAGTTTCTGACAAAGGAGAGACCAGTGGTCGGAAGTAGCGCGCTACAAGTAGCGAAACTACTGTAGTAGCTACATTTTTTAGTAGTTTGTAGTGTAGCGCACTACTTTTTAAAAAAAGTAGAGTAGTGAGTAGCGCGATACAAAAAAATAGTTTGTAGCGATTTCTGAAAACTACTTTTAAATTAAAAAAATAAATAAACAAATGAAAAAAAAATTTTAAAAAGAGACTGAAGGAAAAAAACAAGGTTTTTCTTGTGGTGAATATTCGTAAAAAATGTAAAAAAATCTAAAAAGGACAAATTTTAGCAAAAAAAAGAAAAGTAACAAATAAATTCAAAGACAATTCCTATTTCTATTCCATATTCGAATGAGGTAATTTTTTAATCTAAACCACTTTTCGAATTTTTTCGATCGATCCTCAAACGGTGTATTCTTGTTATTTATTTATTTTTTTAAAGTAGCGAAGTAGCTACTGCATTTCAAAAGTAGTGTAGCTCGCTACATTTAGAAAAAAAATAGTTGTAGCTGTAGTTAACTACATTTATAAGAAAGTAGTTGTAGTTCGCTACG
This sequence comes from Uloborus plumipes, assembly GCA_038373865.1. NCBI lineage: Eukaryota > Metazoa > Arthropoda > Arachnida > Araneae > Uloboridae > Uloborus > Uloborus plumipes. The sequence goes on from JAXGGA010000029.1 coordinate 411,792, forward strand.
AAAAATATGTAGTTTTTCCAATCACTGGGAGAGACGGGGAAACAAGAAGTGTGACATCATACATTTTTGCTTCCTTTTGCGTAGTAAAGGAAGTATTGCGATCGCGAAAAATATTTCAATCAAATTTCGGTCTAAATTCTGATTTTGCTCACCCCCAAATGAATGAGTAGTTTTTTCGACTACTCAGCACATTAGAGATGAGCCGGGCTCGGCCCGAGCCCGAGTCCGAGTCGGACTCGGGCCCTTTTACTTCAAGCAACTTTCGGGCTCAGGCTCGATCCCATATTAAGATAGTCAGTTTTTATACAAATACAACATTCACGGAATAAAATATTAGGGTACTTAAAGAGCATGAGAACAGTTTTTCTTAATGGCAGAATTGCTTTGTTCAGGAAGAGTTTCAGAGAAATGACATCTATAACCTTATCTCCCACTCCCTTACATCGTTTCTCAGATTCCGCACATCGGAAAAAAATTAAAATAATAATAATAATAATAATTCAAAAAGATAGCACCCACTTATAATATTTGCAATTGCTCTTACGATAAACCATATGGCAGTGCATTCCAAGTGGAAATTAAAAATATATATATTGATGTTTGATACACTCGGGCTCAAAACAAGACAATATCACTCAGGCTCGGATTAAAAATTCTCGGCCTCGGGCAGGCTGGGGCCTTCAAAAGTGAGCCCGAACTCGTCTTTACAGCACATGCATGCGTACCTTTGAACATATAAACAGCCTAAACATCATTTTCGAGCATCCCCGAGTTAATTACGACGAGTTTCCTCGTGACGTCTGTATATACGTATGTCGCATAACCAGGGACGTAACTAGGGCATTTTCGAACAGGGGCAAGACTTCGCTTCGCCCCCCCCCCCCCATTGAATTAAAATAAAATATTTGTCGAAAAAAATGGTAACGCCAACGTCTGGACTGTCATATAAGGGTATACTCAACGTATATTACGTAGAAAATGAGCAAAAAGCACTATTAAATACATATAATACTTTAAGAAGAAGCACTTTTACTGGTCATTCTCTAAAAGAAAATATATTCACGCCATTTACTGAACCCTCCTCACTTTCTCTCCGTCGATCTTTCCCACAATAAAAGACATTTTTTAAACTTTCTGCCTATGCCTGCATTGAGCTTTTTTTTTTTTTTTTTTTGAGAGAGAAAGCTGGCTTTTAAAAATGTGTCTTTTTTTTAAATAATGAAAAGAAAATTATCCAGTTACTTAGCCAGTTTAGCGCCCCTAAAATCTGGCGCCCGGGGCACTAGCCCCTTCTGCCCCCCTCTAGTTACGTCCCTGCGCATAACTCAATTCCCCCATTAATGCCTAGCGTCCCTTTTTAGGGACGGTCCAAAAAAGGGTCTGAATTTCCCCAAAATGAACATTTCAACAAAATAACAGTGTTCAATTAGTATCTTGGTATTGTTTCAATGCGTTGTTAACAGATTGCAACACAGAACTATTGTAAAGTGTGTTCTGTAGCAGTTTTATTATGATCTTTATCAAAAATGACATCGTTCACAATCTCAAGAAAAAAAAGCTAGGTTTTCAAAGTTATTCCCAGCTTCCCAGTTTACGTTAATTGCTGTTTTTAATTCTTCTTATAAAATGTCTGTTTAAAATAAATCTTATGTCTTAGGCAGAAAAAAAAAATTTTAGTAAAAAATGTATGTACCCTCTGGGGTCTATCGTAACTTTTAAGGGACGATTTTTCTTTCCTTAATAAAAAAATTATTTTTTACATAATATTTATTTTATTATTTTGCCTTTCCATTAAACACTGTTTGTAACCAGTATACAAAATACCTTTGAAAAAAAAAATGTTAGGCATTAATGGGTTAAGGATAGCCCCTCCCCTATGATCTATGATGGTGAAATTGAATGAATTCCAAAATAAAATTTTGGTTGGCGTCGCCACTGCTTTAGGCAGCAGCAGTGACTTCCCTTATCATTCATGACTCTAACGAGATAGCAGATTATGAAAACGAAAATGGATGTATTTTTATTGGAAAATTAAAACATTCTATGAGAATCTCCTGGAGAATGAAGCCTGGAGATGAATTAAAAATGTAAAACAGTTTCAAATAATGTACATAATTTCAATCACAAGTAACACGTATTTACACAGATCATAATTTTCTTGAAATAAGACACTGGGGAACAAATATTGCAAGTAACACAAATTCGTTTTTGTTTTCTCATCATCCAAAAGTCAGACCTCACGATAGTGTCGCCATGTTTTGATCCGTGATGAGGCACAACAACATTTTACATTGAAACTAGACAACGAATAGGTTTTCTTTAAAACAAGAAAACTTCCTCAACTGTTTGCAATTGAATAAAACAAATGTATATAGTAATTCATTAATGATAAATTTGGCCAGAATCAATTTTTTATCTATTTATGTATTTTTTCTCTTTTTCATTCAAGTAAAGTTACTATTATTTTGAACTTAATATTGATAGTAAAAACTAAAATCCCTTTTTTTTTTCTTAAATGCATAGGTCTAAAAAGCATGTATTTTTCTTCTAATTTTTATAAAAAATAGAATACAAAATTTATTATAAATTAATATTATCTGCGGACTGACCTTAAGGTTAAAAAAAATAATTGTGAAAAAGACGTAAGCAAAGCTTTTTTAAAGCAAGATGTAAGTTATTTTCATATAATATGCACACTTAATTTTAATGCTATTTTGTTGTTTACTTAGCTTTTATTCTAAAAACTATTTACCAATAATATTACTACCTTACAGTTACTGATTAATTCAGTTATTGGTTTATTATTACATAACATAAATGTTTTAACAAAAATATTTTCTTGAAACGTAACTTTGGAAAAGTAACAGTACTAAAGGTTAGATATAAGGTAAAGGATAGCACTTTGGAAAGGTAAGTAAAATTTCCTCTCTTAATCGAACAATATTTCTTGGAATCGACGGTACTCATTTATGCGTGATGACCGACTTTCAAGATTTCAAGTTTTTCCCGGGGGAGGAGGGTTAAAGGGTGCAAAAACAATGCAATTTTAGCGGGGGGAAAAAACCCAGGCACACTTATCACTAAATGCATTGATTTCTCAAAACTGGGGGGGAGGGGGGCAGCTGTACCCCCGATATAAAATTTTTAGTTGATTCATGTAAAAATGAATCGCGCTAAAGATCAAGGTATATAATAATGCTAGTCATTTTCGAAATTTTATACATATATTGTAATATTGTTTGGTTTATCAAAATTAAATTTTGTCGTTTTAAAATGATGTGTAATTGGCATTTTGTAATTAACATTCTAGGTATTAATTGAGATATTCTAATGTCCAGTGCAGCTCTTATTTAATAAATACTAGGCTAGTTTTAATTTTATATGTTTAATGAAATTTATCATGTGCAAGCAAGGCAAAGTGAAAAAATAGTTTATTTCGTTAATTAATTTATTAAACCACTGAAATATGCATTCATAAGTTAATTTATTGACAATCATTCATTTTATAAATTCACTTATTAATATAATCATTCACTTATTTTTGTATTTATTCACCAATTTATTTTTTCTTACAGTGTATTGATTAATTTATTCATATATTTATTCGTTTATTTTTTATTGTGCATTCATTTTCATTCTTTTTTTTATTTATTCATTTATTGAACCACTTGTGTATTCACTTATCAATTAATTCATTTAAACTTCCTCATTTTATAATTCAGTTATTTATTTATTCGTCCATTCATTCATTTATTTTCTTATTTGTTCACACATTTTATTTTCTCATAAATTAACTGATTAATTTCCTTATTTATTCATTTATTGTTTCATTACATATTCATTTCTCATTCATTCTTTTATTTATTCACACATTTAATCAAAAATATATGTTTAATAGTCAAGAAGAAAGTGTTCCATTAGAAAATATTTTGTTTTTACTTTTGCCCCATGAGAAAAAAAAATGGAAATCCCCCCCCCCCTTTTTTTTTTTTGAAAGCACAAACTTACTTCCGAAAATTAGAGCTAATATTTCTGTGCAAGTTTTATAATGAGTTACATTATTCTTTCTATGTGCACTGTAATTTTCGAAACAAATTTCCAGTTTGTTCTTAGTTATTTTAAGTTTAAGGTAAGTTAGCTCAACTATTTCCCTTTGCCCCATTTCCTTACATATCAATCGTTCTTAAGAAAAATATTGCTCTTCAGACGTTCAAAACTACGAAGAGTTCAATCGAAACGTGATTTACATCATATTTTACATAAATTCGTGAATGCCTCATTATCATTAAACAGGAATTAATCGTTGTAACGTATATTGCTGTAATGAGGTTTTACTATAATTGAAAAGTTGATGAAAATTTTTATAAGGTTTTTCTGATGAAGGATTAGAGTTCATTCATTTTTCTACCATTTTGCTTTTCATGTTTGGAGTTGAAGGGAAATGCATTTCTTGCATTTCATAAAAATAATGAAAATTTGAATTTTTTTTACACCTGATCATCCAAAATATAAATAAGAGTATATGAAAGACCAGGGGGAAAAAAGATGAAAGTGACCAAAAAGCGATTTCGAGAAAAACGAAGAACAAAGTTTGATTTCTCAAAACTCCCTTTGTAGTTAATAGAGTTTTCATGCACATTTCGGTCGATTCTCATCTTTTTTCCCCCTTGTTGTTCTACCAGATGATATTAATTCATAGCCCCCAGATAGCGCTACTATCTCAAAATTGACGAAAGAAGTGACTTTCATCTTTTTTCCCCCTTGCCCTTCATATGGTTTTCTCATATTTAAAGAATTAAGGCCTATAGAGAAAGAAAGCAACGTATTCTGGAGTTTATTTGTAATAAGAGAGTTATAAATTCAGACTTTAAACTATATTTAACCTCATGCCACAAAAAAAATCGTTTATAATATTTGTACTGAAACTTTAAAAATGAAAATAGTTTTTTTGATGTTTGCGTTATCGTTGCTCGGTTCAAATGCCTCTAATAGTAAATTAATATGATGTAACGTAATATACACATATGCTTACATTAAACATGCTACTAAACTCTGATATTTGCATTAGTGTTGCTTGGTTAACTTTTTGCTTATACTTAATTAGTAAGGTGGAAGAAAAATGTGAACATATGCTCACATGAAACCGTTTAACTAAAACTTAATATATTTACATTAGTATTATTTGGTTAATTTTGGTTGGTAAATTAGAATGAAGTAAGAAAAATATCAACATATGCTTACATAACAATTTTAACCAAAGCCAGATTTTTTTCAAGCGTTGTTTTGTTCATTTTTTGCTGATGATAAATTAGAAAAATATAAACATCTGTTTACGTAAAACCTAACTATTTCCTGGTGTTTTCATCTGATAAAAACTAGCATTCTGGCTTTTAAAAATTGCAAAATTGTAATTACGTCCCCAAATTTGCCAAATTGACAGACCAAATCTGCCGAATAAGGAAATTTTCAGAGAGGTCACAGTGACCGCCTATCAGGGCGTGTCTAATTTGCTTTTATGAATTGAATTCTCTGCCGAAGTCAATCAATTCCTATACATTGTGACTGTCTATTATTATGTCGTCATTTTCTCTCAAAGTGCTGAGTTGAGTTTCGTTCGAAGCCCCGCTGCTATTCGAAATAGTTGACACCACTGTGTCTGAAGACACTGTGCGCTTCATCACATTTGCTAGTTTAGACAAAGTTGATGTGGAATCAGTGCCACAGTTTATCTTTCTCGCTAACTGCCGAAATGCTTTTCGGTACAGTTCAAAGACAGAACGCTTGCAAACAAACACACAGAAAATAAACACTCCTTGCAGGTTATTAAAAATAATGAAGCAATAAGTAAGAATTTGACCAGTTAGCTTTTCTTCCCTGACATACGCTGCAGCAAAGGCTGTTGCCCAAGTAAGCCCGATTACTAAAGCCATTCGGGAATACAAGAAAACTTCATTCTTACCTTTGGTGGGATTACTTTGGTTTGAGAGGTACAAATTATGTCTTACACTCCTTATTGAAGTAATTGTCAAAACAAAGAAGCAAAAGTTGACGAACATAATTAATCCAAGTGGTAAGGCGAAAAATATGATGGCAGCACATTTGCTCGTGATCCAACATCTATCACTCCTTCCATAATGTGGAGAAAAATCACTGTCAACAAACTGATCTAGTAAAGTAGCTACAGCTATAATCAGAAAAGGAATGACATAAGAATAAGCCATATATTTGGGTAAGAATTCTGCCTTGCTGCGTATACTGCACTTTAAGTATTTGTTGCCAAAAGTTTGGTACAAATCATACGCTATAACGTTCATCCACATCAAAGAACACAAAATCTCATAATGTAGAGTGAGGGCCACCATTTTGCAAGCTAAGCCAACCACCGTGTTTCGTTGTCCAAAAACAAACGTAATTTGCATACAAACCAAACAAAATGTGAGATTCATCGTATTACATCCTGGAAGATTGCGTAATTTGGGGAATATTGTGTAAGTAATAAACGTTACACTCAAGGCGACGATGGAAATCCACGAAAGGATATAACTGACTAAAGCTTGAACGATATCCATGTCCATTCGGTAGAACTCGTTTGTGGTATTCGGTATAACGGTATGGAGACACATCAAGATACTGTCATTATCTGTAACTTCGTAGACATTGTTTATGACTCGATTGCTGAGGGAAGAGTTGTGGATCAAAACGGTTCCATTCCTTAGAACTTCGTATTCATGTCGTTCTAACAAGATTCGTGGGCAAGCTTCATCCAGCTTCGCTTTCCAGTCACAAACCACAGCTAAACCACTCACGTTTATCAAATTTCCGCTGAACTGGTAACCTTGGAAAAGAATGTCGGCCACAAATTGTCCACTGGAATAGAACTTCTGAGTTTTGTTAACATATATGCCTTTTATTTTATTGCCTACTAGTGGAGAAGTGTTATTTCCCAAAACTAAGGTGAAATCGGAATTCCAATACTCTTTCCTTTCTCCTCCATTTTCAGGGTTGCACCAAGAGGTTAGTGTAGAGACCGTTTGGTGTAGTTCAAATATTCTACCGGTTACATTGTTAACCTCAAATTCAAAACCATTAATAGAAAGAGCTGAAGCTAGCATTGAAACTATACTATCTACTGAAGGTTCAGGCTCCGTATTGTTAGTAGCTAAATCTTCATATAAATCGAAATCAATTGTGAATTTTATTAGTTCAGAGTCCTCCATATTGTTCACAATAATCATTATTTGTTCAATTTCGGTAAAATTTGCCACGCTAACGTTAAAAGAAACATTTCGGATGCGTTCTTTCTTAATGTTAAAAGACTGACACAGCGAATCGTGAACATTTTCGCAAATTTCACTTGGCTCCATCCCGTGGAAGTGCAATATATCCAAAAGTTCCATTTCAGCACTGAGCGACAAATGCACAAACTTTGCATCAGAATCAGGAATCTGTGCAGTCTTATTGTGCGAACTCACTTGGCCTTCGAGTTCTTCTCTTTTAACACACTTATAATCAACCAAAACAAACTCTGTCGAGCAGTACAACTTGCGGCAAACGTTGCTGAATGGGTCCCAAATGTAGCTGGAACCACACAACTCCTGGTAGTACTTCATGTCTTTCTCCCCTTCCGATGAGATATACATCCTTTCTCGACCATCAAGGCCAAAGTTGAGCAAAATAGAGAACGCGGCAGGAATATCGTCCATTCGAATGCCTTGAATATCGCCCGTGACAAAATCAGCAATGAGTGGCCTTATTAGGCCATTCATGAGCTCTCTCTCTTTTGAAGGATCCAGGGCCCAAGGAGCACATTCCAAGCTCTGTAAGCTTGCATTATTGCACATTGCACAGTAGATGTTTTTGTACAATATAGACTTTACATTTCCATCTGGAGTACTAATCAATGCTCCAGAATGGTTCGAACAGAGGTTGACCATTGTCGAGTTCTCCATAGATGGGCAAGTGTCAATTGCCGTCGGTAAGCATTTTCGTAAAATTATGTTCGGTGTTATACTTGCATTTGATATGCTGTCATCTGCCGATTTAAACTCTTTTGTGATGTTCTCAAAATCCAGTAATGCAAATGTAGTAACATTTTGAAAGTTGCAAATAGCGCAAAAGGAATTTTTATACACGATTCCGTTGTCGCCAATGACTGGTAAAGTTTCGCTTTTACACGTCTTGCAAACTTTCAATGAAAACCTCCGACATGTTCTTGCGATGGCTGGCCCACATTTCGGTTCAATTGATATGTCACATTTCAATCGGAAGTTCTGCTCGCATTTCGCAAACGCGATTTCCAGGCAGCCTTCTTCGAGTTCGTTCTCTTCTCTGAAGAGGGCAGCGTACCTGCACTCCTGTGACGTTTCCGATGTGCAGCGTCTTTTGAAAAACCCATTGGGAAAGTCTGGAGAGCATTTTGCTACAGTTATTACAGGGAAAATATCAAACAATCGAATGCAAGATGGCTTTGCATGTCTCTCAGGAAAAACAGGTGTTGTGACATTTGAATCCAACTCACAAACATTTTCAAAATCTGAACAACAGTCGTTGTAGTAGCTACAGAGTGGATCACAGTTGCAAATAAACGGTAAAACAGAAGCCTTTCCTCCGCAACGGTCATTACAGGAGTCTAGTGGGAAGCATAGGGAACCATTGTTTAAGGAAACAGTCCGTTTGATTCTGGTTTGTGCTTTCTTAAAAGTGGTAGCAATATACGGATCTAATTTCGAAGAATCTTGCAAAATTTGTGGATGTTTTTGAGCAATCCGTGCTTCCTTATGCAAAGATTCCAGCTTATAAACAGTGTCTGAAAGTGAAGTGGTTGAAATTTCTTGATTTACTCCAACAATAAATTGTAGAAAGAACGCAAATGAAACAACAGATTCTTCTTTTATCAGCATTATGATGGGGTTAGTTGGAGATTCACTTATCTTTTTCTAAACTCATAACACCCAAAGCCTACGAACTTGAGGAAGTTTGATACAATACATTCAAATCTGAAATACATTTCAGAATTAATTATGGAACCATTTTTTGTAGCATGAATAGAATTCTTCCAAATGCGTCATGCCTTCTATTAGAATTGCAAAAATTCTACAAAAATCATAGGAAGCTTGCATTGAGGTACAAATTGTGTTGGTGGAACTTTTGCAGAGAATAATGTATGACAAGGTAACGCAGGCAGAGAGCACTTTGGTACCTATCAATTAACTGCAATCTACTGTGCTCTTAGAATCAACTTCTTATCTATCGCTTCGTTGCTTTGCGACAGGTGTGGGTAAGTTGCTGAGAGACGCCATATGTCGCAAAGGGTTAAAGATTATGACTGAAGTATGAATATTTAGGATGATGTTGAAGACTGACGCATGGTTTTGATAAAAGCCGAGAAGCATTATGTATATCAAACATAGAAACCGATTTTTTTCAAAATGTTTTGCTTTTTGATCAAATTAATGTTCTCATTTAGTGTTGCTATTCGTCAGGGGTAGTTTTGAATTTTGAAGATATATAGAGTATAAATGCTATCAATTCTTTTACAGATAATTTTAATCAGTTTTGTGTTATCGTTTACGCGTGACAAATAGCAACATTGCATTGCAAGAGAAAATGACTTATGTTGATGGTAATTCCAAGCGACACAGACAGTGATAAAAAAATTCAATCTTGTAAAAATCAGTTAGCTGTGTTCATCAGACAGCCATTTAGTGCTCAAAGAGAATGACAAGAGCAATAATAATTATGATAATAACAATGACAATTATCATAATTGAAGATCTGAGTTGAGAGTATTTTACTGAAGTTAAAATTTGGAGAATGCTTGAGGATATTTATTTTTTACCCTTAACAGCAAGCAAAAAAATTTGCAATAAAAATGAGTACTATTAACCAACAATCAATTATTATTGTCAAGCGAGACGTGTAAGGAAAATTATTTTATGTTTTTTTATCTGAATGACAATGATAATTTCCATTTAGGAGGACTTTCTCACAGAGAGCTTTGTTCAACTCAGTAAATGCATACAAAAACGACAATAAAGAAAGATTGACTCAAAAGAGCTTAATTAAAAAAATGGTATTCTAATCAAATGCATTTTTTACCTTAAAAAAATGTCTAGCTCTAATTTTTGACATATCTTTCGAAATTATTAGGAGAGAGGGGGGCACATAAACAAAAATGACATTTTTGTACATTTTTCATAATTTGAGATATAAAAGAAACAAGTGCTATACATGAGAAATCGAACATTTGCTAATATTTTCATGCAGTTAACTCCTTTCTTCAACAGTGAATTCCAACCAAAAACATAAGTCTAAAATATGTTAAATTTTGTTCACATCTGCCCTAGTAGGGGGACAGTTGTAAACACATCTGGGGCACAAGTAAACACGGATACATAAATGGAAATAAAATACACCTTAGCATATTTTTAAGTATACTTCTTATTACACATTAACAAACACCTACAATGAAAATATCAAGATATTTATTCAACATGATTAATTGACTTAATTCAACGAACATTGTAGCCATCAAGTTTTACAGAAAAAGAAACAGAAGATGCAACTCGACATGTGCCACCTAAAATTGTAGGTGGTGGTAATTTTAGCAGAATATCATCAAAGTGTTTACCATCGATGTATCATCTAATTTTGGAAGCATAAAAGTTTCATTTATAGTGAAGTTTTGTCTTTTTGGTAGTGAATTCTACGAGAACAAAGTCATTCACAGCTAAATTTTATGGTGCAAGGTTGACTTAAGCACAGTTTCAAAAAATTGCTTGATAGTTGCTGTCTTCAAAACTAATGTCGGACTCAGCGTCACTTACTACAACGTTTAACTTTCCTTTTCAACAGTTTAGCAAGTTTAACTTTCTTTTCTTTGCAACTCCTTCAGATTTCAATTAAATATTGAGTGTTGAAACTTTTTAATTATTCAATATTTCTTAATTAGACTATTTAATATATTAAAAAATTAACAATTTTTGAAATTGAAATAACTATATACCATTATGGGGCACAGATGAGCTATTCACATCTACCCCTACATAATATGTTTACATGTGCCCCTTATCTCAACTAAGGTATAATTTTGTGAAGAACTATATTGTTTTCTCTACTAATAATAAAGCTGAAGGTTTGTCTTTCTTTCTTTCTGTCCTCCTGTCTGTCTGTTACGCGCGTAACGCAAAAACCGTTCGGTCGATTTTCATGCCACTTGACACAAAATTAGTTTGTAGCATGTAGTTTTGCACCTCGAAGCGATTTTTCGAAAATTCCATTTCGTTCTTTTTCTATTCGAATTCTTAGCAGAAATTCGATAAAATAGGGAAGAAATATTTCATACACATTTTCAAGTCTTATGTCATTCGAAAGCTTGAAATTTTCTGCACAAAATGAAGTTTTTTCGAAGTTTCTACGATCATCAGGAGAGCTGTAACAGTTGTTTTTAGAATCCCGGAATTCAAAGCTTACCTTCAGTAAAGTAAGCCAAACGATTCTAAAATGGTTGAACTCGAGAATGAAATTTGTTTGAAAAGAAAGATGAAATGAATTATTTTATCAACGGAAATCAACTTTTCATGTTGTTACCATGGTTATGTGTTCATACTTATTTTTGTTTCGTTCTTTTTCCAGCGTTGCCAGACGTAGTATTTTTGATACTACGGTAGTATTTTTTCGGCCCAAATAAGGAGCGTAGTATTTTTCTGGCAACCCTGTTTCCAATATACTAATGACTTAATTAAAAGATTTGGCGGATTTTTTTATTATTATTATTTTTTTTTCATTTTCATAGATGTCGCATTTCAGCAATATTGATTTTGGCAACGTTTGTAAACAGTAGTATTTTGTAGTATATTTTTTTAGAGGAGGCGTAGTATTTTTCTGTTTCAATTCTCTGGCAACCCTGCCTTTTTCCCGGTGAAAATGTGCTTTGGGACCCTGCTTGGCGCGTTTTTGCGTGTCTCGCGGAATTGAAAGCTCCGAAAGAAACTACGCAAAATAGTCAGGGTTACCACGCTTGGCTCACCTATCGCCCATTTAGCGAGAAAAGGGTACTTAATGCACAGATTAACCAAATATCGTATCAATTGCGATATTGCATCGATCTTTTTAAAGTGTTTCATTTCGGAAAATGTATTGTTTTGTTTTTAAAGCTAGGAAAGAAAACTTTCTTCTTCTTTTAAACTTTGGTAAGATTTCTGTTGGTTTCTTGGAGCAACAAAATTGTTCTTCTTTTCTCTTTTGGCTTATTTTTGTGCATTTCCCCTTGGGGTTGCATTCGAATGTTCCAAGGGGTGTTTTACCCCTTTTATGGAGTAAATCAGCGTTAATTTCAATGCAGACAAAAGTGATATGAATTGGCGCGACCACTTGGCGATACATCGCCAAGCTTTTGGTTGCCAAGTATTTGCCGGACAAATTTGGCGAAAAAAAATTATTATTATTTTTTTATTTGGGTTCAATTTGGCGCTATTGGCGATATTTTTCGAAAAATCCACTGAATAATGTTAAAATTAGCGATATTTGGGAGATTAATCATTGTAAAACGTTTCTTTGCATTGTTTCGTGGTAAACTAGGGATATCAATGTTTGAATTGTTATCTTGCTCACTCCAAGCACTATTTTAGCACTTAAGGCATCTACACGTAAAAGGAAGTAGTGTGGGGTCCATACCAGATTTTTATATCATACTTTCAAGGAATTATAGTTGAATTATAATTAAAAAAAAAAACATTTTTTTTTTGCTATATCAATTATTTTATAAATGAACTTTTAATTTTATACCACGGGCAAAGCCGTGCGGGTACCGCTAGTCAATAATAAATAAATAAATAAATAAAGACGAAAAGCTCGAACAGTGTATGATTCTTTAAGCTTCCTAAACTCAATTTGAAGCAGCTGATTATGTTGATGAAGTTGATTGGTCTAACTGTGCTGTAACAGAGATACCTCTTACAATGCATCTGAAAGAGTTGAAAGAAATCAGTTTACATAATTAACTTTATTATCGGCTCTCACAAGCTGACTGTTGAACGTTATTAAAAAACATACGTACATCCAGAATGAAAGGGGCACTTCTCAAAATAGCTGTTTTGAGAAAAATCGATTTGAAAATTTAAACTTCCTTAAATCCTTGCGCTAGCTCTAATAACTATTACAATCAGCCAAACTTTCATTGCTTGGGTTGATTAAGGGTTCTGCTAAATGACTATGGGGAGCATTTCCCGGTCAATTTTAAATAAGTCGGTAATTAATGAGAAGTGCCCCTTTCATTCTCTATTTTCATGGAGAATGAAAGGAGCACATCTCAAAATAGCTATTCTTACGGGCATCTGCTTATACCCCTTTTAATTTTTTTGAAGTTCTTTTCGTGACTATAACCTACATATCGATGTTTCATTTCAGAACGATATTAAATCAAATTTTAATTCCTAACGATTTGACGCTAGGTTACATAATACTATTCTTCTTGTTCTAAAAAATGGAACCCTTCATAAATTACTTGTGTACAAACAATTTATACTTAATAACAAACAATTAAAACGAGTGTCATTTTTAAAAAATAAAAATAACGGTTTTCTTAATTGGTTTTAAAGATATTTCCAAAAAATGCAATTTTTGAGATGTGCCCCTTTCATTCTGGATGTGCGATAGATTAAGCTGTTATAAAAGTTTGGTGAAACTGCACTAGAGATGGATACATTCGTGCCAAACTTCAAGCTAGAAAAGAACTTCCAGCGTTCGACAAAAAGGACCGAAATGTTTTAAGCGCTTTATAGTCAATATGCTTGACGTATTATAAAAATTTCTAATTTGTAGATTAAAAAAAATAATCTCTCTTCGGGTAATTTCAGAAAATATGTAATATTATTGCCTGATATTCGAATAAATACTTTAAATAAGAGACTATTTAATTAATCGTGTAAAGTATTGATTTTGAAAAATAATTTCCACATAACACTTATTTTTAGAAAATCAGTTTTTTTTTTCATTTTCCCTCAATTTTTGATGCCAGAAAGGCATGGTTAAAGATTCACCAAAATCGATAAAACTTTTTATGGAAACTTTTCGGCTCATCATGCAACATTTCCAATGTGTTTCAGTAAAATATTTGAAATTTCTTTTTTGATAAAAATTTTACAAAATATGATTTTTCTCTCTCTTTTTTCAGTTTTTCAGGGTCAAAGGGGGCCGGCCAGATAGTTTTTAATGTTCAAGAAATTTTTGTGCAAGCTAGCTCACGACTCAACTTTTGGGCGCTATCCAAAAATATATTTCGAAAAATATTTTTTTTTTTTTTTTTTTTGCCTTTTTCGGCTCTTCCAAAATATATTTAAAAAAATAATTTTTTTTGCCTTTTTCGGCTCCCCTCCCCCCAACGTACATCCATAAATAATATGTCATACATAATATGTATTACATATTCTATTACCACTTTGTTTGATAAAATCACATATACGATTTTGTTAGGCGGTACTTTTTGGTTATTTTCAAAAATTCAAACAGTTTGAAAACCCAAACTATCTATGGGTCCGATCAGTTCGAATTTTCGACGTCCTACTGTATATTATTGGTTGTAAAACAGAACTCGCTGAAAAATGTCTATAAAATTGAAACGATCTTGATGTAAAAAATATCTGATGTTGACAGTAAAAACAAGATAATATTCCCCCTTTGCTTGCTAGGCATTGAGAAAGGAGGTTGTTGCCTACGAAACATGTTTACCTTTTAAACTTTTAATCTTTTATTTGTGCTTTTAAATATTGTTTCTTATTTTTATCTAAGAAAATATTCCTCTTATAAAATGAAATTTTTCGAGGGAAGAAGTAGTCTATTGTTTTCAGACATTTTTAGAAAAACATTTAATACGATTTCAAATACTGAAGCAAATTTTCTTATAGCGAAAACTTAAATGCTTGAGTTGTAACAACATCGATGAAGGAATTAAATAAGACAAAGCTAACAGTGGATGAGTTAAAATAACGAAATTACAAATAAAAGTAAATAACTCTGCTAAAGATTAAATGATTTGGGAAAGGAAAATACTAGAAAACGAATTTAAAAAGCCTACTAGGAGCATTTTATTTACGACAATGTGGTTTTTTAAAAGGTTTACTTTTTTTTATCTTTCCAAAACAAATAGAAGGCATTTGTAAGCTACCATCTGGCATTTTCTCATAACCCTGATTGTTTCGACGAAAATGTTTACTTAGCATCATCCCTATAGATAATCCAACAAACAAATGGATCTCAAAAGCAAAACAAAGATTATCGGGGTGCATTTTACTTCTCAAGTGTTCAACATTTTATAATGCACTTCAAGTTTGGAAAGTGCTTACAGAATTAGTTCTTTTGCAGTAAGCATAGAACAGTTGTTTCTCTTACCATAATTTTATCCGTTGAGTCCGTTGAGGTAAAGGAAAATAGTTTAATGTTTGCAACTTTAGACCCTCCCTTTCTTTCGAATGAATTGAGACCAGGGGTTCCCCCGGGGGGGGGGGGGTTATGACGCAAGTTGCGCCATCAAAATTTTTGGGGGGGATTTTTTTAACTAATTTATTTTTTTATTTAAATTATTCATTAATTTATATTTTTTATTTAAGTTATTCATTATATTTATATTTTTAATTTAAATTATTTACGGATTTTTTAAATAAAAATACTCATTAATTTATTTTTTAATTTAAATTATTTCCTTTATTTCTCTATTATTATTTTCTTATTTATTATTATTATTATTATTATTATTTTTTTTTTTTTTTTTGCGCATGTGTGTGCTTGGAATGTCTGAAACGGGAAAAAAAGCGATTCTGTCCTGCGCATAGTTCGAACTTAAAAAAAAAATAATAATAATAAAAAATAGTTATAATTCAAAAAATAAACAAATAAATGATATTGTAAAAAATAAATAAAATAAAACAGAGGGGTTAAAATAAAAATAAATACACAAGAGGGTTGTGAAAATTTTTAGGGGGGAATTTGCGCCATTGAGCTTGGGGGGGGGGGGAGGGGCACTCCTGATTGAGACATAAAACTTTGTTCATTGTGTTCAAGACTGCACTTTCTGATAGTAATTGGGTATGGAAAATTTGGCTATATGACTACTTGTTAGTGAATGAAATCATGTTCCGTTTTACCCCTAGAGACTAGTGATAAGCAAAAACACACAATCCATATCTCTCCCCATAAAATTGATTTAAAAAGATAAACGCACACTGTGAACAATCAGTTTCGAAGTGTAAGGAGTTCGATTAAAACAAGACTCAACAGGTGTCCCGTATGTCGGCTGCGACCCATTGGATCCTCCAATGTAATACGAAATCATTTAAAAACAAAAAATCTTACAAAAATTTAATTTATGCTTTGAATCGATGTAAAATGCAGAAGGAATTGTCATTTACATCAAAACCTTATCTTCTAAAAAAGTAAGAGGAATAAAAAACTTTTCCGTTTACCCCAGGGTACAGAATTTAAAGGATAAATACGCACCTGATTTGCTCTTCGAAAATGGATGGAAGGGGAAAAATCATAAACAAATAGCTCCAGTAACCTTCCACATGATAAATAGAACTACCGTGAACTCTCACATATACGCCGGCTCAAGGGACCGACAGAAAAAGGCGCCTAAGTGAGAGAGACGTATAAGTGAACAAGCCTATTTAAAAGTCTAAAATGCAACATAAGTTTTAATGAGAGCACGAATAAGAATGTTTCTATAGAAAATGGTCATATTACTATAGTTTGGCTACACCTAATTGCAATGATAAGGAGAAAACAAAAATTGTAGCATACCTAATTACAAACTGGTCCTTTTAAAACGATCCATAATAGATAATTGTCCCTCCCCGAACTCTAGTTCATGTGGAAAAAATGCCTTCCGTGAGCAATAAAAGAGAAGGATTAAAGAGGAAAGTGAAGAAACGTGCTCATTTTTCAAGAAAATTAATTAAGTTGTTTACATTTTTCGAAAAATTCGGCGCATAAGTGAAATATTTATCTTTAGAGCGACCCATAAACGAA
The DNA here is from genome assembly GCA_038373865.1 of Uloborus plumipes. Lineage (NCBI taxonomy): Eukaryota > Metazoa > Arthropoda > Arachnida > Araneae > Uloboridae > Uloborus > Uloborus plumipes. The sequence continues at coordinate 428,814 of JAXGGA010000029.1, forward strand.
TGAAATTATCATTATTTTACTATGGAATGTGCTGGGACCACTGTAAATCGTCGTATAAGTGAAAAAGGCGCATAAATGAGGCGGTGTATAAGGGAGAGTTCACTGTAATTGAAACCATACAGCAGTAAGTAACCACCCCTAAGCCAAAACTAAGGCAGAAACAAGCAATACCACCAACTCGTTTATTCCATCCATGGACTGTGCTTTTTCGTGCTTTTTGGCACTCGTCAGCATGGAATAGGAAGTAAACAACATGGAGGCAGAAATCCTCTTATAGAGCAAAGAGAGACAAAAAAAAAACTGGTAGCTAATGTGAGATTAGAACACCAGCGAGCGACCACACTTGGTACGGCAAAACTCGGAAATTTTGAAGCAAAGCAGGATTTGCCTCAAAATCTCACACATTCATAGAGAACAGTTTCGTCGTTATTCTGGACTCATCAGCCCAGAATAGTCATACCTAGCTGTCGGTATATTGCATGTAATTTTGCCTTAGGGACAATAACTTAATACTTGTTATTACCCTAGCCCTATAGCTTTGTTTTCAATTGAGGATAGGAATCACAGCATTGCTGCGGACTACCGCTGGTGTGCTAAATTGTTTCTGGCAGCCAATTGGTTGGCACTTTCAGCTTCAATGAAGCCATCTTGTGCCATCTGCCTCCAACTCGGTTATTGACTATTCGAGGTGGATGAGTCCATTGAAAGGAGAAATTTTCAGCATGGGCGGATCTAGAAACTTTTCAAGGGAGGGGCGATTGATGTTCATCACTTACTTTGTACTATTTATGATGGCTCTCAAATATTGATCACAAAAGTTTCAGACATCAATTCCGAAACATTTAAGGGGGGAGAGCACTCCCCCGGCATCATTAAAACCCGTCCAAAATTTAAGTTTTTTGAACTTCAATATCGAAGGTGGAAATCCCTCAAGGTAGGCACGATCGCTCCCATCGCCCTCCCTTGTACCCGTCCGTGAATCGCAGTTTCTGGATGCCGTAATCGGGTTATCGGTACATTGCTAGTAGGAAATCGTTAGAGCGCTTTTCCACTTACCCACACGACAGCGATAAATCGCACACGATTGTCGTCATCCGACATAAGCGCACGTAAAATGCAATAATATATGCTATGCACTTTTCCACGATATCGCTTGTTGTCCATTCGTGTCGGATGACATCCTTCTCGCCTTTAAAATCGGGACGACATTCGCCTTTAAAATCGGGACGACATTCGCCTTTAAAATCGGGACGACATTCGCCTTTAAAATCGGGACGACATTCGCCTTTAAAATCGGGACGACATTCGCCTTTAAAATCGGGATTTACATTCTTGTCTATTTAAGAAGCACTTTCTTTCAAATGATTACGTTAAAAGTGAAACAAAAACACAACGAATAAAACATTAAGAATTTTATTGAAACAGTTCAATTCTATACACATCTGTCTGTTTATAAACATTGTTGATTTTTTGATTGACTGTGAGACATGATGAGTTGTTTTGTCTCGAACCAGACAGCTCTCAATGGAACTAATGATCAATTAAAGAAAGCCAATGTTCAATTTTTATTCCTCTGCGCTAAGGTTAATTTCAAACCTAAACAAAATTGCTGATTAATAAATGCCCCCCCCCCCCCGAATGATATGATTACTTGCTAGTAAATTTCGCAAGAAATATAATGAAACATTTCATTGCAAATCTTGTACGCCTTGTTTTTATTGAATCAAAATAAATAAATGAATGCTAAAACATAGATATGAAAACAACAACAATGCACTAAAATGATATACGTAGCTGAACTTATGCGTCAAATAATTACATTATGCTTTCATTGTGAAGAAAAATAAAGAAAAATAATCGCACATCAGTGACATTCAGTGTTCATCCAAATTATGAGAAAACTAAAATGATTCTTTTAAACTTTCTGTACCCACACACACACATGCCAGGGGTGTATTGTTTGCCCGAACGGCATTCCGGTATTGGATATTGCTTTTCTGGGAAAATATTTGCCGTTGTCTCAAAATATGTTCCACGGAACTAGTTTAATTTTCGCATTAACTTTAGCTTCAACGCTAGGCATTGATGGTATCTTGCCCTCCTTATCTCTATTACTTACCTTATAAGTTTAACATAACTATCTAATAAAACGGAAGACTAAAATCCTTTTTATTTATTTTTTTTTTTCATAAAATAAACAGTAAGTATTCAACCTCTACGACAGCTTTTCGCTATGCATATCACTCTTCGAGCCTCGATTTCTACTTCAGCTTAATATCGTTCGGCCTACAGAAGCTGCGAAAGTTCAATGTATAAACCTCAGTCCCTGAATCTGAAACTACAATCCTCGACCGCGACTCAGCGGCGAAGACATAACTTTTTCCTGGCTAAAGGAGATGCGCGGGGAGAGCAGTCTTTACATGTATAAATATTATACGGCACTAAAATTGGCAATCAAATGTTCTGGGAATGGTTTAGCCCTGGATCTCTGTTCTCGCTCCTGTCAAGATCCAGCTATTTCTAAAGGGGTTCCAGTTCTGGAGAATCTTCGAATTCACCCCTGGCACACACACAAACGAAAATATGTATATAATAAGTGTGTATATGTGGGTGGTTTATGGCACCTCTGATTCCATACGCATATTACCAAAAAATATGTGAGCACCCCTATATGGTAAAACAACCAAAAGCAGATAACCACTATTTGGGTATGAAGGTATCGAAGTAATGAGCTTTACGTATGTATCTCGTTTTGAAGCTGTAAATTTTACCCTTTTAAGGCACCTTCCTTAGTCAAAAACACATGCAAATGAGTAATTATTGGATCCATTTTAACACGTTGACGATCAAGCTACGAGATAACTCGTGGTTTAATGGTATGGCTTTAGAGTCCATTTTGAATTAGCTTGTAGTTCCTGGATTTGCTGTTTTCATACATATTTGAGCGTAATGTCATACTTATGAATAATTAGAGATATTTGGCTTCGGGGAAGGTACCAAAAATGCAAACTATCTCACATGTACATTGGTTTTAGCCAAATTCGAAACCTACAAATATTTTCATGGCTTGAGAATCAACGCGTTAACCATGAAGAATTGTTTCAGCTTAAAGCAACACATTTTTTTGAATTTCAGGAATGAGACTTTTTTTTTTAACCAAATTACTCAGGAATACAATGACTTTTGTTGTCGAAATATACTCGGCTCTCCTGCTAACAAAACGTGACTAGAATTAGATACAAACTCATGGCACCACTACGAACAGCTGACGCTGACGATGATATTGATTGCCATCGAGCGGGCAGCCATATTGTCGTTTGTTCCATCAAGATTTCCTTTTCACATTTGGCAACGCATTAGGGCAATTCCACGGTAACAGACGGATCAGTTTTTCCTAAAACGGCATACGAAGGCTTAAAATGTGCTAAATTCTTGTTTTACTTTACGGACTTTATGAAGAACATGGTCTTTACTTCTACTCTATGCAGTTAAAATTTGAAGATTTCCAGAAAAAAATATTTTCTCCAAAACAGACGTATATCGTCTGTTACGGAGCCAAAACACGGTCAGATAAATACTGTTTCTAAAAATCTGCTACATATACTGCCTGCCCACGGATGTTGTAGAATTGACAAATGTCCAACTAAGACAAGTCTATCTAGACGAAGGGAAAAGTAAAAACTTGATGCTCGTGATTCATTCATTTCAATGTGTCTCAGCTGAATTTAGAAGTTAACCCACATCTGCAAAAGCTGGCATTTCTAAAATCCAATAGATGCTCCCATTTCTGGCTGTAAAACGGATATAAACCTTTCTATCTCATCCGTGATCGCAGTAACTGAATTTTATAAAAGTAGAGTCCATGTTCTTCATAAAATTCATGCAACGCTACAAAGATCTAACATATTTGGAGTCTTTTCAGGCTGTTTCGTGAAGAAATTGATGCTTTTTATTACAATGGAATTGCCCATTAATAAAACTCGCAAGCATTTCTCCTGGTAAGAAAATATAACTCCGTCCATTTGAAGCTCAGGACTGTCGACGAATCCGTCAAGAGTAGGCAAGAAGGAAAACGAGGATTAGGAACAGAAGATTCGAGGGGCTGAGGGTCGCCTGTCCACCACCGAACTCCTCGCTGTCCTCGTTATTATTGAGACTGGAGGTCGCGTGTCCTTGGCTCGCCGAGAACTTCTGGTAGCACTGGATCTTGGGCACGTCGTCGAACTGCTGGCAGAATTTGAAAGTCTGCTTGAGGACGTTGACGACCGTGTCTCCGACGAGTTTCTGCGCGTCTGCGTCGCAGCGGCCCTCCACGCTGTTGCGCATGCAGCGCTCGTATTCGTGCACGGTGCTGGAAATGAAGAAAAAGTAATGCATTAGAAGGAGCAGGATAACAATTTAAACACTTAGCGCCCTGCTCCACATCAGCGTAAAACGCCGAAGGCAGAAACCGAAAATCCGGGTACTTTCCATAGGAACACTATGTAATCCATTTTACGTTTCTGCTTTATTTTTCTGCTTTACACCAATGTGGAGCAGGGCCCTTATACCCCCTAGTTTGTCACAAATCAATGCAAAAAAATAAAAAATAAATAAATAATAATAAAATAAAATAAATAAATAAATAAAATAAAAAAAATAATAATAAAATATTTTACTTTGATTCATCTCTTAAGCATTACCGATTTTAACACAATTCAGTGGATAATTCGCAGAATTTCACCAATAGCGCCAAATTGAACCCAAATTCAAAAAAAAATCATTTCGTTTTGTCCAAATTTGTCACCAGCTTTTCAATATGTCACCAAAATGGCGGCAACACTTGACACAAAATCGCCAAGTGGTCACCAAATCATAACACCACTTATGTCTACATTGAAATTTACAGATTTACCCCCAAAAGGTTTTTTCTTATCTCTTCCTTTCGCTTTTCTTTTTCTTTTTTAATTGAATTTATTTTTCTCTCTCTCGCTGAGGAAGATTTTTTGCAATGTAAAAATAAAAAATTAATTCTGAGTGGAAATACCATTTATCCTGATTTAAACCATTATCTACTCTTAGTACGAAATCCGTTTAGTACAATAGACAACATTCGGAAAATCTTGTTTGAAATAAAATTTAAGCATTTCGGGTGATTTTTAGAGCATTCAAATTATTTTTTCCACATGCTTTCATCTGTTCAATAAAATTTGTTAGTTCCATTTTGAATAAATATTTTTCTGCACAATTTTACAGCTTTTAATGTATTTTGTAGTTGATTAAAAGCGTGCTTTACTTTTATTCATAAAAATCAATTTTACAACATGAAAAATAAGCTGACGAAAAGATACATTTATATGACCCGTAGTTAATGTAATCGATGAAACTATATTTGCAAAAATTGAAAGGATGAAAATGAAATGATGCTTTTAAATTCTAGTTATAATGTTTACACAATGGGGGAGTTTCCTTCAGTCAAAAGTACTACTTTTTGTTACTGAAATTGATAGAATGATATAAAAAAAATAACATGGGCCAGGAAAATACTTTAATTTTCCCAACAGTTTATTTTTTAATAATTTTTTTTTAAATAACCTACCTTGAAAACGGAGCGTGGTTTTTGTGACGTCAGTGGTGCACCTAACAGATCTCTTTCCAATAATAACACCATTTTGTTTGACTCGAGCTGTCCAAACGCAGGAATCGGTGACGTCACGACTTCGTCATCTCACTACAACCAATTAGATTTCGCGCTTACGTGCACCACTGACGTCATGCGCAGTTTTTTTTTTCGGAATAGCATCTGCGCACCGGTTAAAATAATTCATAAAAAATATCTAACTGTGTCAAAAAATAAAAAAAACGTCAATTCCTATGTTTTGAAGCATGCTCTTTCAGAAAAAAAATACTTTTGAAATTTCGGAAACTCCCCCATTTTGAAAAGCTACAAGATAGTAACAGAGAGATCTACGTACCAGCAAGTCATTTTGATCTGTTCGTCTTGGGACAAGGATTTAACAACGACAATGTTGCTAATATATCTGTCCGAACAGGTGCGAAATCGTTCCGAAAGTGTTTTGTAACAATCCACGTGTTTCAAAAATCCTAAAGAGAAAAAGAAAAAACGATTTTAAATGTATTTTCTCACTGAAATAAACTAAATTGACTTATAAAAACAATATGTGAGTGCCATATTTATCAAATAAAATGTGACGAAAAAGCTTGAAATTTTGTTTAAAAGAGATTAGAAAAAGAAAATATGGCACAAAAACATTTCAAAAACTGTCTGGTACTAACATAATTAACTAAATTTATTATTATCATTATCATTATCATTATTATCATTATCATCATTATCATCATTATCATCATTATCATCATTATTATCATCATCATCATCATCATCATCATCATCATCATCATCATCATCATCATCATCATCACCATCATCATCATCATCATCATCATCATCATCATCATCATTATTATTATTATTAATATCGTTCTTGTTGTTGTTGTTCAGAAGTATATTAAAATATGCATTGCGATTTTTTTCTCATGAAATCTTCGCATGAAAGCATTTCTTGAAAACTAGTCTCCACATTTGTGGACTTAGGCCTGTGTTGTAAATATAGCTAAAGTTTATAAAAAGCTAATAAGGTCTTTAAAGAAGCGTTGAAAGTGTCCCAAATGCTCGTAAGCCCGAATATTCATAAAAATTGCTGCTTTCTGTAAAAATATTTATATTCCTTCAAGATTCATATATCTAAGCTAAATGATCGTTTAAACCAGCAATGGTAAATCTTGAGTAGATTGAGAGTTTTGTTCAGTATCATGACGTCGTTAATTATAACATTTATTCAAAGAATCTAATTTTTTCTTTAAATTATTATCATTTACTCTTGTATTTTTTCCTTGATTCCTATATATACTATCAAAACTATATTCATAGTTAAAGTAAATGTATATCTAAGCTAAATGATCGTTTAAACCAGCAATGGTAAATCTTGAGTAGATTGAGAGTTTTGTTCAGTATCATGACGTCGTTAATTATAACATTTATTCAAAGAATCTAATTTTTTCTTTAAATTATTATCATTTACTCTTGTATTTTTTCCTTGATTCCTATATATACTATCAAAACTATATTCATAGTTAAAGTAAATGTTTTTACAAATAAAATGAAGTTAGATTTTTATATCCTATTACGATACTTAAGATAAGAATTGAATAAATACATTAGTGCTTGAAGGGTAAAACAGGAATCATCAACGTTTTGTTGCACAAAATTTGCAAAAATACGTATATTTTTGGTCGGCCGATGATCGGCCATTCATCAAAAACCAATGAAACTCTCATCGGCCGATGATCGGATTCGATGAGTTCCCATCGGGAATTGCTCCAATATGTTTCATTGGCCAAACAGAATCCGAGCAGCAAAATCCGATGAGTTTTGCTCGAAATACGATGAGATTTGAAGCAATTTACGAGCAGTGCAGTCCCGTGCCGATGAATTTAGGATCAATTTTGGATGCTCGGCTTATTTTCATCGGGAACGTTAATCGGAAGGATATCGCTTTCCGATGAAAAGTAGCTCATCGAAAACCGTGCTCGGGATACTGATCGGAACGATGTCATCGTGTGTTACGGGATCAGTTTACGAGGAGTTCGATGATCGGCCGAGCAAAATCCGATGAGTTGATGCTACTTGGGTATTCACATTTTTCTAAAGTTTAAGTTTCTTCTATAAGAGTACTGTGGATAATTACTTACTTATGAAATTTATGCATTAAACCTGAACGTGTAGTTTTATAGTGATATAAATATAAAAACTGTATTGGCGTTCCCTAGTACAAACAAAATCTCTCACTTTTAAACAGAATTTTTCTGGCAAATGCAATTTTTAATGTTATTGTTTAGAAATTTTAACGAAAAGTTATTTTTTTGGCCAACTAATTAAAAAAGTTTGCATACTATAGTTACATGTACATTTTCTTATTCTCAAGTAAAGATAAATGCTTTCATAGTTTTCCTCAAATAATTAGTTTTGTTCCTTAAAAATATGAGGCATATAACTAATGATATCAAAACCCACTTTTTTCAATGCTCCAGTCTTATACCAAACTCCGGTTTTTAAGAATGTTTCGCATACATATGAGTGCAAAAAATAGAATATTTATGTTTTCATTTCAGGGGAAATGCGGGAAATATATTGAATGTAATACCTAGAACCAATACATTAGCTTCTGCAAAGGGCGGGATATTCGATGGCTTCGGAGGAGCTTTTGAAAGAGTGCCAAGAATGAAAATAGACTCTCGACTAAGGAATGGAAAATGCATCGGTCAACCAAATCCACAAATGATATTTTAATGTTAGCCCCAAAACTTAGTTGCATTTTTACTAATGTACTACTTCAGTGGTAATTCTAAACTTGGAAGGGTAATGATCTCTTACTGTATGTGAGGTTTTTGCTGGTCAAAAAAACATTTTATAAGAAAAATAAATAATCAATACTGTTCACATTATACACCAGTAGATTTATTTAAACACTTTTCAATTTTTCGGAGATTTCATCATTTGACAATGAACTATTAGAATGGCAATGAACTATTATATTGATTTATTTCCCTTAAATCTTTATTTATATAATTTCTCTATTATTCATGTATTCATTTCTATGTGAATAATATATATACATATTTTTTATTTTTATTATTGAACAACAGCAGATGTTTTCAAAAATAATATGATATAATTTCACAATATTAAATCAATATTCAATAATCAATATTAACTAAATTAAATAAGTAAAATTATTTGTAGGAAAACTATTATTTGTTTTCATCATATTTCGTTGCCAAAGTTAATTATCTAAACAAATCCAAATTAATTTGCAAACGATTTTTGTTTATAGTTTTCATTAAAAAAAGAAAACAATATAAAATATAATTCAACCGCGACGAGATGGCCGGTGTCAATCAAATGAGAAAACGAGTCCATTCCTTAAAATAGGTAGAATTTCTACCCATTCAAATTCCCCCATCAATTGTGAATCCCATTCCTCAATTTTCATCTGTGTATCACCCCTTCCTAAAAATGGACAATCCTTAAAAAAGGAGGAGTCATAGGCCATCTATGCGAAGTTGAATTATAAAGGTAATATTCACAGGAAAGGAATACATATATATTAGAGGAGTTATAAATAAATGATTTAAGAAGAATAACTAAATCTAATTATTCATTATACAGTATTACATTATGAAATCTTTAAAAAATTGAAAAATGTCCATAATTAAGTCTACCAGTGTACAGTAGAACCCCGAATTTAGGTTTTACGGGGTACATCTTCCGTGTTTAACCTTTTTTTTTTTGCTCATAAAGTTTTCCTCTTTGGTCTGGGTTTCTTCAATGCTGTTAGTAATATTTTTTCCCGCATATTATGTTCTCTAATCCCGCTTTTCACGTTTTTACCCAAAAAATGCCAATTTGCGTTTGCTCATTCTCTGTGACAAATCATAACAGAATATTTCTTTTGAAACCAGTTATATTTATAGTAGTTGACGATAATTTTAGTCATAGTACGTGACGAGTTATAGTGCTTTACTACTCGCGCAGTTATGTGCAATTTTTTTTTTTAATGCGATCCCTATCCACCGCATTAGAACAAGTTTGAGAGTAAGAACAGCGTAGTAAAAAAAATGTAAAAAAATTTATAAACGCCAACACTTGTTTCAAGACTTTCCATAGCATTTTTATTAGTTGTCAGTTCAACACCGAATCTTGAAGCTTTTTACTTTGACCTAAGTGTAACAAAAAGTTTCCGAATTCTAAATGCAATATGTACGAATTATACACGCTTGTATTATTATATACCCAAAGAGAGGAGGTTTAATATACACTCAGGCACATTGAAAATAGCGACCCAAGAAGAAAGCATCGGATTGAAATGAAATTTAATACACATAATGATACAGATGAGAGGTTCACTTGATCTCAAAATCAAGACAATTGAACGAATACAGGGTGTACAAGGACACACATACAGAGCAACTTCAATAGCGCGTTGGACCACCTCTAGCTAAAATTCATGCCGCCATACGGCCCGGCATTGAGTTGATTAGACGCCTGATGTTGTCCTGAGGCAGATGGGCCCACAAATTTGTAACAGCCAACTCCAAATCACGCACAGAGTGACACGACGGCATCTGACGTTTTACCTGATCCCACACATGCTCTAAAGGGGATAAGTCGGGGGAGCGGGCCGGCCATGGAAGAGTCTGAAAATGACGTAGGAAGTCTTGAGCAACTCTTGCTGTATGCGGACGAGCATTATCTTGCTGGAAAATTGCCCCTGGGAGACCATTTAGGAAAGGTCCTACATGGGGTCGAAGAATATTATCAACGTACCGTTGGCCGGTTAAGTTTCCACGCATCACAATTAGATTGGACCGGCTATCATAGGATATGGCCCCCCAGACCATTACACCAGCTGTGCGGGCAATGTGACGTAGAACAGTGTGGGAGGAATTGTACCGCTCAGCTGGGCGCCTCCACACCGGTATACGGTTATCATCAGTCCCTAAAACAAACCTAGACTCATTACTAAACACAACTTTTTGCCAATCTGTGATATTCCACAATTGATATAGCCTTATACCGGTGTGGAGGCGCCCAGCTGAGCGGTACAATTCCTCCCACGCTGTTCTACGTCACATTGCCCGCACAGCTGGTGTAATGGTCTGGGGGCCATATCCTATGATAGCCGGTCCAATCTAATTGTGATGCGTGGAAACTTAACCGGCCAACGGTACGTTGATAACATTCTTCGACCCCATGTAGGACCTTTCCTAAATGGTCTCCCAGGGGCAATTTTCCAGCAAGATAATGCTCGTCCGCATACAGCAAGAGTTGCTCAAGACTTCCTACGTCATTTTCAGACTCTTCCATGGCCGGCCCGCTCCCCCGACTTATCCCCTATAGAGTATGTGTGGGATCAGCTAAAACGTCAGATGCCATCGTGTCACTCTGTGAGTGATTTGGAGTTGGCTGTTACAAATTTGTGGGCCCGTCTGCCTCAGGACAACATCAGGCGTCTAATCAACTCAATGCCGGGCCGTATGGCGGCATGAATTGCAGCTAGAGGTGATCCAACGCGCTATTGAAGTTGCTCTGTATGTGTGTCCTTGCACACCCTGTATTCGTTCAATTGTCTTGATTTTGAGATCAAGTGAACCTCTCATCTGTATCATTATGTGTATTAAATTTCATTTCAATCCGATGCTTTCTTCTTGGGTCGCTATTTTCAATGTGCCTGAGTGTATGATTTGTAAACTAACTCTAAAGTGCTTCTCCGGTAAGCTAACCTCTGACATAGTCAATGTTTACTTCTTTTTTGGGTAACAGAGAAGGGTAATTCCATCGGATTTGAGTTGGAACGCTTTTGAAAAACGATTACGAAAGTATCCCAATCAATTCAACTTCAATTACCCTTCCCTGTTACATGAAAAAGAGGCAATCGCTGTCAATGTCAGAGGTCAACTTACCAGAGGAGTACTATACCTTTCCCCCCAAAAGCAACTGTTTCCAAGCCCAGGAAGGAACCTATGGCAAACAATGTAAAGCTTGACCGCGGAGAGATAGAGCTTGACCTTAAAGCCGAAACGGGCTGCTTCATTTTATAACTAGTTCATCAAAATTTTTACTGCATGCTTATTCTCTCTGATAAAACGAAGTTTGTAAAAAAATAATTTTTTAGCTCATCCTACTTATTTTAAAAGGAAACTATTTCTGTTTCAAGGTCAAGCGCCATCTATCCGCTGTCAAGCTTAAAAATTAAGTCAAATACAATGTAAAGCTTGATTACGGAGAGATGGTAGCTGATCTTGAAGTGGAAACGTTCCGCTTCATTCTGAAAAAGAAACATCTCAGAGAAATTTCGCAAGCAGTAAAAACTTTCTCGAAGAAAGTAAGTTAACAAATAAATAACTTTCTCGCTGCTCCTACTTACTTCAAAATGAAGCACTCCATTTCCGCTTGAAGGTTACCCGCCATCTCTCCGTGGTCAAGCTTTAGCAAGTCAAAATAATCATGAAAACTGCTGTTTGCACTTACTGACGCTGAGATCTGATCCTGGAGTGCAAAGAGCCACGTTCATGCCGAACATATCTTGCGTGAGGTTGTAGTAGATGTCCTTGTCCGCTTGCGTTGCGCAGCTGTCTATGATGCGCTTGGCGCAGTCCAGGCCGGTCATCAGGTGACTGTGAAAGAAAATAGTCACGTCATACAATATGAAAACGTACCCAAAATTCATTTTTAAAAAATCATGCTCACTTATATGTACATGAATCTTTCGTCGTAGGGGTCGTAGGGGGCAATTTCCCCTTCTCGAACCCTTATATGAGAGACCTGGGGAGAGGACACGGCTACCCTTGAAATATTTGGAATATCTTTGAAAAGTTATGCAAACTTCATGTAAATTGGTTTCAAATCACCTTTCTTCAAAAAATAATAGCCTGCTTCTTTAATTGAGGCTGGCCGACTAATTTTATTTCACCTTTTTCGGCCTTTCAAAAATCTGTCATCCAGGGCATCTATTATTATAAAAAGTGTAAAATAACTGTTTTTCTTTTTCCTACTACTACTTTTTTTTTTTTTCAACTACTTCACTATATGGGGGTTTCTACAAAAATGGGCAAATTTGTGTTCCATACTGATTGCTCTTTTTGTTTTTAACCTACTTTCCCCCCGTTAAAAATGAAAGAAAGACGAAAAAAGATTAAAAGTAGCTTAATGCATCTAAAAAATATCGCCAAGTTAAAAAAATAAAAAGGTAAAATGAGCATCGAAAAATAAAAAATTTGAAAGTAGGGTATTGAGATGGGGAATTTATGCGTCGGTCTGTCGGTCGGTCTGTCTGTCCCCCCCCCCCCCGCCCCCCCAATAATTTTTGAACGAACATTCCGATTTGGACAAACTTTTTTTTGTCCAAATCGGAAGAGGCTTTCCCATACATTCCCATATTTCGCTTTTTGATTTGAACCATTTTTCGTTCAATATTGAACCGTTCAGAAAAAAAAAATTAACATTAGCGTCTACGGGGAATTAAAGTTGAATGTTGATCCTGAACTTAAAGTCGGATTTCCTTCAAACTAACTTTGTAAGAAAATGGTTTTGATAACTAATGTTTGTAAAGTACTTTTCTGAGTAATCTTCTGTGAGGACTCTGATTCCGACTCCGACTCCGCAAACATGGCAGAAATGCAGGCTCAGAAAAAAAATGACTGACTGTGCAAACGATTTTTTCTTTATTTATTCATTTGTTTTATTTTATTTATAATTATTTTTTTTGGCAGACGGTTTTTTTTTGTAACAAAAATTTTTCATTCACGAGAACATTTTATTCTTTATTTATATTTCACAACAGGCAACGGATTAAAAGTGAAATTCGAGACATTTTATTAACGGACGAGTTTTTTTTTTCTTTTTTTTTCTTTCTTTGATAAAATGTGTTTTGATGCTCTTTGTACTTTTATGTATTTATTTATTTATTTTATTATTAGTGTTTTTTTTTTTTTTGAAAACGATGGAGGATTTTTTCTACGAAGGAACTGTAACAGTTACACTCTTTAAAAGGTGCGACAAAACTTTATTTATTCGTTAATTACTTTTTACGTGTCTATTTCATCTGATGAGAGGGGTATATTTTGCTTTTCGAAATCAGCTCTAAGTGCTAAAAAGGTATGTTTGACATAATTTTCAGTCTCAGATAATCAAGAGAATAATGATCAGATGCGAGAATGCCGATGTCGATGTACGGGAAAGTAGGCTCGTTTAGTTCTTGACAGAACTTCTTGTTAATTTAATAAAAAACTATTTTGGGAATATTTTTATGCGTCTTTTGTTCCATAATTCCGATTATCAACAAAGTCAATTATTAATTATTATTCGTTTAAAAATAAAATATTACATTGAAATATCACCCACATGCCCTGTCCCTAAGGTGCAATTTTCAAAATCAATGGAATATAGATTTAAAAAAAAAAAGTGATTTTTTTTTCTCAAGAGTTTTTTATTTATAAATGTGAATCTGTGCAAGATGTAAATCACAAAAAAAGCAAAATAATGTGAAAATAGTATCTCTAAAAGTTAATCTAAACTTTGTCCCAGCGATTATCAGTCATCCACATGTCTGAAAAGTATAGATATTTTTCTATGAAATGTTTTATTTAAAAATCTGGCAACACATCTTAAAATAAAGCATGGAACTTTGTTATTCCTGGCTGAAGATTAATTTTGCTGTTCTGCAATTACTCTTTTATAAAAAGCAAGCTAAACTCAACTTTCAAGGCAAGTGTTTTGCATCTTTGTCATTAACATGCCCCACAGAATGCATCTAAAATGTACATGTAAATAAATTTTGATAATGAATAATCATAAGGCTTACATTTGTGGGTTCCAATTCGAAGTGAAGCCGAAAAATATTCAGGTATGACTTTTTGAGAACACAATTACTTGTGTTTCGTCATTCACATGCCCCTTTTCTAATGTCATCCACATGCCCCAATATGAGACCCGTGGATGAATCAAAAGCCAAACTATGACAGTACAACGTTTAAAAATTATGTCTAACAGTTTACAGGTTAAAAAATTTCATTAATATATTTATTCTGTTCGTGTTATTCACATACTTATTGTGTTATTCACATACCCATTGTGTCATCCACATGTCCTTTTTATCACTCACATATGCCTTCAAAAAAAATAAAAATCCAAAAATACAATAAAATACAAACATTTAAGCTCTGCTGGTATTCTATTTTAATTATGCAACTTATAAAGTACTTGGCTTATTTTTTTCTGATTTTTAATTTTAAATTTTTTTTTTTGAATTCTTCATGTTAGAAATATTGTCTTATTTGTAGAATCACCCATATACAGTATATATCTAGGGTGAATCCAGAAATTTTTGAAGGGAGGGGCGATCGTTTTTCTTTAGTTACTTTTTACTATGCATACTGGTTTACAAATATTGATCACAAAGGATTCTCTTTTATTCCTATGCATTTTGGGGGAGAGCCCCAAACCTTATCTCCCGAACTGCATTAAAGCTCGTATAAAATTGTATTTTTAGCACTTTAATATCGAAAAATGTCTTCCCCTATTGGACGGGCGATCGCCCCTCTCTTGTAGCTGTTCCTGATATATATATATATATATATATATATATATATATATATATATATATATATATATATATATATGTATATATATATAGATAGATAGATAGATATACATTTATGATATAAAATATAAAAATATTATATTATATGTATTACTGAAAGATAAATACCGCCGCTGAGTTCATCAACAGTCTCTTTTATTAGGGAAATCAATTGAAAGGTAATGCTAATCCTCATGATCTGTACATTATTTTGGTTAATGCTTTCGCGGAGGGAAAAGTTTTTGTAGTAGCTATTAGTAAATGGCAGCTGAAAAAGGATAATGATCACATTCTCCATACTCCACAACCACGCATTACCATGTCAGTCCTATAAAAGCTAATTTCCTTCACAATTAATCCTCTATAAAGGCTATTCCAGTCAGAGGGTAAGGACCTGTGGCAAATTAAGGTCTGTTGTATAGTTTGAATCTTGGTTTGTCAAGTATTGCATTTTGTATATTGTTGCCAAATATGTTTCTTTTTTTTTGCTGACAAATTCTTTTCTGTATATTTTTTTATCTTTTAGTTTCCACTTTTTCTCTTCTCATTCCTTTTTTATTTGAAAATTTGCTTGTTTTTTCCTTTGAAAATAGTATTTCCAGTTTTTCTTTTTGCGTAAAAATGATTGATATTTTATTAAAGCTCAATCGAAATCGTTCTGTGAGCTATAACTCGAAATATATCCGACTCGATTCCTTTATAAACATTTAAGTTACAAAAGCTATTCGCAGTTCCGGAAAAAAAAAACAATGGTAAAGCTTGACCAAGGAGAGATGGCGCGTGACCTTGAGGCGGAGAAACCGACTTCTATACTTTAAAATAGGTATATAATGAACCAGAAAATTTATTTTTTACTCGCTTGTACATCAAAGATTTTACATCCTACATGATCTCTCTGGAGCTACCTATCAAAAAACGAAGCGTTTCCGCTTCAGGGGCAGCCGCCATCTCACCGTGGTCAAGCTTTATAATTTACTCGAAACTAAAACTGTACGGATTCGTTTCGTTTCGTTTGGGGCTATATGCCCAGGTTTTTGATGAGGACTACAATCTAGTGTCTTGCCTCCATTACACATGATTTTTATTACATATATCTTGTACAATGTATGAATGAGTTACATCACAAAGGAAGGAAAGTACATCCGGAGCGAGGGTGGGAGTCGAACCCACCGTCTCAGAGTTATCGGCTACACGCCTTAGACCGCTCGGCCACTGAGACAAAACTGTACGGATTGTTTACCATTTTATTTTTATTTTTGCTGCCAGAACTAAATAAAAATACATTACAAAATGAGCTAAAGGCAACCGTGGAGCACAATTGAATGCTCCAAGTTCAAATAACGAACTTACTCGCAGTAGTCTCGAAGTTTGTGCTGCGTGTCCGGGAAAAAGAAGCGCTCCCCGCTGGCCGGAAGACATTTCATGATGTCCACAGAGCCGCAGTTCTCGCTTTGAACAGTCGCCGTTCCTGCGGAAGAAGAAACGAAAGTTTCAGAAAATTCAAAAACAAAAATCAATTACAAGTATTTTTATTGTTAAAAAAGAGAAACTGACAACAGATAAATATTTTTAAATCATTGAATTTTCTTTCCTCGTCGGCCAACAATGACATCGGTTTTCAGTCATGTAGATGCTTTAGCCGCATTTGCTGAAAAAACGTTATAGTTCGAGTTCTATTTTACATAGAAGTTCCAAACACATCTCATCAGGCATAGAATTTTTTTTTCTTTCTTTTGGTACCATTGTTGAAGATTTTCCAGTATGTTAGCACTTCAAAAATCGCGAAAAACATTTTAAAGTCTTTAATTAATATCTTTGCTAATAAATGTCATCCGAAGACGCGACTTAGCTAAGAACACTCTCGCTTACTTCACCTTTCAAACAAACAAACAAAAAATCAAAATCGGTCCATCCGTTTAGGCTGTACGGTGCCACAGACAGATACACACATCGACAAATACACAGACACGTGAAGCTCCCTTCCTTGTTGCGTCAGGGGTGAATAAGTCATTTTGCATCTTATAATCGTGGATCATTACGAATTGAGTCAGTTTAAATGTTACATTTTCGTAGCACCTTTAAAATACACTTCACCTGTCCTCGTTGCCTTTTGTCTATTCCTGGTATAAACCAGCGTTTCTTAACCTTTTTCGACTCGAGGACAGGCAAAAACTGAGTGGGTAAAATGGACCGGTGATGTTATTTTTTCTTTTCCTTCTCTTTTAACTTTTTTTCGAAACAAATAACTTACGTTTGCGGACCCCTAAATCTTCCCCTTTATATATTTTTTTACGGACCGATGAGGGGTTTTCCCCCTTTCTTTTCTTTTTTTTTTGCAAAAAAAAACCTTCTAGCACCATTAAAAATTGCGAATGGATAGGGTTCTTACAAAGAGCAATAATAATACTAAAATGACATAATAAATATATAAATGAAACTTTACTTAAGGAACTGTTACAAAAAACCGTTGAATATTAAGAATAAAGTAATTACTGTAAAAATTATGCAGAAGCAATAAACATTGCTTAAACGCATAGAAAGCTGCAAAACTTAATAATAAATCCACATAATAGATGCCGTATATATAGTTTTATTATTACTGTTATCATTATCATTATTATGGCATTTTCTCTTTTTTTCCTTTTTGACAAATGAATATTGTTTAACGTTTCCGTGAGCATAAACCTTGAGGACCGGTCAAAGTTTTGCGTAGACCGGTAGCTAAAGTTTTCGAGAAAAAAAAGCTATTGTGCCTCAAAAATATATGGAGGCTATTAGCCTTATTAAGGGTGGAGACAGTCGTTGGAATATTTACAAAATGACTGTAAAGCAGCTTTAATGACCTCTTCCGAAAATGAATTAAAGTTTGCGCATAGCGTGAGCAAATATTTTATTGTCCGTTGATGTCTTTTTTACGACGAAATGTGACAATGGCATGCCACTGTGCCCAGTTGCAGTATGCCTTTGGGTGGGTGGTGTCTGTTTTAGAATTATTTCCAATTAGCTGTTTGTTCTAGAAGGAGATACCAGCGTCATCTCTAAATAAACAGGCAGGCATTGACTCTAAAAAAGAGGCACGCAAATGTGCATTTCAGTAATATGAAGATATAGCCTTTGGGGCTCTATTGTTGGACTCATTGTATAAAAAATGGAGGGTGTTGGGGACAATTTGTCGTGCACTATAACACAACTTGGCAAATTTTTAAAATATTGGATGCTGTTTTTAAAGAAACAGTTTTTGGCGATTTTTTTAGTGATAATGAAATAGTTCACTTTATTTGTAGGAATGTTACTAACATTTTACTAATCCTTATTTTCAAGTCGATTTTTTTACTGAGAATATGCATTGCATCATTTAACATATTATTGGAAACTTCACTTATATAATTGACTGCCGAGTGAAGTGCAATGGTTTTATGTGTGGCTTAATTTGCACGGGAGCTCATGGAAGCTCAGGTCCTGCTCTTTTTTTTTTTATTTAGCGACTAGCGTTACCCGCCACGGCTTCGCCCGTGGTAAAATTTAAAGGATTTTCGCTGCAATCGCTGTATTCATAATTAACGAATTTCAAAAATAAGTACAGCAATATAATGTTAAATTTAGATTTTATGTTACCATTGCTTATTAAAAAAACAAAGACATTTGCCTTGAATTAGTGCGCCAGTTTTCTGGCAAACTTTTTCAGTGGTTTGGAGTTGAGTCAAAACTTGATATTTCTTGAAAGTTAAACTATGTTAATACTACTTGATAGCAGTAGTTTACATAAACTCTTCATGAATTTGGCATAGCGTTAAATCTGCGGCTGAACATTTGAGATCAAGTCATGACTTGAACAATGGTGAGTCATGGAAATTACATGGAACACTGTAGTTGTTTGTTCGCGCGTATGTGGTTCTTTTAACTTTCAATGAGTTTAGCATATATGCTTGGCAGCAGCAGAATACTTATATGAGGCTTTTAAATTGGAGTATTACTGGAAAAAATCCGTACGCTGTGACATGTAGATGAGCATTTTCATAACTTTTGAGACAATATGACATTTTCTTGTACGTTGGTTAGCGATATGTATCGCTTGAGCGACATATCTTGACAGAAACATAATTAAAAAAACAGTTGGTTCTCTATTTAACCACTCTCAAGGGACGAAAAAAATTGCCCTTAAGTAGAAAATATGTTGTAATAGAAGTTTTGAAAAATTTACAGTGGAATGTCTGGGACCACAATAAGTAGTCTTTAAATAGAGATAGTCGTTAAATAAAGCATTGTTAAACAGAGAACCAGCTGTACAGCTAAATGGTGCAAAAGAATTGTGATTAAAAACTGGTAAGAATAATGATTTTTAATTAAAAAAAATAAGCGGAGTTATTGACGTGCAGAATAAATACACTAACTGCATTTTCACAAATTAAACATAAGTAGATATGAGTAAAAATTAAAGTCGGAGAACAACACCAAATGAGTGGCAAAATGTTTTAAAAAATAAACTTTATTGAATGACTACCCTGACCTGAATTAAAATGGTTTTGGGAGTAAGACTCTTCACAATAACTATTTTAGAGAATTGAAACAGTCAAAAATTACTATTTCTTGATATGTACACAAAGTTAAGATGGCGTCGTATCTCTAGATTCTAAGGAGTTTCTGTAAGCTCCTGATGATTATTTGAAAATAGTATTCTTTTGTCAGAGCAATACTTGACTTGAATCATGCTGATCCATAAACACAAAAATAACAGATTTGTACTTGTCAGTTGCATTTCTTTACTCTATCAGGGGGTTTTGCACATCTGATGTGCAGCTGTGGGACATGTGATGAGACTCATTAGTTAAGAATATAGCATGACAAAATCTAAAAGTTGTGAAATTGAAGATGAGAATTGTCATAAGTTTAAAGATTAAAAGTTATTTTTTCCTTTTTTGGAAAATGGTTAAAATTCATCTTAATGTTGCAAAGGAATTTGAATTAAAACCAGTAGGGGAAAACATTTTTGAATAAAGAAACTTATGTGAAGTTGTCAGTCTGCAAAAAAATCATTGCAAATACTTCACTTGATTGCAATACTTCATTTGCAAATTAAACATCAGTAGGTATGAGAAAAGTTTAAAGACAAAAAACAATGACAGATAAGTAGTGCAAGAGAAAATATTTTCCAATAAAGAAAAGTTTGTAGAACTATTAGCAGTCAAAAGAATGATGTTTACTTCATTTACACAAATTAAACAACTGTGGGTGTAAGCAAACTCAAAGTACAGACAATAGTGACAGGTTTTTAGTCCCCCCCCCCTTCCCTGTGGTTAAATGGATTTGGGTGCAAGATTTTTCCCAAAGCTCTTTTAATCCGCTGAAGCAGTGTCGAAAATTGCTTTTTTTTTTTTTATAAATACAAACTTTGCACACATTTCATGACCCCCCCTCCCCCCCCCCCTCTATATGAAAATGGAATTTGGAGCATGACTTTTGGTAAAAACTCCTGTTGGCTGGAACAGAGTCAACAATTGATCTTTCTTGAAATGCAAACAAAGTCATTACTGCTTCATGTACTTTCCTTTAACTGGAGATGAAAATAGTAAATAGTTCAATCAGAAGCTGATTATTTGAGAGTAGCGACCTTTGGGTAAGCAATTCTTGATTTCAATGATTTTGCACCATGGAGATAAAAAAACACCCATTTGTACTTGTCGATTCTTATGTGTTTCTTCAAACTTTCAGTGGGTTTAGCATATCTACTGGGCAGCACCAGAATACTTGACAGACTTTTTTGGTAGGAGTATTACATAACACAAAATCCATAAGTTTGCCACAAAAAAGCGATTTCTTAGACAATTTGGTTTTCAAATGGAGGGGGGGGGGGTATAAACACATCTTGGCAGAAATATAATTGGAAAAATTTTCTTTACATTACAAAAAAGTGGGAGACAAAACCTGCAAGGGAAAATAAATTTGAACAAATTAAGCATCAGTACAAAGGAGCAAATAAGATAGTCAGATGACAAACAGGTAAGTGGCGAGATGCTTCAAAAAAAAAAAAAAAAAAAAAATTATAATTGCTTGACTCTTTGCCCTTTCCCACTCTTATGTGTTAAAGTGGATTTCGGAGCAAGATTTTCTGAAAAAACTCATGTAGTGTGTCAGAGCAGAGTCAAAAATTGATATTTCCTGAACTGTAGACGTACCGTATATGCTCGCGTATAGGTCGATCTCGCGCATAAGTCGACCCCCTTACTTTTTGAAGGAAAATCGGTAAAAAATCTATATATATAAAATCAAAGTTTGATGACGTCACGGATTCGGGTCAAACGCTCTCCTGGAAAATTTACGCAACGTATGATTATGAAAATTGGTACAAAATTATTCCGCATACTGATGATGTGCAAGACGTAGCCGAAATTTTTAAATTCGTCCTAGATTTTTAAAAAAATTATTTAAAACTTATATTCACAACGTATCGCTCCTCTTTTTTTTGCACTCCAAAAGGGTTTTCTTTGTGATTGAAGTGAAATCAATTGCCAACTTCTGGCATGTGCCATGTGCGTTTATTTACAGTTTTCAAAGTAAGTGTCATTCGCTTTATTTCGTTCATTCCGCTCTGATTTATTTTCTTCTTTTGCTGGATTACTTTTTTTAATTTCCTGACATTTACTTTGTTTTTGGAGCAATAACTTTTCTTCGCTTTTACTTAATTTGGCGGATTATTTATTTACAAAAATTCTTCAATTCGTATTAGCACTATAGTATTAGTACGTTTTCCAGTATTTGGTAAGTAGCTGATAACATTGTTTATCAATTTTCCCGCCAGGGTTTTTCTTTCAAAATTTTCAATTTACTTTT